>CM026403.1:62783959-62834924 GCA_014843695.1 Archivesica marissinica | reverse complement strand
GTCATGCATGATCTATGTAGATACTGGATGCTTATATACCAAGGTCATGCATGATCTATGTAGAGACTGGATGCTTATATACCAAGGTCATGCATGATCTATGTAGACTGGATGCTTGTATACCAAGGCCATGCATGATCTATGTAGACTGGATGCTTGTATACCAAGGTCATGCATGATCTATGTAGAGACTGGATGCTTATATACCAAGGTCATGCATGATCTATGTAGAGACTGGATGCTTGTATACCAAGGTCATGCATGATCTATGTAGATACTGGATGCTTGTATACCAAGGTCATGCATGATCTTTGTAGACTGGATGCTTGTATACCAAGGTCATGCATGATCTATGTAGAGACTGGATGCTTGTATACCAAGGTCATGCATGATCTATGTAGATACTGGATGCTTATATACCAAGGTCATGCATGATCTATGTAGAGACTGGATGCTTATATACCAAGGTCATGCATGATCTTTGTAGACTGGATGCTTGTATACCAAGGCCATGCATGATCTATGTAGATACTGGATGCTTGTATACCAAGGTCATGCATGATCTATGTAGAGACTGGATGCTTGTATACCAAGGTCATGCATGATCTATGTAGAGACTGGATGCTTGTATACCAAGGTCATGCATGATCTATGTAGAACTGGATGCTTGTATACCAAGGTCATGCATGATCTATGTAGACTGGATGCTTGTATACCAAGGTCATGCATGATCTATGTAGAGACTGGATGCTTATATACCAAGGTCATGCATGATCTATGTAGACTGGATGCTTATATACCAAGGTCATGCATGATCTATGTAGACTGGATGCTTGTATACCAAGGTCATGCATGATCTATGTAGAACTGGATGCTTGTATACCAAGGTCATGCATGATCTATGTAGACTGGATGCTGTATACCAAGGTCATGCATGATCTATGTAGACTGGATGCTTGTATACCAAGGTCATGCATGATCTCTGTAGACTGGATGCTTGTATACCAAGGTCATGCATGATCTATGTAGACACTGGATGCTTGTATACCAAGGACATGCATGGTCTCTGTAGGCACTGGATGCTGCATACCAAGGTGATCACTGATCTCTGTAGACTGGATGCTTGTATACCAAGGTCATGCATGATCTATGTAGACTGGATGCTTGTATACCAAGGTCATGCATGATCTCTGTAGACTGGATGCTTGTATACCAAGGTCATGCATGATCTCTGTAGACTGGATGCTTGTATACCAAGGTCATGCATGATCTATATAGACTGGATGCTTGTATACCAAGGTCATGCATGATCTCTGTAGACTGGATGCTTGTATACCAAGGTCATGCATGATCTATGTAGAGACTGGATGCTTGTATACCAAGGTCATGCGTGGTCTATGTAGACACTGGATGCTTATATACCAAGGTCATGCGTGGTCTATGTAGAGACTGGATGCGTGTATACCAAGGGCATGCGTGATCTATGTAGAACTGGATGCTTGTATACCAAGGTCATGCGTGATCTATGTAGACACTGGATGCTTATATACCAAGGTCATGCATGGTCTATGTAGAGACTGGATGCTTGTATACCAAGGCATGCGTGATCTATGTAGAACTGGATGCTTGTATACCAAGGTCATGCATGATCTCTGTAGACTGGATGCTTGATACCAAGGTCATGCATGATCTCTGTAGACTGGATGCTTGTATACCAAGGTCATGCATGATCTATGTAGACACTGGATGCTTGTATACCAAGGTCATGCATGATCTATGTAGACTGGATGCTTATATACCAAGGTCATGCATGATCTATGTAGAACTGGATGCTTGTATACCAAGGTCATGCATGATCTCTGTAGACTGGATGCTTGTATACCAAGGTCATGCATGATCTATGTAGAGACTGGATGCTTGTATACCAAGGTCATGCATGATCTATGTAGATACTGGATGCTTGTATACCAAGGTCATGCATGATCTATGTAGAGACTGGATGCTTGTATACCAAGGTCATGCATGATCTTTGTAGACTGGATGCTTGTATACCAAGGTCATGCATGATCTATGTAGATACTGGATGCTTATATACCAAGCAGCTGATCTCTGTAACTGGATGTTGTAACCAAGGCATGCTGACATGTAGAACATGTATACCAAGGTCATGTGATCTATGTAATGGATGCTTGTATACCAAGGTCATGCATGATCTATGTAGAGACTGGATGCTTTATACCAAGGGCATGCATGATCTATGTAGACTGGATGCTTATATACCAAGGTCATGCATGATCTATGTAGAGACTGGATGCTTGTATACCAAGGTCATGCATGATCTATGTAGAGACTGGATGCTTATATACCAAGGTCATGCATGATCTATGTAGAACTGGATGCTTGTATACCAAGGGCATGCGTGATCTATGTAGAGACTGGATGCTTATATACCAAGGTCATGCATGTCTATGTAGAACTGGATGCTTATACCAAGTCATGCATGATCTTGTAGACTGGATGCTTGTATACCAAGGTCATGCATGATCTATGTAGAACTGGATGCTTATATACCAAGGGCATGCGTGATCTCTGTATACTGGATGTTTGTATACCAAGGTCATGCATGATCTATGTAGAGACTGGATGCTTGTATACCAAGGTCATGCATGATCTATGTAGAGACTGGATGCTTATATACCAAGGCATGCTGATCTATGTAGACTGGATGCTTATATACCAAGGTCATGCATGATCTATGTAGAGACTGGATGCTTGTATACCAAGGTCATGCATGATCTATGTAGACTGGATGCTTGTATACCAAGGTCATGCATGATCTATGTAGAGACTGGATGCTTATATACCAAGGTCATGCATGATCTATGTAGACGATGCTTAGACTGGATGCTGTATACCAAGGGCATGCGTGGTCTATGTAGACACTGGATGCTTATATACCAAGGTCATGCGTGGTCTATGTAGACACTGGATGCTTATATGCCAAGGTCATGCTTGGTCTATGTAGAGACTGAATGCTTGTATATCAAGGCATGCGTGGTCTATTTAGAAACTGGATGCTTGTATACCAAGGGCATGCGTGGTCTCTGTAGACTGGATGCTTGTATACCAAGGTCATGCATGATCTTTGTAGACTGGATGCTTGTATACCAAGGTCATGCATGATCTATGTAGAGAGTGGATGCTTATATACCAAGGTCATGCATGATCTATGTAGAGACTGGATGCTTGTATACCAAGGTCATGCATGGTCTATGTAGACACTGGTTGCTTATATACCAAGGTCATGCATGATCTCTATAGAGACTGGATACCTGTATACCAAGGTCATGCATGATCTATGTAGACTGGATGCTTATATACCAAGGTCATGCATGATCTATGTAGAGACTGAATGCTTGTATACCAAGGTCATGCATGATCTCTGTAGAGACTGGATGCTTGTATACCAAGGTCATGCATGATCTATGTAGACACTGGATGCTTATATACCAAGGACATGCGTGGTCTCTGTAGGCACTGGATGCTGCATACTAAGGTGATCACATGTGATCTCTGTAGACTGTATGCTTGTATACCAAGGTCATGCGTGATCTATGTAGACTGGATGTTTGCATACCAAGGTTATGCATGCTCTCTGTAGAAAATGGATGCTTGTATACCAAGGTCATGCGTGATCTATGTAGACTGGATGTTTGTATACCAAGGTCATGCATGATCTCTGTAGACTGGATGCTTGCATACCAAGGTCATGTATGATATCTGTAGACTGGATGCTTGTATACCAAGGTCATGCATGATCTCTATAGACTGGATGCGTGTATACCAAGGTCATGCATGATCTCTGTAGACTGGATGCTTGTATACCAAGGTCATGCATGATCTCTGTATACTTGATGCTTGGATACCAAGATCATGCATGATCTCTGTAGACTGGATGCTTGTATACCAAGGGCATGCGTGGTCTATGTAGAGACTGGATGCTTGTATACCAAGGTCATGCGTGGTCTATGTAGACACTGGACGCTTATATACCAAGGTCATGCGTGGTCTATGTAGAGACTGGATGCATGTATACCAAGGGCATGCGTGGTCTATGTAGACACTGGATGCTTATATACCAAGATCATGCGTGGTCTATGTAGACACTGGATGCTTATATACCAAGGTCATGCATGGTCTATGTAGACACTGGATGCTTGTACACCAAGGTCATGCGTGGTCTATGTAGACACGGGATGCTTATATACCAAGGTCATGCTTGGTCTATGTAGAGACTGAATGCTTGTATACCAAGGCATGCGTGGTCTATGTAGAAACTGGATGCTTGTATACCAAGGGCATGCGTGGTCTCTGTAGACTGGATGCTTGTATACCAAGGTCATGCATGATCTCTGTAGACTGGATGCTTGTATACCAAGGTCATGCATTATCTATTTAGACACTGGATGCTTGCATACCAAGGTCATGCATGATCTCTGTAGAGACTGGATGCTTGTATACCAAGGTCATGCATGATCTATGTAGAGAATGGATGCTTGAATACCAAGGTCATGCATGATCTATGTAGAGACTGGATGCTTATATACGAAGGTCATGAATGATCTATGTAGAGACTGGATGCTTGTATACCAAGGTCATGCATGATCTTTGTAGACTGAATGCTTGTATACCAAGGTCATGCATGATGTATGTAGAGACTGGATGCTTATATACCAATGTCATGCATGATCTATGTAGATACTGGATGCTTATATACCAAGGTCATGCATGATCTTTGTAGACTGGATGCTTGTATACTAAGGTCATGCATGATCTATGTAGAGACTGGATGCTTGTATACCAAGGTCATGCATGATCTATGTAGACTGGATGCTTATATACCAAGGGCATGCGTGATCTCTGTAGACTGGATGCTTGTATACCAAGGTCATGCATGATCTATGTAGAGACTGGATGCTTGTATACCAAGGTCATGCATGATCTATGTAGAGACTGGATGCTTGTATACCAAGGTCATGCATGATCTTTGTAGACTGGATGCTTGTATACCAAGGTCATGCATGATCTCTGTAGACTGGATGCTTGTATACCAAGGTCATGCATGACCTATGTAGAGACTGGATGCTTGTATACCAAGGTCACGCATGGTCTATGTAGAGACTGGATGCTTATATATCAACGCCATGCGTGATCTATGTAGACTGGATGCTTGTATACCAATGTCATGCATGATCTATGTAGAGACTGGATGCGTGTATACCAAGGTCATGCATGATCTATGTACAGACTGGATGCTTATATACTAAGGTCATGCATGATCTAGGTAGAGACTGGATGCTTGTATACCAAGGTCATGCATGATCTTTGTAGACTGGATGCGTGTATACCAAGGTCAGGCATGATCTATGTAGAGAGTGGATGCTTATATACCAAGGTCATGCATGATCTATGTAGAGACTGGATGCTTGTATACCAAGGTCATGCATGGTCTATGTAGACACTGGTTGCTTATATACCAAGGTCATGCATGATCTCTATAGAGACTGGATACTTGTATACCAAGGTCATGCATGATCTATGTAGACTGGATGCTTATATACTAAGGTCATGCATGATCTATGTAGAGACTGAATGCTTGTATACCAAGGTCATGCATGATCTCTGTAGAGACTGGATGCTTGTATACCAAGGTCATGCATGATCTATGTAGACACTGGATGCTTATATACCAAGGATATGCGTGGTCTCTGTAGGCACTGGATGCTGCATACTAAGGTGATCACATGTGATCTCTGTAGACTGGATGCTTGTATACCAAGGTCATGCGTGATCTATGTAGACTGGATGTTTGTATACCAAGGTCATGCATGATCTCTGTAGACTGGATGCTTGCATACCAAGGTCATGCATGATATCTGTAGACTGGATGCTTGTATACCAAGGTCATGCATGATCTCTATAGACTGGATGCGTGTATACCAAGGTCATGCATGATCTCTGTAGACTGGATGCTTGTATACCAAGGGCATGCGTGGTCTATGTAGAGACTGGATGCTTGTATACCAAGGTCATGCGTGGTCTATGTAGACACTGGACGCTTATATACCAAGGTCATGCGTGGTCTATGTAGAGACTGGATGCGTGTATACCAAGGGCATGCGTGGTCTATGTAGACACTGGATGCTTATATACCAAGGTCATGCGTGGTCTATGTAGACACTGGATGCTTATATGCCAAGGTCATGCTTGGTCTATGTAGAGACTGAATGCTTGTATATCAAGGCATGCGTGGTCTATTTAGAAACTGGATGCTTGTATACCAAGGGCATGCGTGGTCTCTGTAGACTGGATGCTTGTATACCAAGGTCATGCATGATCTCTGTAGACTGGATGCTTGTATACCAAGGTCATGCATTATCTATGTAGACACTGGATGCTTGTATACCAAGGTCATGCATGATCTATGTAGATACTGGATGCTTTTATACCAAGGTCATGCATGATCTATGTAGATACTGGATGCTTGTATACCAAGGTCATGCATGATCTTTGTAGACTGGATGCTTGTATACCAAGGTCATGCATGATCTATGTAGATACTGGATGTTTGTATACCAAGGTCATGCATGACCTATGTAGATACTGGATGCTTGTATACCAAGGTCATGCATGATCTATGTAGAGACTGGATGCTTGTATACCAAAGTCATGCATGATCTTAGTAGACTGGATGCTTGTATACCAAGGTCATGCATGATCTATGTAGATACTGGATGCTTATATACCAAGGGCATGCGTGATCTCTCTATACTGGATGTTTGTATACCAAGGTCATGCATGATCTATGTAGAGACCCGGATGCTTATATACCAAGGTCATGGATGATCTATGTAGAGATTGGATGCTTGTATACCAAGGTCATGCATGATCTATGTAGAGACTGGATGCTTATATACCAAGGGCATGCGTGATCTATGTAGACTGGATGCTTATATACCAAGGTCATGCATGATCTATGTAGAGACTGAATGCTTGTATACCAAGGTCATGCATGATCTATGTAGAGACTGGATGCTTATATACCAAGGTCATGCGTGATCTATGTAGATACTGGATGCTTATATACCAAGGGCATGCGTGATCTATGTAGAGACTGGATGCTTATATACTAAGGTCATGCATGGTCTATGTAGAGACTGGATGCGTGTATACCAAGGTCATGCATGATCTCTGTAGACTGGATGCTTGTATACCAAGGTCATGCATGATCTATGTAGATACTGGATGCTTATATACCAAGGGCATGCGTGATCTCTGTATACTGGATGTTTGTATACCAAGGTCATGCATGATCTATGTAGAGACCCGGATGCTTATATACCAAGGTCATGGATGATATATGTAGAGATTGGATGCTTGTATACCAAGGTCATGCATGATCTATGTAGAGACTGGATGCTTATATACCAAGGGCATGCGTGATCTATGTAGACTGGATGCTTATATACCAAGGTCATGCATGATCTATGTAGAGACTGAATGCTTGTATACCAAGGTCATGCATGATCTCTGTAGAGACTGGATGCTTGTATACCAAGGTCATGCATGATCTATGTAGAGACTGGATGCTTATATACCAAGGTCATGCATGATCTATGTAGATACTGGATGCTTATATACCAAGGGCATGCGTGATCTCTGTATACTGGATGTTTGTATACCAAGGTCATGCATGATCTATGTAGAGACCCGGATGCTTATATACCAAGGTCATGGATGATCTATGTAGAGATTGGATGCTTGTATACCAAGGGCATGCGTGGTCTATGTAGACACTGGATGCTTATATACCAAGATCATGCGTGGTCTATGTAGACACTGGATGCTTATATACCAAGGTCATGCATGGTCTATGTAGACACTGGATGCTTGTACACCAAGGTCATGCGTGGTCTATGTAGACACGGGATGCTTATATACCAAGGTCATGCTTGGTCTATGTAGAGACTGAATGCTTGTATACCAAGGCATGCGTGGTCTATGTAGAAACTGGATGCTTGTATACCAAGGGCATGCGTGGTCTCTGTAGACTGGATGCTTGTATACCAAGGTCATGCATGATCTCTGTAGACTGGATGCTTGTATACCAAGGTCATGCATTATCTATGTAGACACTGGATGCTTGTATACCAAGGTCATGCATGATCTCTGTAGAGACTGGATGCTTGTATACCAATGTCATGCATGATCTATGTAGAGAATGGATGCTTGTATACCAAGGTCATGCATGATCTATGTAGAGACTGGATGCTTATATACGAAGGTCATGAGTGATCTATGTAGAGACTGGATGCTTGTATACCAAGGTCATGCATGATCTTTGTAGACTGAATGCTTGTATACCAAGGTCATGCATGATGTATGTAGAGACTGGATGCTTATATACCAAGGGCATGCGTGATCTATGTAGACTGGATGCTTGTATACCAAGGTCATGCATGATCTCTGTAGAGTCTGGATGCTTGTATACCAATGTCATGCATGATCTATGTAGATACTGGATGCTTATATACCAAGGTCATGCATGATCTTTGTAGACTGGATGCTTGTATACTAAGGTCATGCATGATCTATGTAGAGACTGGATGCTTGTATTCCAAGGTCATGCATGATCTATGTAGAGACTGGATGCTTATATACCAAGGGCATGCGTGATCTCTGTAGACTGGATGCTTGTATACCAAGGTCATGCATGATCTATGTAGAGACTGGATGCTTGTATACCAAGGTCATGCATGATCTATGTAGAGACTGGATGCTTGTATACCAAGGTCATGCATGATCTTTGTAGACTGGATGCTTGTATACCAAGGTCATGCATGATCTCTGTAGACTGGATGCTTGTATACCAAGGTCATGCATGACCTATGTAGAGACTGGATGCTTGTATACCAAGGTCACGCATGGTCTATGTAGAGACTGGATGCTTATATATCAACGCCATGCGTGATCTATGTAGACTGGATGCTTGTATACCAATGTCATGCATGATCTATGTAGAGACTGGATGCGTGTATACCAAGGTCATGCATGATCTATGTACAGACTGGATGCTTATATACTAAGGTCATGCATGATCTAGGTAGAGACTGGATGCTTGTATACCAAGGTCATGCATGATCTTTGTAGACTGGATGCGTGTATACCAAGGTCAGGCATGATCTATGTAGAGAGTGGATGCTTATATACCAAGGTCATGCATGATCTATGTAGAGACTGGATGCTTGTATACCAAGGTCATGCATGGTCTATGTAGACACTGGTTGCTTATATACCAAGGTCATGCATGATCTCTATAGAGACTGGATACTTGTATACCAAGGTCATGCATGATCTATGTAGACTGGATGCTTATATACTAAGGTCATGCATGATCTATGTAGAGACTGAATGCTTGTATACCAAGGTCATGCATGATCTCTGTAGAGTCTGGATGCTTGTATACCAAGGTCATGCATGATCTATGTAGACACTGGATGCTTATATACCAAGGATATGCGTGGTCTCTGTAGGCACTGGATGCTGCATACTAAGGTGATCACATGTGATCTCTGTAGACTGGATGCTTGTATACCAAGGTCATGCGTGATCTATGTAGACTGGATGTTTGTATACCAAGGTCATGCATGATCTCTGTAGACTGGATGCTTGCATACCAAGGTCATGCATGATATCTGTAGACTGGATGCTTGTATACCAAGGTCATGCATGATCTCTATAGACTGGATGCGTGTATACCAAGGTCATGCATGATCTCTGTAGACTGGATGCTTGTATACCAAGGTCATGCATGATCTCTGTATACTTGATGCTTGGATACCAAGGTCATGCATGATCTCTGTAGACTGGATGCTTGTATACCAAGGGCATGCGTGGTCTATGTAGAGACTGGATGCTTGTATACCAAGGTCATGCGTGGTCTATGTAGACACTGGACGCTTATATACCAAGGTCATGCGTGGTCTATGTAGAGACTGGATGCGTGTATACCAAGGGCATGCGTGGTCTATGTAGACACTGGATGCTTATATACCAAGGTCATGCGTGGTCTATGTAGACACTGGATGCTTATATGCCAAGGTCATGCTTGGTCTATGTAGAGACTGAATGCTTGTATATCAAGGCATGCGTGGTCTATGTAGAAACTGGATGCTTGTATACCAAGGGCATGCGTGGTCTCTGTAGACTGGATGCTTGTATACCAAGGTCATGCATGATCTCTGTAGACTGGATGCTTGTATACCAAGGTCATGCATTATCTATGTAGACACTGGATGCTTGTATACCAAGGTCATGCATGATCTATGTAGATACTGGATGCTTTTATACCAAGGTCATGCATGATCTATGTAGATACTGGATGCTTGTATACCAAGGTCATGCATGATCTTTGTAGACTGGATGCTTGTATACCAAGGTCATGCATGATCTATGTAGATACTGGATGTTTGTATACCAAGGTCATGCATGACCTATGTAGATACTGGATGCTTGTATACCAAGGTCATGCATGATCTATGTAGAGACTGGATGCTTGTATACCAAAGTCATGCATGATCTTAGTAGACTGGATGCTTGTATACCAAGGTCATGCATGATCTATGTAGATACTGGATGCTTATATACCAAGGGCATGCGTGATCTCTGTATACTGGATGTTTGTATACCAAGGTCATGCATGATCTATGTAGAGACCCGGATGCTTATATACCAAGGTCATGGATGATCTATGTAGAGATTGGATGCTTGTATACCAAGGTCATGCATGATCTATGTAGAGACTGGATGCTTATATACCAAGGGCATGCGTGATCTATGTAGACTGGATGCTTATATACCAAGGTCATGCATGATCTATGTAGAGACTGAATGCTTGTATACCAAGGTCATGCATGATCTATGTAGAGACTGGATGCTTATATACCAAGGTCATGCGTGATCTATGTAGATACTGGATGCTTATATACCAAGGGCATGCGTGATCTATGTAGAGACTGGATGCTTATATACTAAGGTCATGCATGGTCTATGTAGAGACTGGATGCGTGTATACCAAGGTCATGCATGATCTCTGTAGACTGGATGCTTGTATACCAAGGTCATGCATGATCTATGTAGATACTGGATGCTTATATACCAAGGGCATGCGTGATCTCTGTATACTGGATGTTTGTATACCAAGGTCATGCATGATCTATGTAGAGACCCGGATGCTTATATACCAAGGTCATGGATGATATATGTAGAGATTGGATGCTTGTATACCAAGGTCATGCATGATCTATGTAGAGACTGGATGCTTATATACCAAGGGCATGCGTGATCTATGTAGACTGGATGCTTATATACCAAGGTCATGCATGATCTATGTAGAGACTGAATGCTTGTATACCAAGGTCATGCATGATCTCTGTAGAGACTGGATGATTGTATACCAAGGTCATGCATGATCTATGTAGAGATTGGATGCTTATATACCAAGGTCATGCATGATCTATGTAGATACTGGATGCTTATATACCAAGGGCATGCGTGATCTCTGTATACTGGATGTTTGTATACCAAGGTCATGCATGATCTATGTAGAGACCCGGATGCTTATATACCAAGGTCATGGATGATCTATGTAGAGATTGGATGCTTGTATACCAAGGTCATGCATGATCTATGTAGAGACTGGATGCTTATATACCAAGGGCATGCGTGATCTATGTAGACTGGATGCTTATATACCAAGGTCATGCATGATCTATGTAGAGACTGAATGCTTGTATACCAAGGTCATGCATGATCTATGTAGAGACTGGATGCTTATATACCAAGGTCATGCGTGATCTATGTAGATACTGAATGCTTATATACCAAGGGCATGCGTGATCTATGTAGAGACTGGATGCTTATATACTAAGGTCATGCATGACCTATGTAGATACTGGATGCTTATATACCAAGGGCATGCGTGATCTCTGTATACTGGATGTTTGTATACCAAGGTCATGCATGATCTATGTAGAGACACAGATGCTTATATACCAAGGTCATGGATGATATATGTAGAGATTGGATGCTTATATACCAAGGGCATGCGTGATCTATGTAGACTGGATGCTTATATACCAAGGTCATGCATGATCTATGTAGAGACTGAATGCTTGTATACCAAGGTCATGCATGATCTCTGTAGAGACTGGATGCTTGTATACCAAGGTCATGCATGATCTATGTAGAGACTGGATGCTTATATACCAAGGTCATGCGTGATCTATGTAGATACTGGATGCTTGTATACCAAGGTCATGCTTGACCTATGTCGATACTGGATGCTTGTATACCAAGGTCATGCATGATCTCTGTAGAGACTGGATGCTTGTATACCAAGGTCATGCATGATCTATGTAGAGACTGGATGCTTGTATACCAAGGACATGCATGATCTCTGTAGAGACTGGATGCTTGTATACCAAGGTCATGCATGATCTCTGTAGAGACTGGATGCTTATATACCAAGGTCATGCATGATCTATGTAGAGACTGGATGCTTATATACTAAGGTCATGCATGATCTTTGTAAACTGGATGCTTGTACACCAAGCTCATGCGTGAACAATTTAGATACTGGATGCTTGTATACCAAGGTCATGCATGATCTATGTAGAGACTGGATGCTTGTATACCAAGGTCATGCATGATCTATGTAGAGACTGGATGCTTATATACGAAGGGCATGCGTGATCTCTGTAGACTGGATGCTTGTATACCAAGGTCATGCATGATCTCTGTATAGACTGGATGCTTGTATACCAAGGTCATGCATGATCTATGTAGAGACTGGATGCCTGTATACTAAGGTCATGCGTGATCTTTGTAGACTGGATGCTTGTATACCAAGGTCATGCATGATGTATGTAGATACTGGATGCTTATATACCAAGGGCATGCGTGATCTCTGTAGACTGGATGCTTGTATACCAAGGTCATGCATGATCTCTGTAGAGACTGGATGCTTGTATACCAAGGTCATGCATGGTCTATGTAGACACTGGATGCTTATATACCAAGGTCATGCATGATCTCTGTAGAGACTGGATACTTGTATACCAAGGTCATGCATGATCTATGTAGACTGGATGCTTATATACCAAGGGCATGCGTGATCTATGTAGACTGGATGCTTGTATATCAAGGTCATGCATGATCTCTGTAGAGACTAGATGCTTGTATACCAAGGTCATGCATGGTCTATGTAGACACTGGATGCTTATATACCAAGGTCATGCATGATCTCTGTAGAGACTGGATACTTGTATACCAACGTCATGCATGATCTATGTAGACTGGATGCTTATATACCAAGGTCATGCATGATCTATGTAGAGACTGAATGCTTGTATACCAAGGTCATGCATGATCTCTGTAGAGACTGGATGCTTGTATACCAAGGTCATGTATGATCTATGTAGAGACTGGATGCTTATATACCAAGGTCATGCGTGATCTATGTAGATACCGGATGGTTTTATACCAAGGTCATGCGTGATCTATGTAGATACTGGATGCTTGTATACCAAGGTCATGCATGATCTCTGTAGTGACTTGATGCTTGTATACCAAGGTCATGTATGATCTATGTAGAGACTGGATGCTTGTATACCAAGGTCATGCATGCTCTATGTAGAGACTCGATGCTTATATACGAAGGGCATGCGTGATCTCTGTAGACTGGATGCTTGTATACCAAGGTCATGCATGATCTCTGTAGAGACTAGATGCTTGTATACCAAGGTCATGCATGATCTATGTAGAGACTGGATGCTTGTATACCAAGGTCATGCATGATCTATGTAGAGACTGGATGCTTATATACGAAGGTCATGAATGATCTATGTAGAGACTGGATGCTTGTATACCAAGGTCATGCATGATCTTTGTAGACTGAATGCTTGTATACCAAGGTCATGCATGATGTATGTAGAGACTGGATGCTTATATACCAAGGGCATGCGTGATCTATGTAGACTGGATGCTTGTATACCAAGGTCATGCATGATCTCTGTAGAGACTGGATGCTTGTATACCAATGTCATGCATGATCTATGTAGAGACTGGATGCTTGTATACCAAGGTCATGCATGATCTATGTAGAGACTGGATGCTTATATACCAAGGGCATGCGTGATCTCTGTAGACTGGATGCTTGTATACCAAGGTCATGCATGATCTCTGTAGAGACTGGATGCTTGTATACCAAGGTCATGCATGATCTATGTAGAGACTGGATGCTTGTATACCAAGGTCATGCATGATCTTTGTAGACTGGATGCTTGTATACCAAGGTCATGCATGATCTCTGTAGACTGGATGCTTGTATACCAAGGTCATGCATGACCTATGTAGAGACTGGATGCTTGTATACCAAGGTCATGCATGGTCTATGTAGAGACTGGATGCTTATATATCAACGCCATGCATGATCTATGTAGACTGGATGCTTGTATTCCAAGGTCACGCATGATCCATGTAGACACTGGATGCTTGTATACCAAGGTCATGCATGATCTTTGTAGACTGGATGCTTGTATACCAAGGTCATGCATGATCTATGTAGAGACTGGATGCGTGTATACCAAGGTCATGCATGATCTTTGTAAACTGGATGCTTGTATACCAAGGTCATGCATGATCTATGTAGAGACTGGATGCTTATATACCAAGGTCATGCATGATCTAGGTAGAGACTGGATGCTTGTATACCAAGGTCATGCATGCTCTTTGTAGACTGGATGCTTGTATACCAAGGTCATGCATGATCTATGTAGAGAGTGGATGCTTATATACCAAGGTCATGCATGATCTATGTAGAGACTGGATGCTTGTATACCAAGGTCATGCATGGTCTATGTAGACACTGGATGCTTATATACCAAGGTCATGCATGATCTCTATAGAGACTGGATACTTGTATACCAAGGTCATGCATGATCTATCTAGACTGGATGCTTATATACCAAGGTCATGCATGATCTATGTAGAGACTGAATGCTTGTATACCAAGGTCATGCATGATCTCTGTAGAGACTGGATGCTTGTATACCAAGGTCATGTATGATCTATTTAGAGACTGGATGCTTATATTCCAAAGTCATGCGTGATCTATGTAGATACTGGATGCTTATATACCAAGGTCATGCGTGATCTATGTAGAGACTGAATGCTTGTATACCAAGGTCATGCATGATCTCTGTAGTGACTGGATGCTTGTATACCAAGGTCATGTATGATCTATGTAGAGACTGGATGCTTGTATACCAAGGTCATGCATGATCTATGTAGAGACTGGATGCTTATATACGAAGGGCATGCGTGATCTCTGTAGACTGGATGCTTGTATACCAAGGTCATGCATGATCTCTGTTGAGACTGGATGCTTGTATACCAAGGTCATGCATGATCTATGTTGAGACTGCATGCTTGTATACCAAGGTCATGCATGATCTATGTAGAGATTGGATGCTTATATACGAAGGTCATGAATGAACTATGTAGAGACTGAATGCTTGTATACCAAGGTCATGCATGATCTTTGTAGACTGGATGCTTGTATACCAAGGTCATGCATGATGTATGTAGATACTGGATGCTTATATACCAAGGGCATGCGTGATCTCTGTAGACTGGATGCTTGTATACCAAGGTCATGCATGATCTATGTAGAGACCCGGATCTGTATACCAAGGTCATGCATGATCTATGTAGAGACTGGATGCTTGTATACCAAGGGCATGCGTGATCTCTGTAGACTGGATGCGTGTATACCAAGGTCATGCATGATCTCTGTAGAGACTGGATGCTTGTATACCAAGGTCATGCATACTCTATGTAGAGACTGGATGCTTGTATACCAAGGTCACGAATGGTCTATGTAGAGACTGGATGCTTATATATCAACGCCATGCATGATCTATGTAGACTGGATGCTTGTATACCAAGGTCACGCATGATCTCTGTAGACTGGATGCTTGTATACCAAGGTCATGCATGATCTATGTTGATACTGGATGCTTATATACCAAGGGCATGCGTGATCTCTGTATACTGGATGTTTGTATACCAAGGTCATGCATGATCTATGTAGAGACCCGGATACTTATATACCAAGGTCATGGATGATATATGTAGAGATTGGATGCTTGTATACCAAGGTCATGCATGATCTATGTAGAGACTGGATGCTTATATACCAAGGTCATGCATGATCTATGTAGAGACTGAATGCTTGTATACCAAGGTCATGCATGATCTCTGTAGAGACTGGATGCTTGTATACCAAGGTCATGCATGATCTATGTAGAGACTGGATGCTTATATACCAAGGTCATGCATGATCTATGTAGATACTGGATGCTTATATACCAAGGGCATGCGTGATCTCTGTATACTGGATGTTTGTATACCAAGGTCATGCATGATCTATGTAGAGACCCGGATGCTTATATACCAAGGTCATGGATGATCTATTTAGAGATTGGATGCTTGTATACCAAGGTCATGCATGATCTATGTAGAGACTGGATGCTTATATACCAAGGGCATGCGTGATCTATGTAGATACTGGATGCTTATATACCAAGGGCATGCGTGATCTATGTAGAGACTGGATGCTTATATACTAAGGTCATGCATGATCTATGTAGATACTGGATGCTTATATACCAAGGGCATGCGTGATCTCTGTATACTGGAGGTTTGTATACCAAGGTCATGCATGATCTATGTAGAGACCCGGATGCTTATATACCAAGGTCATGGATGATATATGTAGAGATTGGATGCTTGTATACCAAGGTCATGCATGATCTATGTAGAGAATGGATGCTTATATACCAAGGGCATGCGTGATCTATGTAGACTGGATGATTATATACCAAGGTCATGCATGTTCTATGTAGAGACTGAATGCTTGTATACCAAGGTCATGCATGATCTCTGTAGAGACTGGATGCTTGTATACCAAGGTCATGCATGATCTATGTAGAGACTGGATGCTTATATACCAAGGTCATGCGTGATCTATGTAGATACTGGATGGTTGTATACCAAGGTCATGCATGACCTATGTCGATACTGGATGCTTGTATACCAAGGTCATGCATGATCTATGTAGAGACTGGATGCTTGTATACCAAGGTCATGCATGATCTATGTAGAGACTGGATGCTTGTATACCAAGGACATGCATGATCTCTGTAGAGACTGGATGCTTGTATAGCAAGGTCATGCATGATCTCTGTAGAGACTGGATGCTTATATACCAAGGTCATGCATGATCTATGTAGAGACTGGATGCTTATATACCAAGGTCATGCATGATCTTTGTAAACTGGATGCTTGTATACCAAGCTCATGCATGAACAATGTAGATACTGGATGCTTGTATACCAAGGTCATGCATGATCTATGTAGAGACTGGATGCTTGTATACCAAGGTCATGCATGATCTATGTAGAGACTGGATGCTTATATACGAAGGGCATGCGTGATCTCTGTAGACTGGATGCTTGCATACCAAGGTCATGCATGATCTCTGTAGAGACTGGATGCTTGTATACCAAGGTCATGCATGATCTATGTAGAGACTGGATGCCTGTATACTAAGGTCATGCGTGATCTTTGTAGACTGGATGCTTGTATACCAAGGTCATGCATGATGTATGTAGATACTGGATGCTTATATACCAAGGGCATGCGTGATCTCTGTAGACTGGATGCTTGTATACCAAGGTCATGCATGATCACTGTAGAGACTGGATGCTTGTATACCAAGGTCATGCATGGTCTATGTAGACACTGGATGCTTATATACCAAGGTCATGCATGATCTCTGTAGAGACTGGATACTTGTATACCAAGGTCATGCATGATCTATGTAGACTGGATGCTTATATACCAAGGGCATGCGTGATCTATGTAGACTGGATGCTTGTATACCAAGGTCATGCGTGATCTCTGTAGAGACTGGATGCTTGTATACCAAGGTCATGCATCGTCTATGTAGACACTGGATGCTTATATACCAAGGTCATGCATGATCTCTGTAGAGACTGGATACTTGTATACCAAGGTCATGCATGATCTATGTAGACTGGATGCTTATATACCAAGGTCATGCATGATCTATGTAGAGACTGAATGCTTGTATACCAAGGTCATGCATGATCTCTGTAGAGACTGGATGCTTGTATACCAAGGTCATGTATGATCTATGTAGAGACTGGATGCTTATATACGAAGGTCATGCGTGATCTATGTAGATACTGGATGGTTATATACCAAGGTCATGCGTGATCTATGTAGATACTGGATGCTTGTATACCAAGGTCATGCATGATCTCTGTAGTGACTGGATGCTTGTATACCAAGGTCATGTATGATCTATGTAGAGAATCGATGCTTATATACGAAGGGCATGCGTGATCTCTGTAGACTGGATGCTTGTATACCAAGGTCATGCATGATCTCTGTAGAGACTGGATGCTTGTATACCAAGGTCATGCATGATCTATGTAGAGACTGGATGCTTGTATACCAAGGTCATGAATGATCTATGTAGAGACTGGATGCTTATATACGAAGGTCATGAATGATCTATGTAGAGACTGGATGCTTGTATACCAAGGTCAGGCATGATCTTTGTAGACTGAATGCTTGTATACCAAGGTCATGCATGATGTATGTAGAGACTGAATGCTTATATACCAAGGGCATGCGTGATCTATGTAGACTGGATGCTTGTATACCAAGGTCATGCATGATCTCTGTAGAGACTGGATGCTTGTATACCAATGTCATGCATGATCTATGTAGAGACTGGATGCTTGTATACCAAGGTCATGCATGATCTATGTAGAGACTGGATGCTTATATACCAAGGGCATGCGTGATCTCTGTAGACTGGATGCTTGTATACCAAGGTCATGCATGATCTCTGTAGAGACTGGATGCTTGTATACCAAGGTCATGCATGATCTATGTAGAGACTGGATGCTTGTATACCAAGGTCATGCATGATCTTTGTAGACTGGATGCTTGTATACCAAGGTCATGCATGATCTCTGTAGACTGGATGCTTGTATACCAAGGTCATGCATGACCTATGTAGAGACTGGATGCTTGTATACCAAGGTCACGCATGGTCTATGTAGAGACTGGATGCTTATATATCAACGCCATGCATGATCTATGTAGACTGGATGCTTGTATTCCAAGGTCACGCATGATCTATGTAGACACTGGATGCTTGTATACCAAGGTCATGCATGATCTTTGTAGACTGGATGCTTGTATACCAAGGTCATGCATGATCTATGTAGAGACTGGATGCTTATATACCAAGGTCATGCATGATCTAGGTAGAGACTGGATGCTTGTATACCAAGGTCATGCATGCTCTTTGTAGACTGGATGCTTGTATACCATGGTCATGCATGATCTATGTAGAGAGTGGATGCTTATATACCAAGGTCATGCATGATCTATGTAGAGACTGGATGCTTGTATACCAAGGTCATGCATGGTCTATGTAGACACTGGATGCTTATATACCAAGGTCATGCATGATCTCTATAGAGACTGGATACTTGTATACCAAGGTCAGCATGATCTATCTAGACTGGATGCTTGTATACCAAGGTCATGCATGATCTATGTAGAGACTGAATGCTTGTATACCAAGGTCATGCATGATCTCTGTAGAGACTGGATGCTTGTATACCAAGGTCATGTATGATCTATTTAGAGACTGGATGCTTATATACCAAGGTCATGCGTGATCTATGTAGATAATGGATGCTTATATACCAAGGTCATGCGTGATCTATGTAGAGACTGAATGCTTGTATACCAAGGTCATGCATGATCTCTGTAGTGACTGGATGCTTGTATACCAAGGTCATGTATGATCTATGTAGAGACTGGATGCTTGTATACCAAGGTCATGCATGATCTATGTAGAGACTGGATGCTTATATACGAAGGGCATGCGTGATCTCTGTAGACTGGATGCTTGTATACCAAGGTCATGCATGATCTCTGTAGAGAATGGATGCTTGTATACCAAGGTCATGCATGATCTATGTAGAGACTGCATGCTTGTATACCAAGGTCATGCATGATCTATGTAGAGATTGGATGCTTATATACGAAGGTCATGAATGATCTATGTAGAGACTGAATGCTTGTATACCAAGGTCATGCGTGATCTTTGTAGACTGGATGCTTGTATACCAAGGTCATGCATGATGTATGTAGATACTGGATGCTTATATACCAAGGGCATGCGTGATCTCTGTAGGCACTGGATGCTTGTATACCAAGGTCATGCATGATCTATGTAGAGACCCGGATCTGTATACCAAGGTCATGCATGATCTATGTAGAGACTGGATGCTTGTATACCAAGGGCATGCGTGATCTCTGTAGACTGGATGCGTGTATACCAAGGTCATGCATGATCTCTGTAGAGACTGGATGCTTGTATACCAAGGTCATGCATGATCTATGTAGAGACTGGATGCTTGTATACCAAGGTCACGCATGGTCTATGTAGAGACTGGATGATTATATATCAACGCCATGCATGATCTATGTAGACTGGATGCTTGTATACCAAGGTCACGCATGATCTATGTAGACACTGGATGCTTGTATACCAAGGTCATGCATGATCTTTGTAGACTGGATGTTTGTATACCAAGGTCATGCATGATCTATGTAGAGACTGGATGCGTGTATACCAAGGTCATGCATGATCTTTGTAGACTGGATGCTTGTATACCAAGGTCATGCATGATCTATGTAGAGACTGGATGCTTATATACCAAGGTCATGCATGATCTAGGTAGAGACTGGATGCTTGTATACTAAGGTCATGGATGATCTTTGTAGACTGGATGCTTGTATACCAAGGTCATGCATGATCTATGTAGAGAGTGGATGCTTATATACCAAGGTCATGCATGATCTATGTAGAGACTGGATGCTTGTATACCAAGGTCATGCATGGTCTTTGTAGACACTGGATGCTTATATACCAAGGTCATGCATGATCTCTATAGAGACTGGATACTTGTATACCAAGGTCATGCATGATCTATGTAGACTGGATGCTTATATACTAAGGTCATGCATGATCTATGTAGAGACTGAATGCTTGTATACCAAGGTCATGCATGATCTCTGTAGGGACTGGATGCTTGTATACCAAGGTCATGTATGATCTATTTAGAGACTGGATGCTTATATACCAAGGTCATGCGTGATCTATGTAGATACTGGATGCTTATATACCAAGGTCATGCATGATCTATGTAGAGACTGGATGCTTGTATACCAAGGTCATGCATGAGTTTTGTAGACTGGATGCTTGTATACCAAGGTCATTCATGATCTCTGTAGACTGGATGCATGTATAACAAGGTCATGCATGATCTATGTAGACACTGGATGCTTGTATACCAAGGTCATTCATGATCTTTGTAGACTGGATGATTGTATATCAAGGTCATGCATGATGTATGTAGATACTGGATGCTTATATACCAAGGTCATGCATGATCTTTGTAGACTGGATTCTTGTATACCAAGGTCATGCATGATCTCTGTAGAGACTGGATGCTTGTACACCAAGGTCATGCATGATCTATGTAGAGACTGGATGCTGTATACCAAGGGCATGCATGATCTATGTAGAGACTGGATGTTGTATACCAAGGTCATGCTTGGTCTATGTAGACACTGGATGCTTATATACCAAGGTCATGCATGATCTCTGTAGAGACTGGATGCTGTATACCAAGGTCATGCATGATCTATGTAGACACTGGATGCTTATATACCAAGGTCATGCATGATCTCTGTAGAGACTGGATGCTTGTATACCAAGGTCATGCATGATCTATGTAGACTGGATGCTTATATACCAAGGTCATGCATGATCTATGTAGAGACTGAATGCTTGTATACCAAGATCATGCATGATCTCTGTAGAGACTGGATGCTTGTATACCAAGGTCATGTATGATCTATGTAGAGACTGGATGCTTATATACCAAGGTCATACGTGATCTATGTAGATACTGGATGCTTATATACCAAGGTCATGCGTGATCTATGTAGAGACTGGATGCTTGTATACCAAGGTCATGCATGATCTCTGTAGTGACTGGATGCTTGTATACCAAGGTCATGTATGATCTATGTAGACACTGGATGCTTATATACCAAGGTCATGCATGGTATCTTTAGGCACTGGATGCTGCATACCAAGGTGATTACATGTGATCGCTGTAGACTGGATGCTTGTATACCAAGGTCATGCATGATCTATGTAGACACTGGATGCTTATATACCAAGGACATGCGTGGTCTCTGTAGGCACTGGATGCTGCATACCAAGTTGAGCACATGTGGTCTCTGTAGACTGGATGCTTGTATACCAAGGTCATGCGTGATCTATGTAGACTGGATGTTTGCATACCAAGGTCATGCATGATCTCTGTAGACACTGGATGCTTGTATACCAAGAGCATGCGTGATCTATGTAGACTGGATGTTTGTATACCAAGGTCATCCATGATCTCTGTATACTGGATGCTTGCATACCAAGGTCATGCATGATCTCTGTAGAATGGATGCTTGTATACCAAGGTCATGCATGATCTCTATAGACTGGATGCTTGTATACCAAGGTCATGCATGATCTATGTAGAGACTGGATGCTTGTATACCAAGGGCATGCATAATCTATGTAGAGACTGGATGCTTGTATACCAAGGTCATGCATAATCTATGTAGAGACTGGATGCTTATATACCAAGGTCATGCGTGATCTATGTAGAGACTGGATGCTTGTATACCAAGGGCATGCTTAATCTATGTAGAGAGTGGATGCCTATATACCAAGGTCATGCATGATCTATGTAGATACTGGATGCTTATATACCAAGGTCATGCGTAATATATGTAGATACTGGATGCTTGTATACCAAGGTCATGCATGATCTCTGTAGAGACTGGATGCTTGTATACCAAGGTCATGCATGATCTATGTAGAGACTGGATGCTTATATACCAAGGTCATGCGTGATCTATGTAGATACTGGATGCTTATATACCAAGGTCATGCGTGATCTATGTAGAGACTGGATGCTTGTATACCAAGGTCATGCATGATCTCTGTAGAGACTGGATGCTTGTATACCAAGGTCATGTATGATCTATGTAGATACTGAATGCTTATATACCAAGGTCATGCATGGTATCTGTAGGCACTGGATGCTGCATACCAAGGTGATCACATGTGATCGCTGTATACTGGATGCCTGTATACCAAGGTCATGCATGATCTCTGTAGACTGGATGCTTGTATACCAAGGTCATGCATGATCTATGTAGACACTGGATGCTTAAATACCAGCGACATGCGTGGTCTCTGTAGGCACTGGATGCTGCATACGAAGGTGATCACATGTGATCTCTGTAGACTGGATGCTTGTATACCAAGGTCATGCATGATCTCTGTAATCTGGATGCTTGTATACCAAGGTCAAGCATGATCTATGTAGACACTGGATGCTTATATACCAAGGACATGCGTGGTCTCTGTAGACACTGGATGCTGCATACCAAGGTGATCACATGTGATCTCTGTAGAGTGGATGCTTGTATACCAAGGTTATGCGTGATCTATGTAGACTGGATGTTTGCATACCAAGGTCATGCATGATCTCTGTAGACACTGGATGCTTGTATACCAAGGTCATGCGTGATCTATGTAGACTGGATGTTTGTATACCAAGGTCATGCATGATCTCTGTATACTGGATGCTTGCATACCAAGGTCATGCATGATCTCTGTAGACTGGATGCTTGTATACCAAGGTCATGCATGATCTCTATAGACTGGATGCTTGTATACCAAGGTCATGCATGATCTCTGTAGACTGGATGCTTGGATACCAAGTTCATGCATGATCTATGTAGAGACTGGATGCTTGTATACCAAGGTCATGCATAATCTATGTAGAGACTGGATGCTTGTATACCAAGGGCATGCATGATCTATGTAGAGACTGGATGCTTGTATACCAAGGTCATGCATTGTATCTTTAGGCACTGGATGCTGCATACCAAGGTGATTACATGTGATCGCTGTAGACTGGATGCTTGTATACCAAGGTCATGCATGATCTATGTAGACACTGGATGCTTGTATACCAAGGGCATGCATGATCTATGTAGAGACTGGATGCTTGTATACCAAGGTCATGCATGGTATCTTTAGGCACTGGATGCTGCATACCAAGTTGAGCACATGTGATCTCTGTAGACTGGATGCTTGTATACCAAGGTCATGCGTGATCTATGTAGACTGGATGTTTGCATACCAAGGGCATGCATGATCTCTGTAGACACTGGATGCTTGTATACCAAGAGCATGCGTGATCTATGTAGACTGGATGTTTGTATACCAAGGTCATGCATGATCTCTGTATACTGGATGCTTGCATACCAAGGTAATGCATGATCTCTGTAGAATGGATGCTTGTATACCAAGGTCATGCATGATCTCTATATACTGGATGCTTGTATAACAAGGTCATGCATGATCTATGTAGAGACTGGATGCTTGTATAACAAGGGCATGCATAATCTATGTAGAGACTGGATGCTTGTATACCAAGGTCATGCATAATCAATGTAGAGACTGGATGCTTATATACCAAGGTCATGTGTGATCTATGTAGAGACTGGATGCTTGTATACCAAGGGCATGCATAATCTATGTAGAGACTGGATGCCTATATACCAAGGTCATGCATGATCTATGTAGATACTGGATGCTTATATACCAAGGTCATGCGTGATCTATGTAGATACTGAATGCTTGTATACCAAGGTCATGCATGATCTATGTAGAGACTGGATGCTTGTATACCAAGGTCATGCATGATCTATGTAGAGACTGGATGCTTATATACCAAGGTCATGCATGATCTATGTAGAGACTGGATGCTTATATACCAAGGTCATGCGTGATCTATGTAGATACTGGATGCTTATATACCAAGGTCATGCGTGATCTATGTAGAGACTGGATGCTTGTATACTAAGGTCATGCATGATCTCTGTAGAGACTGGATGCTTGTATACGAAGGTCATGTATGATCTATGTAGATACTGGATGCTTATATACCAAGGTCATGCATAGTATCTGTAGGCACTGGATGCTGCATACCAAGGTGATCACATGTGATCGCTGTATACTGGATGCCTGTATACCAAGGTCATGCATGATCTCTGCAGACTGGATGCTTGTATACCAAGGTCATGCATGATCTATGTAGACACTGGAGGCTTATATACCAGCGACATGCGTGGTCACTGTAGGCACTGGATGCTGCATACCAAGGTGATCACATGTGATCTCTGTAGACTGGATGCTTGTATACCAAGGTCATGCATGATCTCTGTAGACTGGATGCTTGTATACCAAGGTCATGCATGATCTATGTAGACACTGGATGCTTATATACCAAGGACATGCGTGGTCTCTGTAGGCACTGGATGCTGCATACCAAGGTCATGCATGATCTATTTAGACTGGATGCTTGTATACCAAGTTCATGCGTGATCTATGTAGACTGGATGTTTGCATACCAAGGTCATGCATGATCTATGTAGACACTGGATGCTTGTATACCAAGGTCATGCGTGATCTATGTAGACTGGATGTTTGTATACCAAGGTCATGCATGATCTCTGTATACTGGATGCTTGCATACCAAGGTCATGCATGATCTCTGTAGACTGGATGCGTGTATACCAAGCCATGCATGATCTCTATAGACTTGATGCTTGTATACCAAGGTCATGCATGATCTCTGTAGACTGGATGCTTGGATACCAAGTTCATGCATGATCTATGTAGACTGGATGCTTGTATACCAAGGTCATGCATAATCTATGTAGAGACTGGATGCTTGTATACCAAGGGCATGCATGATCTATGTAGAGACTGGATGCTTGTATACCAAGGCATGCTGATCTATGTAGACTGGATGCTTAATACCAAGGTCATGCATGATCTCTGTAGACTGGATGCTTGTATACCAAGGTCATGCATGATCTATGTAGAGACTGGATGCTTGTATACCAAGGTCATGCATAATCTATGTAGACTGGATGCTTGTATACCAAGGTCATGCATAATCTATGTAGAACACAACCAACACACAGACTGGATGCTTGTATACCAAGGTCATGCATGATCTCTGTAGAGACTGGATGCTTGTATACCAAGGTCATGCATGGTCTATGTAGAACTGGATGCTTGTATACCAAGGTCATGCATGATCTCTGTGAACTGATCTTGTATACCAAGGCATGCTGACTATGTAACTGGATGCTTATACCAAGGGCATGCATGATCTCTTAGACGGATGCTTGTACCAAGGTCAGCTGATCGAGAGACTGGATGCTTGTATACCAAGGTCATGCATGATCTCTGTAGACTGGATGCTGTATACCAAGGTCATGCATGATCTATTAGAGACTGGATGCTGTATACCAAGGTCATGCTGATCTATGTAGACTGGATGCTTATATACCAAGGTCTGCATGATCTCTGTAGCACTGGATGCTTGTATACCAAGGTCATGCATGATCACTATAGACTGGATGCTTGTTACCAAGGTCACGCATGATCTATGTAAGACTGGATGCTTGTATACCACTCATGCATGATCTCTGTAGAATTGATGCTTGTATACCAAGGTCATGCATGATCTATGTAGAGACTGGATGCTTGTATACCAAGGTCATGCGTGATCTATGTAGACTGGATGCGTGTATACCAAGGGCATGCTGTCTTGTAGGTTGGATGCTTGTATACCAAGGTCATGCATGATCTCTGTAGACTGGATGCTTGTAACCAAGGTAATGCATGATCTCTGTAGACTGGATGCTTTATACCAAGGTCATGCATGATCTCTGTAGACTGGATGCTTAAACCAACACACAACATATACCAAGGTCATGCATGATCTCTGTAGCACTGGATGCGCATATAAGTAATACATTGATATCTGTAGACTGGATGCTTTTATACCAAGGTCATGCATGATCTCTGTAGACTTGATTCTTGTATACCAAGGTCATGCATGAACTCTGTAGACTGGATGCTTGTATACCAAGGTCATGCATGATATATGTAGACACTGGATGCTTATATACCAAGGGCATGCGTGGTCTCTGTAGGCACTGGATGCTGCATACCAAGGAGATCACATGTGATCTCTGTAGACTGGATGCTTGTATACCAAGGTCATGCATGATCTCTGTAGACTGGATGCTTGTATACCAAGGTCATGCATGATCTATGTAGACACTGGAGGCTTATATACCAGCGACATGCGTGGTCACTGTAGGCACTGGATGCTGCATACCAAGGTGATCACATGTGATCTCTGTAGACTGGATGCTTGTATACCAAGGTCATGCATGATCTCTGTAGACTGGATGCTTGTATACCAAGGTCATGCATGATCTATGTAGACACTGGATGCTTATATACCAAGGACATGCGTGGTCTCTGTAGGCACTGGATGCTGCATACCAAGGTCATGCATGATCTATTTAGACTGGATGCTTGTATACCAAGTTCATGCGTGATCTATGTAGACTGGATGTTTGCATACCAAGGTCATGCATGATCTATGTAGACACTGGATGCTTGTATACCAAGGTCATGCGTGATCTATGTAGACTGGATGTTTGTATACCAAGGTCATGCATGATCTCTGTATACTGGATGCTTGCATACCAAGGTCATGCATGATCTCTGTAGACTGGATGCGTGTATACCAAGGCCATGCATGATCTCTATAGACTTGATGCTTGTATACCAAGGTCATGCATGATCTCTGTAGACTGGATGCTTGGATACCAAGTTCATGCATGATCTATGTAGAGACTGGATGCTTGTATACCAAGGTCATGCATAATCTATGTAGAGACTGGATGCTTGTATACCAAGGGCATGCATGATCTATGTAGAGACTGGATGCTTGTATACCAAGGTCATGCGTGATCTATGTAGACACTGGATGCTTATATACCAAGGTCATGCATGATCTCTGTAGACTGGATGCTTGTATACCAAGGTCATGCATGATCTATGTAGAGACTGGATGCTTGTATACCAAGGGCATGCATACTCTATATAGAGACTGGATGCTTGTATACCAAGGTCATGCATAATATATGTAGAGACTGGATGCTTGTATACCAAGGGCATGCATAATCTATGTAGAGACTGGATGCTTATATACCAAGGTCATGCATGATCTCTGTAGAGACTGGATGCTTATATACCAAGGTCATGCATGATCTCTGTAGAGACTGGATGCTTGTATACCAAGGTCATGCATGGTCTATGTAGATACTGGATGCTTGTATACCAAGGTCATGCGTGATCTCTGTAGATACTGGATGCTTGTATACCAAGGTCATGCGTGATCTATGTAGATACTGGATGCTTGTATACCAAGGGCATGCATGATCTCTATAGACTGGATGCTTGTCTACCAAGGTCACGCATGATCTATGTAAGAGACTGGATGCTTGTATACCAAGGTCATGCATGATCTCTGTAGACTGGATGCGTGTATACCAAGGTCATGCATGATCTATTTAGAGACTGGATGCTTGTATACCAAGGTCATGCGTGATCTATGTAGACACTGGATGCTTATATACCAAGGTCATGCATGATCTCTGTAGGCACTGGATGCTTGTATACCAAGGTCATGCATGATCTCTATAGACTGGATGCTTGTCTACCAAGGTCACGCATGATCTATGTAAGAGACTGGATGCTTGTATACCAAGGTCATGCATGATCTCTGTAGACTTGATGCTTGTATACCAAGGTCATGCATGATCTATGTAGAGACTGGATGCTTGTATACCAAGGTCATGCGTGATCTATGTAGAGACTGGATGCGTGTATACCAAGGGCATGCGTGGTCTCTGTAGGTTGGATGCTTGTATACCAAGGTCATGCATGATCTCTGTAGACTGGATGCTTGTAGACCAAGGTAATGCATGATCTCTGTAGACTGGATGCTTGTATACCAAGGTCATGCATGATCTCTGTAGACTGGATGCTTATATACCAAGGTCATGCATGATCTCTGTAGACTGGATGCTTATATACCAAGGTCATGCATGATCTCTGTAGGCACTGGATGCTGCATATGAAGGTTAATACATGTGATATCTGTAGACTGGATGCTTTTATACCAAGGTCATGCATGATCTCTGTAGACTTGATTCTTGTATACCAAGGTCATGCATGAACTCTGTAGACTGGATGCTTGTATACCAAGGTCATGCATGATATATGTAGACACTGGATGCTTATATACCAAGGGCATGCGTGGTCTCTGTAGGCACTGGATGCTGCATACCAAGGAGATCACATGTGATCTCTGTAGACTGGATGCTTGTATACCAAGGTCATGCGTGATCTATGTAGACTGGATGTTTGCATACCAAGGTCATGCATGATCTCTGTAGACACTGGATGCTTGTATACCAAGGTCATGCGTGATCTATGTAGACTGGATGTTTGTATACCAAGGTCATGCATGATCTCTGTATACTGGATGCTTGCATACCAAGGTCATGCATGATCTCTGTAGACTGGATGCTTGTATACCAAGGTCATGCATGATCTCTATAGACTGGATGCTTGTATACCAAGGTCATGCATGATCTCTGTAGACTGGATGCTTGGATACCAAGGTCATGCATGATCTCTGTAGACTGGATGCTTGTATACCAAGGTCATGCATGATCTATGTAGAGACTGGATGCTTGTATACCAAGGTCATGCATAATCTATGTAGAGACTGGATGCTTGTATACCAAGGGCATGCATGATCTATGTAGAGACTGGATGCTTGTATACCAAGGTCATGCGTGATCTATGTAGACACTGGATGCTTATATACCAAGGTCATGCATGATCTCTGTAGACTGGATGCTTGTATACCAAGGTCATGCATGATCTATGTAGAGACTGGATGCTTGTATACCAAGGGCATGCATAATCTATGTAGAGACTGGATGCTTGTATACCAAGGTCATGCATAATCTATGTAGAGACTGGATGCTTGTATACCAAGGGCATGCATAATCTATGTAGAGACTGGATGCTTATATACCAAGGTCATGCATGATCTCTGTAGAGACTGGATGCTTGTATACCAAGGTCATGCATGGTCTATGTAGATACTGGATGCTTGTATACCAAGGTCATGCGTGATCTATGTAGATATTGGATGCTTGTATACCAAGGTCATGCATGATCTATGTAGATACTGGATGCTTGTATACCAAGGTCATGCATGATCTATGTAGATACTGGATGCTTGTATACCAAGGTCTTGCGTGATCTATGTAGGCACTGGATGCTTGTATACCAAGGTCATGCATGATCTCTATAGACTGGATGCCTGTCTACCAAGGTCACGCATGATCTATGTAAGAGACTGGATGCTTGTATACCAAGGTCATGCATGATCTCTGTAGACTGGATGCTTGTATACCAAGGTCATGCATGATCTATGTAGAGACTTGATGCTTGTATACCAAGGTCATGCGTGATCTATGTAGAGACTGGATGCTTGTATACCAAGGGCATGCATGATCTCTGTAGACTGGATGCTTGTATACCAAGGTCATGCGTGATCTATGTAGACACTGGATGCTTATATACCAAGGTCACGCATGATCTATGTAGAGACTGGATGCTTGTATACCAAGGTCATGCGTGATCTATGTAGGCACTGGATGCTGCATATCAAGGTTATCACATGTGCTCTCTGTAGACTGGATGCTTGTATACCAAGGTCATGCATGATCTCTGTAGACTGGATGCTTGTATACCAAGGTCATGCATGATCTCTGTTGACACTGGATGCTGCATACCAAGGTCATGCATGATCTCTGTACACACTGGATGCTGCATACCAAGGTGGTCACATGTGATCTCTGTAGGCACTGGATGCTGCATATCAAGGTTATCACATGTGATATCTGTAGACTGGATGCTTGTATACCAAGGTCATGCATGATCTCTGTAGACTGGATTCTTGTATACCAAGGTCATGCATGATCTCTGTAGACTGGATGCTTGTATACTAAGGTCATGCATGATCTATGTAGACACTGGATGCTTATATACCAAGGACATGCGTGGTCTCTGTAGGCACTGGATGCTGCATACCAAGGAGATCACATGTGATCTCTGTAGACTGGATGCTTGTATACCAAGGTCATGCATGATCTCTGTAGACACTGGATGCTTGTATCCCAAGGTCATGCGTGATCTATGTAGACTGGATGTTTGTATACCAAGGGCATGCATGATCTCTGTATACTGGATTATTATTATTATTATTATATACGACACTTATATAGCGCTCTTTTCATCTAAATATAAAACGTTCAAAAGCGCTTTACAGCCTAAAATATCACAAATATTGATAAAAACTTCCACATACAATGAGATAAAACAAGACAAAATTAGCAAACACAATTACAATGGATTCTAAATATGCTATAAAATATTAGGATCTAAAATTATAACAATTAAAATATAGGTAATAATTAAATAAAATGTGTTCATTTGCAGTCTTAATCCTGATTGAGCACAGACACAGTTCGATATTTATGTTCCATATGAACATTTAAAAAGGTGTGTCTTCAAAGCCTTCTTGAAAGAACACAATGTTGTTGCACTTCTAAGATTTGATGGAAGAGAATTCCAAAGTTTTGGGGCAGCAGTCATGAAACTTCTATTTCCGTATGTGACAGTCCGACTTCTTGGTAACACAAGAGTAGCTGCTTCATTTTTAGACCGTAAATCTCTTCTTGGTATATATATATAAGCAAGTTGGTGCTTCTCCATTCAATGCTTTATATGTGTGAGTCAGTATTTTATACTTTATTCTTTCTTGAACTGGTAGCCAATGAAGTTCTTTTAGAATGGGCGTTACATGACTGAAACGGGATGTTCTGGTTATGATGCGAGCTGCTGTGTTTTGAACAGTTTGTAATTTATTGGAAGTGTTTTTTGGCACGCCGTACAACAGTGAATTACAGTAGTCGAGCCTGGATGTAACGAGTGAGTTTATGAGAGTTTTCGTGGCGTCTGTTGTTAAATACTGCCGAATGTGTCCAATCCGCCGGATCTGCGCATAACATGATTTTGTCACGGAATTTACATGTTTGTCCATATCCATTCTTGAGTCTAGGAAAGCTCCTAGATTTCTCACACATGTTGATGGTTCTGTATTTGAGTCTCCTACTTTCACATTTATGTTTTCAATGTGTTGAAAATTTCGCTGACTAGAAAACATAATCATTTCAGTTTTATCAGTATTGAGTTTTAACATATTGGCATGCATCCAAGCAACAATGTCTTGTAGACAGTTTTCCATTCGAAGTAGTGTCTCTGCTTGTGAAGCTTGAACGGTTGGTTTGAATGAAAGGTAAAGCTGGGAATCGTCAGCATAAAAGTGATGGTTCAGTCCATGGTGTTTACAAATGGCTCCTACAGGCTTGGTATACATAGTGTAAAATTTCGGGCCTAAAACAGACCCCTGTGGAATACTGAAATTCATGAGCACTGAGTTGGATAGTTTTCCATCGATACATACTGTTTGATAACGGTCGGTAAGATAAGATGATATCCATTGGAGAGGTTTTCCAGTAATTCCAAAATGAAATTCGAGACGCTGTAAAAGTGTTCTATGGTCGATGGTATCAAATGCAGCAGATAGGTCCAAAAGCACAAGGATTGTAGCATTGTTCTGGTCCAGAGATTGGAGTATATCGTTTTGGACTTTCACCAAGGTCATGCATGATCTCTGTAGACTGGATGCTTGTATACCAAGGTCATGCATGATCTCTATAGACTGGATGCGTGTATACCAAGGTCATGCATGCTCTCTGTAGACTGGATGCTTGGATACCAAGGTCATGCATGATCTATGTAGAGACTGGATGCTTGTATACCAAGGTCATGCATGATCTCTGTAGACTGGATGCTTGTATACCAAGGTCATGCATGATCTATGTAGAGACTGGATGCTTGTATACCAAGGTCATGCGTGATCTATGTAGACACTGGATGCTTATATACCAAGGTCATGCATGATCTCTGTAGACTGGATGCTTGTATACCAAGGTCATGCATGATCTATGTAGAGACTGGATGCTTGTATACCAAGGGCATGCATAATCTATGTAGAGACTGGATGCTTGTATACCAAGGTCATGCATAATCTATGTAGAGACTGGATGCTTGTATACCAAGGGCATGCATAATCTATGTAGAGACTGGATGCTTATATACCAAGGTCATGCATGATCTCTGTAGAGACTGGATGCTTGTATACCAAGGTCATGCATGGTCTATGTAGATATTGGATGCTTGTATACCAAGGGCATGCATGATCTCTATAGACTGGATGCTTGTCTACCAAGGTCACGCATGATCTATGTAAGAGACTGGATGCTTGTATACCAAGGTCATGCATGATCTCTGTAGACTGGATGCTTGTATACCAAGGTCATGCATGATCTCTGTAGACTGGATGCGTGTATACCAAGGTCATGCATGATCTATGTAGAGACTGGATGCTTGTATACTAAGGTCATGCGTGATCTATGTAGACACTGGATGCTTATATACCAAGGTCATGCATGATCTCTGTATGCACTGGATGCTTGTATACCAAGGTCATGCATGATCTCTATAGACTGGATGCTTGTCTACCAAGGTCACGCATGATCTATGTAAGAGACTGGATGCTTGTATACCAATGTCATGCATGATCTCTGTAGACTGGATGCTTGTATACCAAGGTCATGCATGATCTATGTAGAGACTGGATGCTTGTATACCAAGGTCATGCGTGATCTATGTAGAGACTGGATGCTTGTATACCAAGGGCATGCGTGGTCTATGTAGGCTGGATGCTTGTATACCAAGGCCATGCATGATCTCTGTAGACTGGATGCGTGTATACCAAGGTCATGCATGATCTCTGTAGACTGGATGCTTGTATACCAAGGTCATGCGTGATCTATGTAGACACTGGATGCTTATATACCAAGGTCACGCATGATCTATGTAGAGACTGGATGCTTGTATACCAAGGTCATGCGTGATCTATGTAGGCACTGGATGCTGCATACCAAGGTTATCATATGTGATCTCTGTAGACTGGATGCTTGTATACCAAGGTCATGCATGATCTCTGTAGACTGGATGCTTGTATACCAAGGTCATGCATGATCTCTGTAGGCACTGGATGCTGCATATCAAGGTTATCACATGTGATCTCTGTAGACTGGATGCTTGTATACCAAGGTCATGCATGATCTCTGTAGACTGGATGCTTGTATACCAAGGTCATGCATGATCTCTGTAGACTGGATGCTTGTATACCAAGGTCATGCATGATCTCTGTAGACACTGGATGCTGCATACCAAGGTGGTCACATGTGATCTCTGTAGGGGCTGAATGCTTGGGACCATCATGGCAAGCTAAACGATGTCTTTGGAGATTGATTATCAAATGCATGTTTAGAATCGGAAATAAGCCCCTTATGCTACATATCCCAGGCGCATGACAAAAGTTTCATAAAAATCACTATAAGAAATTATGGACGGAACAATATATAGTAAACCTGTGCCAAACATAATTGGAACATGGATTTTGCAAGTTCTATTGTGTCGTTAACATTTAATCCATGTTCCATGTTTCATGACAATTCAAAGAACATAATCACTTGGCCATTGACCTATTAGTACGACCTTGAATTGATGCAGTTTGAACATGGGTTCTGAATGCCATCTCAATGTAATGACGATTTGATCCAAGTTTCAGGAAAATCGGACAAGGATTTAAGAGATATGGACTAGGCACAAATTCGTATGGAAGGACGGAAACTGGCTATTCCTGTAATTCACATTGTGTTAGTACAGCATGGGAGATAAAACTCCAAATGTCGCTGCAGCATGGAAGAATGACTACAAGCGTTGGCACAGCATGGGAGATAACACTCCAAATGTCGCTGCAGCATGGGAGGGAGAATAACTCCAAGTGTTGGTACAGCATGGGAGATAAACTCCAAATGTCGCTGCAGCATGGAAGAATAACTCCAAGTGTTGGTACAGCATGGGATATAAAACTCCAAATGTCGCTGCAGCATGGAAGAATAACTCCAAGTGTTGGTACAGCATGGGAGATAAAACTCCAAATGTCGCTGCAGCATGGAAAAATAACTCCAAGTGTTGGTACAGCATGGGAGATAAACTCCAAATGTCGCTGCATCATGGGAGAATAACTCCAAGTGTTGGTACAGCATGGGAGATAAAACTCCAAATGTCGCTGTAGCATGGGAGATAACCTCCAAATGTCGGTGCAGCATGGGATATAAACTCCAAGTGTTGGTACAGCATGGGAGAATAACTCCAAGTGTTGGTACAGCATGGGAGATAAAACTCCAAATGTCGCTGCAGCATGGAATAATAACTCCAAGTGTAGCTGTAGCATGGGAGATAAACTCCAAGTGTCGCTGTAGCATGGGAGATAAACTCCAAATGTTGGTACAGCATGGGAGATAACTCCAAATGTCGCTGCAGCATGGGAGAATAATTCCAAGTGTTGGTACAGCATGGGAGAATAACTCCAAGTGTTGGTACAGCATGGGAGATAAAACTCCAAATGTCGCTGCAGCATGGAAGAATAACTCCAAGTGTTGGTACAGCATGGGAGATAAAACTACAAATGTCGCTGTAGCATGGGAGAATAACTCCAAGTGTTGGTGCAGCATGGGAGATAAACTCACAAGTGTCACTGTAGCATGGGAGATAAACTCCAAGTGTAGCTGTAGCATGGGAGATAAACTCCAAGTGTCGCTGTAGCATGGGAGATAAACATCAAGTGTTGGGGCAGCATGGAAGATAAACACCAAGTGTCGGTGTAATATGGGAGATAACCCCCAAAGTGCCAATGTAGCATGGGAGGTAAACACCCAAGTGTCGGTGCATCATGGGAGAAAAACACCAAATGTCGGTGTAGCATGGGAGATAACCCCCAAAGTGCCAATGTAGCATGGGAGATAAACACCCAAGTGTCGGTACTTCATGGGAGATAAACTCCCATGTGTCTGTGCATCATGGGAGATAAACTACAAGTGCCGGTGTAGCATGGGAGATATTAATATAATTATATATTTAGTATATATATATTATACACATTTGCAAAATTACTTATTAATGGCATTAATAAATTATTTTAATAAATACATTAATAATGGACCCACAAGCTACTATCAATCATATAACTGAAATTTAACATTCAACGACTGGCAATATTCAAAGACAACAATTACATATTAAGCCCACAATACTTCACTCAAAAACAAGATTTCACATGTGTTTTTACGTTTTTCGTCACTACCGGTTGCCCATATGAGCGACGCCTCCTGAAGAGATTAGTTATTTTAGATTTTGGAGGATAGTGATATAGATATACAGACATGAGACCCATTCCACAATCTCTTCTGGTTCTTTTACGTGCACGGTGTAAAGCACCGACACGAGACCTCGGTTTAACGTCCCATCTGAAAGACTGTTAATTGTATTAGGGTCAGACGGGGGATCGAACCTGCGATCCCTGGATTACCAGTCCAGCGTGTTACCACTGGACTACATATCCGTCTGTAAGATTTCACATTATATCATCAGCTTAGTATAAAGGATCGATCCCTGGTTTCATCGGTGAGAGTGAAATTGTTATGGATTCAAGTACAAACTACATACATGATCATATATGCATATAACTACATGATCATAGACGTATATAACTACATGATCATATATGCATATAACTACATGATCATAGACATATAACTACATGATCATATATGCATATAACTACATGATCATAGACATATAACTACATGATCATAGACGTATATAACTACATGATCATAGACGTATATAACTACATGATCATAGACATATATAACTACATGATCATAGATGCATATAACTACATGATCATAGACGTATATAACTACATGATCATAGATGCATATAACTACATGATCATATACGTATATAACTACATGATCATATATGCATATAACTACATGATCATAGACATATATAACTACATGATCATAGATGCATATAACTACATGATCATAGACATATATAACTACATGATCATAGATGCATATAACTACATGATCATAGATGCATATAACTACATGATCATATATGCATATAACTACATGATCATAGACATATATAACTACATGATCATAGATGCATATAACTACATGATCATAGATGCATATAACTACATGATCATAGATGCATATAACTACATGATCATATATGTATATAACTACATTATCAAATATGCATATAACTACATGATCATAGACGTGTATAACTACATGATCATATATGCATATAACTACATGATCATATATGCATATAACTACATGATCATATATGCATATAACTACATGATCATAGACATATATAACTACATGATCATAGATGCATATAACTACATGATCATAGACGTGTATAACTACATGATCATATATGCATATAACTACATGATCATAGACATATATAACTACATGATCATAGATGCATATAACTACATGATCATAGATGCATATAACTACATGATCATAGACGCGTATAACTACATGATCATAGACGTATATAACTACATGATCATATATGCATATAACTACATGATCATAGATGCATATAACTACATGATCATAGATGCATATAACTACATGATCATATATGCATATAACTACATGATCATAGACATATATAACTACATGATCATAGATGCATATAACTACATGATCATAGATGCATATAACTACATGATCATAGATGCATATAACTACATGATCAATATGCATATAACTACATGATCATAGACGTGTATAACTACATGATCATAGATGCATATAACTACATGATCATAGATGCATATAACTACATGATCATAGATGCATATAACTACATGATCATAGATGCATATAACTACATGATCATAGATGCATATAACTACATGATCATATATGCATATAACTACATGATCATAGACATATAACTACATGATCATAGACGTGTATAACTACATGATCATAGACGTATATAACTACATGATCATAGACATATATAACTACATGATCATAGATGCATATAACTACATGATCATAGACGTATATAACTACATGATCATAGACATATATAACTACATGATCATATATGCATATAACTACATGATCATAGATGCATATAACTACATGATCATAGATGCATATAACTACATGATCATAGACGTATATAACTACATGATCATAGACGTATATAACTACATGATCATAGACGTATATAACTACATGATCATAGACGTATATAACTACATGATCATAGACGTATATAACTACATGATCATAGACGTATATAACTACATGATCATAGACGTATATAACTACATGATCATAGATGCATATAACTACATGATCATAGACGTGTATAACTACATGATCATATATGCATATAACTACATGATCATATATGCATATAACTACATGATCATAGACGTGTATAACTACATGATCATATATGCATATAACTACATGATCATATACATATATAACTACATGATCATAGATGCATATAACTACATGATCATAGATGCATATAACTACATGATCATATATGCATATAACTACATGATCATAGACGTGTATAACTACATGATCATATATGCATATAACTACATGATCATAGACGTATATAACTACATGATCATATATGCATATAACTACATGATCATAGACGTATATAACTACATGATCATAGACATATAACTACATGATCATAGACATATATAACTACATGATCATAGACGTATATAACTACATGATCATAGACATATATAACTACATGATCATAGACATATATAACTACATGATCATAGATGCATATAACTACATGATCATATATGCATATAACTACATGATCATATATGCATATAACTACATGATCATATATGCATATAACTACATGATCATAGATGCATATAACTACATGATCATATATGCATATAACTACATGATCATAGATGCATATAACTACATGATCATAGACGTGTATAACTACATGATCATATATGCATATAACTACATGATCATAGACATATATAACTACATGATCATATATGCATATAACTACATGATCATAGACGATATAACTACATGATCATAGATGCATATAACTACATGATCATAGACATATATAACTACATGATCATAGATGCATATAACTACATGATCATAGACGCATATAACTACATGATCATATATGCATATAACTACATGATCATAGACGTATATAACTACATGATCATAGATGCATATAACTACATGATCATAGATGCATATAACTACATGATCATAGATGCATATAACTACATGATCATATATGCATATAACTACATTATCAAATATGCATATAACTACATGATCATAGACGTGTATAACTACATGATCATATATGCATATAACTACATGATCATATATGCATATAACTACATGATCATAGACATATATAACTACATGATCATAGATGCATATAACTACATGATCATAGACGTGTATAACTACATGATCATATATGCATATAACTACATGATCATAGACATATATAACTACATGATCATAGATGCATATAACTACATGATCATAGATGCATATAACTACATGATCATAGACGTGTATAACTACATGATCATAGACGTATATAACTACATGATCATATATGCATATAACTACATGATCATAGATGCATATAACTACATGATCATAGATGCATATAACTACATGATCATATATGCATATAACTACATGATCATAGACATATATAACTACATGATCATAGATGCATATAACTACATGATCATAGACGTGTATAACTACATGATCATATATGCATATAACTACATGATCATAGACATATATAACTACATGATCATAGATGCATATAACTACATGATCATAGATGCATATAACTACATGATCATAGACGTGTATAACTACATGATCATATATGCATATAACTACATGATCATAGACTTATAACTACATGATCATAGACGTGTATAACTACATGATCATAGACGTATATAACTACATGATCATAGATGCATATAACTACATGATCATAGATGCATATAACTACATGATCATAGATGCATATAACTACATGATCATAGACATATAACTACATGATCATAGACGTATATAACTACATGATCATAGATGCATATAACTACATGATCATAGATGCATATAACTACATGATCATAGACATATAACTACATGATCATAGACGTATATAACTACATGATCATAGATGCATATAACTACATGATCATAGATGCATATAACTACATGATCATAGCATATAACTACATGATCATAGACATATAACTACATGATCATAGACATATAACTACATGATCATAGACGTGTATAACTACATGATCATAGACGTATATAACTACATGATCATATATGCATATAACTACATGATCATAGACGTATATAACTACATGATCATAGACATATATAACTACATGATCATAGATGCATATAACTACATGATCATAGACGTATATAACTACATGATCATAGACATATATAACTACATGATCATAGATGCATATAACTACATGATCATAGACGTATATAACTACATGATCATAGACATATATAACTACATGATCATAGATGCATATAACTACATGATCATAGACGTACATAACTACTTGATCATAGACATATATAACTACATGATCATAGATGCATATAACTACATGATCATAGACGTATATAACTACATGATCATAGACATATATAACTACATGATCATAGATGCATATAACTACATGATCATAGACGTATATAACTACATGATCATAGACATATATAACTACATGATCATAGATGCATATAACTACATGATCATAGACGTACATAATTACATGATCATAGACATATATAACGACATGATCATAGATGCATATATCTACATGATCATAGACGTATATAACTACATGATCATAGACATATATAACTACATGATCATAGATGCATATAGCTACATGATCATAGACGTATATAACTACATGATCATAGACATATATAACTACATGATCATAGATGCATATAACTACATGATCATAGACGTACATAACTACATGATCATATGCATATATAACTACATGATCATAGATGCATATAACTACATGATTATAGACGTATATAACTACATGATCATAGACATATATAACTACATGATCATAGACGTATATAACTACATGATCATAGATGCATATAACTACATGATCATAGATGCATATAACTACATGATCATCTATGCATATAACTACATGATCATAGACATATAACTACATGATCATATATGCATATAACTACATGATCATAGACGTATATAACTACATGATCATATACATATAACTACATGATCATAGACATATAACTACATGATCATAGACATATAACTACATGATCATATATGCATATAACTACATGATCATAGACATATAACTACATGATCATAGACATATAACTACATGATCATAGACGTGTATAACTACATGATCATAGACGTGTTTAACTACATGATCATAGACGTACATAACTACATGATCATAGTATATAACCACATGATCATAGATGCATATAACTACATGACATGATGCTCCACCGAGATATATTAGTTGACATGATGCTCCACCGAGATCTATTAGTTGACATGATGCTCCACCGAGACCTATTAGTTGACATGATGCTCCAGACATGATGCTCCACAGAGATCTATTAGTTGACATGATGCTCCACAGAGATCTATTAGTTGACATGATGCTCAACCGAGATCTATTAGTTGACATGATGCTCCACAGAGATCTATTAGTTGACATGATGCTCCACCGAGATCTATTAGTTGACATGATGCTCCACAGAGATCTATTAGTTGACATGATGCTCCACAGAGATCTATTAGTTGACATGATGCTCCAGACATGATGCTCCACAGAGATCTATTAGTTGACATGATGCTCCACAGAGATCTATTAGTTGACATGATGCTCCAGACATGATGCTCCACAGAGATCTATTAGTTGACATGATGCTCCACAGAGATCTATTAGTTGACATGATGCCCCACCGAGATCTATTAGTTGACATGATGCCCCACCGAGATCTATTAGTTGACATGATGCTCCACAGAGATCTATTAGTTGACATGATGCTCCACCGAGATCTATTAGTTGACATGATGCTCCACCGAGATATATTAGTTGACATGATGCTCCACCGAGATCTATTAGTTAACATGATGCTCCAGACATGATGCTCCACAGAGATCTATTAGTTGACATGATGCTCCACCGAGACCTATTAGTTGACATGATGCTCCAGACATGATGCTCCACCGAGACCTGTTAGTTGACATGATGCTCCAGACATGATGCCCCACCGAGATCTATTAGTTGACATGATGCTCCACAGAGATCTATTAGTTGACATGATGCCCCACCGAGATCTATTAGTTGACATGATGCTCCACAGAGATCTATTAGTTGACATGATGCCCCACCGAGATCTATTAGTTGACATGATGCTCCACAGAGATCTATTAGTTGACATGATGCCCCACCGAGATCTATTAGTTGACATGATGCTCCACAGAGATCTATTAGTTGACATGATGCCCCACCGAGATCTATTAGTTGACATGATGCTCCACAGAGATCTATTAGTTGACATGATGCCCCACCGAGATCTATTAGTTGACATGATGCTCCACAGAGATCTATTAGTTGACATGATGCCCCACCGAGATCTATTAGTTGACATGATGCTCCACAGAGATCTATTAGTTGACATGATGCCCCACCGAGATCTATTAGTTGACATGATGCCCCACCGAGATCTATTTGTTGACATGATGCTCCACAGAGATCTATTAGTTGACATGATGCTCAACCGAGATCTATTAGTTGACATGATGCCCCACAGAGATCTATTAGTTGACATGATGCTCCACAGAGATCTATTAGTTGACATGATGCTCCACCAAATGGTTTGGGAGAAGACATCTAGAATTTGTTTCAAGATGGTCGCCATAAATATGGTATTAGGTGGCGCGACGGTTCACACCAACTCAACAAGATTGGCCAAGTGATTTAAGAGATATCATTTAAGGATGGCCGGCCAGACACCTGGATTATGCCAATAGCTAATAATAGAGTTTGGATACGGTAAAATGATGGAAACTGTGATAATTACTTGAATGGGTTCTTTATCTTTATGTGTGTATTAATCACAGGTGTGTATTATTCCATAAAGACGCATATGTATCATCCCTTAAGTACAAGAAAGCTACTATTCGGTTTTGAAAACTTAGCAGACAAAGAAATTGAATTTATTTTCACTCAAGTTCAAATATATATTAAAACGACGACGCTTTGAGCAAATAAATACATGATCTGTATATTTTATATGTGTGTATATATTTTGGCTGTTCTCCTCTAGCGACAATTTATTTGAGAGAATGCGGACGGGTGTGGCTGGCTGGGGAACTTTGTACGATGGTGATGGGTGTGGCTGGCTGGGGAACTTTGTACGATGGTGATGGGTGTGGCTGGCTGGGGAACTTTGTATGATGGTGATGGGTGTGGCTGGCTGGGGAACTTTGTACGATGGTGATGGGTGTGGCTGGCTGGGGAACTTTGTATGATGGTGATGGGTGTGGCTGGTTGGAGAACTTTGTACGATGGTGATGGTTGTGGCTGGTTGGAGAACTTTGTACGATGGTGATGGGTGTTTGTACGATGGTGATGGGTGTGGCTGGCTGGGGAACGTTGTACGATGGTGATGGGTGTGGCTGGCTGGGAACTTTGTATGATGGTGATGGGTGTGGCTGCTGGGGAATGTTGTACGATGGTGATGTGTGTGGCTGGCTGGAGAACGTTGTACGATGGTAATGGTGTGGCTGGCTGGGGAACGTTGTACGATGGTGATGGGTGTGGCTAGCTGGGGAACTTTGTACGATGCTGATGGGTGTGGCTGGCTGGGGAATGTTGTATGATGGTGATGGGTGTGGCTGGCTGGAGAACGTTGTATAATGGTGACGGGTGTCTGGCTGGGGAACGTTGTACGATGGTGATGTGTGTGGCTGGCTGGGGAACGTTGTATGATGGTGATGGGTGTGGCTGGCTGGGAACGTTGTACGATGGTGACGGGTGTGGCTGGCTGTGGAACGTTGTACGATGGTGACGGTGTGGATGGCTGGGAAAATTGTACGATGGTGACGGTTGTGGCTTGCTGGGGAACTCTGTACGAAGGTGACGGGTGTGGCTTGCTGGGGAACTTTGTACGATGGTGACGGGTGTGGCTGGCTGGGGAACTTTGTACGATGGTGACGGGTGTGGCTGGCTGGGGAACTTTGTACGATGGTGACGGGTGTGGCTGGCTGGGGAACTTTGTACGATGGTGACAGGTGTGGCTGGCTGGGGAACTTTGTACGATGGTTACGGGTGTGGCTGGCTGGGGAACGTTGTACGATGGTGACGGGTGTGGCTGGCTGGGGAACGTTGTACGATGGTGACGGGTGTGGCTGGCTGGGGAACTTTGTACGATGGTGATGGGTGTGGCTGGCTGGGGAACTTTGTACGATGGTGACGGGTGTGGCTGCTGGGGAACTTTGTACGATGGTGAGGGGTGTGGCTGGCTGGGGAACTTTGTACGATGGTGACGGGTGTGGCTGGCTGGGGAACTTTGTACGATGGTGACGGGTGTGGCTGGCTGGGGAACTTTGTACGATGGTGACGGGTGTGGCTGGCTGGGGAACTTGTACGATGGTGACGGGTGTGGCTTGCTGGGGAACTTTGTACGATGGTAACGGGTGTGGCTGGCTGGGGAAATTTGTACGATGATGACGGGTGTGGCTGGCTGGGGAACTTTGTACGATGGTGACGGGTGTGGCTGGCTGGGGAACGTTGTACGATGGTGACTGGTGTGGCTGGCTGGGGAACTTTGTACGATGGTGACGGGTGTGGCTGGCTGGGAACTTTGTACGATGGTGACGGGTGTGGCTGGCTGGGGAACTTTGTACGATGGTGACGGGTGTGGCTGACTGGGGAACTTTGTACGATGGTGACGGGTGTGGCTGGCTGGGGAACTTTGTACGATGGTAACGGGTGTGGCTGGCTGGGGAACGTTGTACGATGGTGACGGGTGTGGCTGGCTGGGGAACGCTGTACGATGGTGACGGGTGTGGCTGGCTGGGGAACTTTGTACGATGGTGACGGGTGTGGCTGGCTGGGGAACTTTGTACGATGGTGACGGGTGTGGCTGGCTGGGGAACTTTGTACGATGGTGATGGGTGTGGCTGGCTGGGGAACTTTGTACGATGGTGATGGGTGTGGCTGGCTGGGGAACTTTGTACGATGGTGATGGGTGTGGCTGGCTGGGGAACTTTGTACGATGGTGATGGTGTGGCTGGTTGGGAACTTTGTACGATGGTGATGGGTGTGGCTGGCTGGGGAACTTGTACGATGGTGATGGGTGTGGCTGGCTGGGGAACTTTGTACGATGGTGGGGTGTGGCTGGCTGGGGAACTTTGTACGATGGTGATGGTGTGGCTGGCTGGGGAACTTTGTACGATGGTGATGGATGTGGCTGGCTGGGGAACTTTGTACGATGGTGATGGGTGTGGCTGGCTGGGGAACTTTGTATGATGGTGATGGGTGTGGCTGGCTGGGGAACTTTGTACGATGGTGATGGGTGTGGCTGGTTGGGGAACTTTGTACGATGGTGATGGATGTGGCTGGCTGGGGAACGTTGTACGATGGTGATGGGTGTGGCTGGCTGGGGAACTTTGTACGATGGTGATGGGTGTGGCTGGCTGGGGAACTTTGTACGATGGTGATGGGTGTGGCTGGCTGGGGAACTTTGTACGATGGGGCACTTGGTTGGAGTAGCTATAATCAATTGCATTTCTTAATCCATTTTTAGTTGGTATTGTTAGTTTTTTGGTTCTAAATTCTTGTTATCTATATTTTGCTAATTTCCTTCTTCATTTTCCCTTTATATTAGTAATCATCAATTTTAGTATTTGCACAACTCATATATTCAGTCACTTTGTTTGTTACAATCTAGTATTTTGGGGAAGGCGGTTGTCATATAGAATATTGACCCCCCTCAAAATAATGACCCGCAGGTCATTATTCAGCCATAGAATATTGACCCCCCTTGCGGAAAAATGACCCCCCTTGCAAATAGCAATATATAGTGGGAAAATATTGAATTTATTATAATTAAATGTTAGTTAGCACTGTTTAAGGCCTAACAACATATATTTTGATTTAACGATGTACAGAATAACATAAATATATTGAATCTGAAAAAGAACTATGCAGATAATTTGTCTCTTATCAATTTCTAAAGATGATCATGAGGTGGTGGGTGCTGTATAACTAGGAGGTTTACATAATGCATAATATTTACACAGACAAACATAAAACAAATAAGAACAATGACCCCCACCCCCTATGTATAGACTACAATTATGAGAGAGGGTCACTTTTCGATGCCATGGAATAATGACCCCCTGGAATGGGTCTCTGTCTGTATCATTGCACTATCCTCCAAAAATCTAAAATGACTTGATCTCTTCAGGAGGCTTCGCTCATATGGGCAAACAGTAGTGACGATAAATAATTGAAAATCACACTCACACTATGGATACTTCTACAGCAGAAATTGATGTATATTTCTTTAACAAATTTAATTAATATGTTAATATGTTATCCACATTATTTTATGGCATGGAAAAGTGACCCCCCTTCACTCATATAGTTAATATACAGGGGGGGTCATTATTCTATGGCATGGAAAAGTGACCCCCTTCACTCATACAGTTTACATACAGGGGGGTCATTATTCTATGGCATGGAAAAGTGACCCCCCTTCATTCATATAGTTAATATACAGGGGGGTCATTATTCTATGGCATGGAAAAATGACACCCCTTTACTCATATAGTTAATATACAGGGTGGTCATTATTATATGGCATGGAAAAGTGACCCCCCTTCATTCATATAGTTAATATACAGGGGGGTCATTATTCTATGACATGGAAAAGTGACACATCTCACTCATATAGTTAATATACAGGGGGGTCATTATTCTATGGCATGGAAAAGTGACCCCCCTTCACTCATATAGTTAATATACAGGGGGGTCATTATTCTATGGCATGGAAAAATGACCCCCTTCACTCATACAGTTTACATACAGGGGGGTCATTATTCTATGGCATGGACAAGTGACCCCCTTCACTCATACAGTTTACATACAGGGGGGTCATTATTCTATGGCATGGAAAAGTGACCCCCCTTCACTCATATAGTTAATATACAGGGGGGTCATTATTCTATGGCATGGAAAAGTGACCCCCTTCACTCATACAGTTTACATACAGGGGGGTCATTATTCTATGGCATGGAAAAGTGACCCCGCCTTCATTCATATAGTTAATATACAGGGGGGTCATTATTCTATGGCATGGAAAAATGACCCCCCTTTACTCATATAGTTAATATACAGGGTGGTCATTATTCTATGGCATGGAAAAGTGACCCACCTCATTCATATAGTTAATATACAGGGGGGTCATTATTCTATGGCATGGAAAAGTGACCCCCCTTCACTCATATAGTTAATATACAGGGGGGTCATTATTCTATGGCATGGAAAAATGACCCCCCTTCACTCATATAGTTAATATACAGGGGGGTCATTATTCTATGGCATGGAAAAGTGACCCCCTTCACTCATATAGTTAATATACAGGGGGTCATTATTCTATGGCATGGAAAAGTGACCCCCCTTCACTCATATAGTTAATATACAGGGGGGTCATTATTCTATGGCATGGAAAAGTGACCCCCTTCACTCATACAGTTTACATACAGGGGGGTCATTATTCTATGGCATGGAAAAATGACCCCCCTTTACTCATATAGTTAATGTACAGGGGGGTCATTATTCTATGGCATGGAAAAGTGACCCACCTCACTCATATAGTTAATATACAGGGGGGGGTCATTATTCTATGGCATGGAAAAGTGAGCCCCTTCACTCATATAGTTTACATACAGGGGGGTCATTATTATATGGCATGGAAAAATGACCCCCCTTTACTCATATAGTTAATGTACAGTGGGGTCATTATTCTATGGCATGGAAAAGTGACCCACCTCACTCATATAGTTAATATACAGGGGGGGTCATTATTCTATGGCATGGAAAAGTGAGCACCTTCACTCATATAGTTAATATACAGGGGGGTCATTATTCTATGGCATGGAAAAGTGACCCCCCCCCCTTCACTCATATAGTTAATATACAGGGGGGTCATTATTCTATGGCATGGAAAAATGACCCCCTTCACTCATACAGTTTACATACAGGGGGGTCATTATTCTATGGCATGGAAAAGTGACCCCCTTCACTCATACAGTTTACATACAGGGGGGTCATTATTCTATGGCATGGAAAAGTGCCCCCCTTCACTCATATAGTTAATATACAGGGGGGTCATTATTCTATGGCATGGAAAAGTGACCCACTTCACTCATATAGTTAATATACAGGGGGGTCATTATTCTATGGCATGGAAAAGTGACCCCCCCCCCTTCACTCATATTGTTAATATACAGGGGGGTCATTATTCTATGGCATGGAAAAGTGACCCACCTCACTCATATAGTTAATATACAGGGGGGGTCATTATTCTATGGCATGGAAAAGTGAGCCCCCTTCACTCATACATTTTACATACAGGGGGGTCATTATTCTATGGCATGGAAAAGTGACCCCCTTCACTCATATAGTTTACATACACGGGGGTCATTATTCTATGGCATGGAAAAATTACCCCCCTTTACTCATATAGTTAATGTACAGGTGGGTCTGTATTCTATGGGATGGAAAAGTGACCCACCTCACTCATATAGTTAATATACAGGGGAGTCATTATTCTATGGCATGGAAAAATGACCCCCCTTCACTCATATAGTTAATATACAGGGGGGTCATTATTCTATGGCATGGAAAAGTGACCCACCTCACTCATATAGTTAATATACAGGGGGGTCATTATTCTATGGCATGGAAAAGTGACCCCCCTTCACTCATATAGTTAATATACAGGGGGGTCATTATTCTATGGCATGGAAAAGTGACCCACCTCACTCATATATTAATATACAGAGGGGTCATTATTCTATGGCATGGAAAATGACCCCTTCACTCATACATTAACATACAGGGGGGTCATTATTCTATGGCATGGAAAAGTGACCCCCTTCACTCATATAGTTACATACAGGGGGGTCATTATTCTATGGCATGGAAAGTGCCCCCCCCCTCACTCATATAGTTAATATACAGGGGGTCATTATTCTATGGCATGGAAAAGTGACCCCCTCACTCATATAGTTTACATACAGGGGGTCATTATTCTATGGCATGGAAAAGTGACCCCCTCACTCATATAGTTAATATACAGGGGGTCATTATTCTATGGCATGGAAAAGTGACCCCCTCACTCATATAGTTAACATACAGGGGGTCATTATTCTATGGCATGGAAAAGTGACCCCCTCACTCATACAGTTTACATACAGGGGGTCATTATTCTATGGCATGGAAAAGTGACCCCCTCACTCATATAGTTAATATACAGGGGTCATTATTCTATGCATGGAAAGTGACCCCCTTCACTCATATAGTTAATATACAGGGGTCATTATCTATGGCATGGAAAATGACCCCCTTTACTCATATGTTAATATACAGGGGGGTCATTATTCTATGGCATGGAAAAGTGACCCACCTCACTCATATAGTTAATATACAGGGGGGGTCATTATTCTATGGCATGAAAAGTGAGCCCTCACTCATACAGTTTACATACAGGGGGGTCATTATTATATGGCATGGAAAAATGACCCCCCTTCACTCATATAGTTAATGTACAGTGGGGTCATTATTCTATGGCATGGAAAAGTGACCCACCTCACTCATATAGTTAATATACAGGGGGGGGTCATTATTCTATGGCATGGAAAAGTGAGCCCCTTCACTCATATAGTTAATATACAGGGGGGTCATTATTCTATGGCATGGAAAAGTGACCCCCCCTTCACTCATATAGTTAATATACAGGGGGGGTCATTATTCTATGGCATGGAAAAGTGACCCACCTCACTCATATAGTTAATATACAGGGGGGTCATTATTCTATGGCATGGAAAAATGACCCCCTTCACTCATACAGTTTACATACAGGGGGGTCATTATTCTATGGCATGGAAAAGTGACCCCCTTCACTCATACAGTTTACATACATGGGGGTCATTATTCTATGGCATGGAAAAGTGCCCCCCTTCACTCATATAGTTAATATACAGGGGGGTCATTATTCTATGGCATGGAAAAGTGACCCCCCTTCACTCATATAGTTAATATACAGGGGTCATTATTCTATGGCATGGAAAAGTGACCCCCCTCACTCATATAGTTAATATACAGGG
>CM026403.1:62731094-62782959 GCA_014843695.1 Archivesica marissinica | reverse complement strand
TACATACTACAATGCCTCAGGACAAATACGATACTCTACTGGAGGTAGGTTATCCGTGCATTACATACTACAATGCCTCATGACAAATACGATACTCTACTGGAGGTAGGTTATCCGTGCATTACATACTACAATGCCTCAGGACCAATACGATACTCTACTGAAGGTAGGTTATCCGTGCATTACATACTACAATGCCTCAGGACAAATACGATACTCTACTGGAGGTAGGTTACCCGTGCATTACATACTACAATGCCTCATGACCAATACGATACACTACTGGAGGTAGTTTATCCCTGTATTACATACTACAATGCCTCAGGACCAATACGATACACTACTGGTGGTAGGTTATCCGTGCATTACATACTACAATGCCTCAGGACCAATACGATACTCTACTGGAGGTAGGTTATCCGTGCATTACATACTACAATGCATCAGGACAAATACGATACTCTACTGGTGGTAGTGTATCCCTGTATTACATACTACAATGCCTCAGGACCAATACGATACTCTACTGGAGGTAGGTTATCCGTGCATTACATACTACAATGCCTCAGGACAAATACGATACTCTACTGGTGGTAGTTTATCCCTGCATTACATACTACAATGCCTCAGGACCAATACGATACTCTACTGGAGGTAGGTTATCCGTGCATTACATACTACAATGCCTCAGGACAAATACTATACTCTCCTGGAGGTAGGTTACCCGTGCATTACATACTACAATGCCTCAGGACCAATACGATACTCTACTGGAGGTAGGTTATCCGTGCATTACATACTACAATGCCTCAGGACAAATACGATACTCTACTGGAGGTAGGTTACCCGTGCATTACATACTACAATGCCTCAGGACAAATACGATACTCTACTGGAGGTAGGTTATCCGTGCATTACATACTACAATGCCTCAGGACAAATACGATACTCTACTGGAGGTAGGTTACCCGTGCATTACATACTACAATGCCTCAGGACCAATACGATACTCTACTGGAGGTAGGTTATCCGTGCATTACATACTACAATGCCTCAGGACAAATACGATACTCTACTGGAGGTAGGTTATCCGTGCATTACATACTACAATGCCTCAGGACCAATACGATACTCTACTGGAGGTAGGTTATCCGTGCATTACATACTACAATGCCTCAGGACAAATACGATACTCTACTGGAGGTAGGTTATCCGTGCATTACATACTACAATGCCTCAGGACCAATACGATACTCTACTGGAGGTAGGTTACCGTGCATTACATACTACAATGCCTCAGGACCAATACGATACTCTACTGGAGGTAGGTTATCCGTGCATTACATACTACAATGCCTCAGGACCAATACGATACTCTACTGGAGGTAGGTTATCCCTGTATTACATACTACAATGCCTCAGGACCAATACGATACTCTACTGGAGGTAGGTTATCCGTGCATTACATACTACAATGCCTCAGGACCAATACGATACTCTACTGGAGGTAGGTTACCCGTGCATTACATACTACAATGCCTCAGGACCAATACGATACTCTACTGGAGGTAGGTTATCCGTGCATTACATACTACAATGCCTCAGGACCAATACGATACTCTACTGGAGGTAGGTTATCCGTGCATTACATACTACAATGCCTCAGGACCAATACGATACTCTACTGGAGGTAGGTTATCCCTGTATTACATACTACAATGCCTCAGGACCAATACGATACTCTACTGGAGGTAGGTTATCCGTGCATTACATACTACAATGCCTCAGGACCAATACGATACTCTACTGGAGGTAGGTTATTACCCGTGCATTACATACTACAATGCCTCAGGACCAATACGATACTCTACTGGAGGTAGGTTATCCCTGTATTACATACTACAATGCCTCAGGACCAATACGATACACTACTGGAGGTAGGTTATCCGTGCATTACATACTACAATGCCTCAGGACCAATACGATACTCTACTGGAGGTAGGTTAATTCCCGTGCATTACATACTACAATGCCTCAGGACCAATACGATACACTACTGGAGGTAGGTTATCCGTGCATTACATACTACAATGTCTCAGGACCAATACGATACTCTACTGGAGGTAGGTTCAATTACCCGTGCATTACATACTACAATGCCTCAGGACCAATACGATACTCTACTGGAGGTAGGTTATCCCTGTATTACATACTACAATGCCTCAGGACCAATACGATACACTACTGGAGGTAGGTTATCCCTGTATTACATACTACAATGCCTCAGGACCAATACGATACTCTACTGGAGGTAGGTTATCCGTGTATTACATACTACAATGCCTCAGGACCAATACGATACTCTACTGGAGGTAGGTTATCCGTGCATTACATACTACAATGCCTCAGGACCAATACGATACTCTACTGGAGGTAGGTTATCCGTGCATTACATACTACAATGCCTCAGGACCAATACGATACTCTACTGGAGGTAGGTTATCCGTGCATTACATACTACAATGCCTCAGGACCAATACGATACTCTACTGGAGGTAGGTTATCCGTGCATTACATACTACAATGCCTCAGGACCAATACGATACTCTACTGGAGGTAGGTTATCCGTGCATTACATACTACAATGCCTCAGGACCAATACGATACTCTACTGGAGGTAGGTTATCCGTGCATTACATACTACAATGCCTCAGGACCAATACGATACTCTACTGGTGGTAGGTTATCCGTGCATTACATACTACAATGCCTCAGGACCAATACGATACTCTACTGGAGGTAGGTTATCCGTGCATTACATACTACAATGCCTCAGGACCAATACGATACTCTACTGGAGGTAGGTTCAATTACCCGTGCATTACATACTACAATGCCCCAGGACCAATACGATACTCTACTGGAGGTAGGTTATCCGTGCATTACATACTACAATGCCTCAGGACCAATACGATACTCTACTGGAGGTAGGTTATTCCGTGCATTACATACTACAATGCCCCAGGACCAATACGATACTCTACTGGAGGTAGGTTATCCGTGCATTACATACTACAATGCCTCAGGACCAATACGATACTCTACTGGAGGTAGGTTCAATTACCCGTGCATTACATACTACAATGCCCCAGGACCAATACGATACTCTACTGGAGGTAGGTTATCCGTGCATTACATGCTACAATGCCCCAGGACCAATACGATACTCTACTGGAGGTAGGTTATCCGTGCATTACATGCTACAATGCCCCAGGACCAATACGATACTCTACTGGAGGTAGGTTAATTATCCGTGCATTACATACTACAATGCCCCAGGACCAATACGATACTCTACTGGTGGTAGGTTATCCGTGCATTACATACTACAATGCCCCAGGACCAATACGATACTCTACTGGAGGTAGGTTATCCGTGCATTACATACTACAATGCCTCAGGACCAATACGATACTTACTGGAGGTAGGTTATCCGTGCATTACATACTACAATGCCTCAGGACCAATACGATACTCTACTGGAGGTAGGTTATCCGTGCATTACATACTACAATGCCCCAGGACCAATACGATACTCTACTGGAGGTAGGTTCAATTATCCGTGCATTACATATTACAATGCCTCAGGACCAATACGATACTCTACTGGAGGTAGTTTATCCGTGCATTACATACTACAATGCCCCAGGACCAATACGATACTCTACTGGAGGTAGGTTCAATTATCCGTGCATTACATGCTACAATGCCCCAGGACCAATACGATACTCTACTGGAGGTAGGTTCAATTATCCGTGCACTACATGCAGCAATGCCTCAGGACCAATACGATACTCTACTGGAGGTAGGTTCAATTATCCGTGCATTACATGCTACAATGCCTAAGGTTTGCCTTATATGACATTTTTCGCACATAATTTCAGTGGTGTGCAGAGAGTTAAGGCCACAGATTAGCCTTCGATGACAATTTTCGCACCAGATTTCAATGGTATGCAGAAAGATAGGGCCACAGGTTTGCCTTAGATGACATTTTTCGCACATGATTTCAATGGTGTGCAGAGAGTTAAGGCCATAGTTTTGCCTTAGATGACCTTTGTCGCACCATATTTCAATGGTGTGCTGAGAGTTAAGGCCACAGGTTTGCCTTAGATGACATTTTTCGCACATGATTTCAATGGTGTGCAGAGAGTTAAGGCCATAATTTTGCCTTAGATGACCTTTGTCGCACCATATTTCAATGGTGTGCTGAGAGTTAAGGCCACAGGTTTGCATTATATAACATTTTGCGCACCTGATTTCAATGGTGGGCAGAGAGGTAAGCTCACAATAGTGCTCTATGTGCCATTTCCCGAACCTGATTTCAATGGTGTGCAGACAGTTACTGCCACAGTGATGCCTTAGATAACATTTTCCGCACCTGATTCCAATGGTGTGCAGACAGTTACTGCCACAGTGTTGCCGTAGATAACATTTTTCGCACCTGATTCCAATGGTGTACAGATAGTTACTGCCACAGTGATGCCTTAGAAAACATTTTTCGCACCTGATTCCAATGGTGTGCAGACAGTTACTGCCACAGTGATGCCTTAGAAAACATTTTTCGTACCTGATTCCAATGGTGTGCAGACAGTTACTGCCACAGTGTTGCATAGATAACATTTTTCGCACCTGATTCCAATGGTGTGCAGATAGGTAATGCCACAGGTTTATTTATTTCTTTATTTATTTATTTATTTATGTCTCATCAATGTACAACAGTAACAGAACAACATTAAAATAATACATGGTATAGTACATTGCCACTCATAAATGAGTTACAAGAGACGGTATTTATCAAAGTATAAAACACATCACATTATGCAGTTGTAATAATATAGTATGATATAACACATGTATATACATACATGTATTTGTAAACAACACATCATAAATCTGAATAGCCTACGATAATCTAACCAAAAATAAGCTTACAATCAAAATGATATCATAAAATGCTGATGATTGTATGAGAGCACTATTGCACATATTAAATAATGTTTTGAAAAAACAAATATCAACTCTGATCAGATCAGAATTGAACTGATTAGCATAGACTATTCAGCTGGTATTAAAAATACATTGGATTATTAAGAAAAATTGAAACATTATGTACAAAGGTAAAAATAACGTCTTTGTAGAATATTAAAACAGGTTTTGGCACTTAATCTCATAATTTCTGCGTTGGAAAATATAAATATTAGCTTATCATTTGGAGAAAGAGCAGCAAAGTAAAAGTTCATCTGTGTTGCTTTCTTAAATAGGATTTGTCTTAAATCTTGATACAGCATAACTTCCAAAATCACATGGGCCTCAGTTTCAATACAATTGTCACAAAAGGGACATATACGATTTTCTAATGACAACTTTTCATATCTACCTGTCTCTAGTCTCAATGGTGCTACACCACATCTAAATTTAGCAAACGCTGCTCTATGGCGTAAAGGAAGTATAATTTTACAATATTCTTCTCTTTTATATTCTGATTTGAATAAGCAATACGTTCGTAATTTATTTCTGCCGGAAGGGCCGACAATATTATTAATCTGTGTATACCACATGGCCTTAAATTCATTCATATCATCAGCTTTGAATTTACATACAGATGATGAAGAGATAGGATGCGAAATATTTAATGGAAATTCTACTCCCAGTTCTAATATACGCTTCTGGAATATGTAAAACCAATTTTCACAACGCAAAGAAGCCATTGAATCTGCCCACAATGCAATTCGTTTATTTAACCGTGATGCGTTGGTGATTGAAACTCGTTTGTAGTGCCTAACTGTACACTCCAGTTGGCGAATATATGATGGATCCCACTCATCTCTCCTAACAAAGCAGCATTCGGTGTATACTATATATATTACCAACACCTAAGAAAAATTCTGATAGCTCTATTTTGGACAGCAGTAATACAAGAATATTGTTTATAACCCCAAATGCATGCACTGTAACCGATCACTGGCCATACCATAGAATCATATAATTTTGTAAATACTGCATACGGTAGGCCTCCTGCCAGTTTGCATCTTGCAATCAATAGGCCAAGAGCTCTGCTTGCACTCTGGGCAACATGTTTAGCTGTTGCTTCAAAATCAAGATGTTCAGTCATTAACATACCAAGATACATATATTTTTCTACTATTTTCAGGACAGTGTTGCCACATTTAAATATAGAGTTTGTCTTTGGACTAGACTGTTTACGAACATGTACAATATTACTTTTATCATTATTTACAAGCATGTCATTTCTATTGCACCAGTCATGTAATGCATTTAACAGCAATTGTAAGTCATGCTCAGATTCGGCAAATAGCACAATATGATCAGCATATATCATAATACATATAGTTATCACATTATGACAGACAATACATTTTCCAAAAGATTTCAAATAAATGGCAAGATCATTTATGTAGAGGTTAAACAATAATGGTGAGAGTATGCACCCTTGACGAAGACCACAATTTACACCGAACCAATCGGTATGCATGCTGTTAACACGGACACAAGAAGAAACGGATGAATAAAGTGACCTTATGGATAAACATAGTTTTCCTGAAACATCAATATCCGTCAGACGTTTCCATAATTTAGATATATTAATGAAATCGTATGCGTTCCAGAAATCAATAAAGGCGCAATAAGTAGATTTATTGTTCTTTTTCCTGGTATCAATTAAACTTGTTAAAGATGAAATATGACCAACCGTACTTCTGTTCTTTCGGAAGCCATTCTGTTCATCCGTTATCTTGTTGTTATCTTCTGACCATTTCGCCAGTCTACCATTAATAATTGAGCAGTATGTTTTATACAAAGATGACGCTAATGATATACCCCTTTAAGACAATGGGTCTCTAGGATCATTTGACGACGTCTTAGGTATGGGATTAATAATACATTTACCCCATATTGATGGTACGGTACTGTTATGAAAACAAACATTAAACAGAGAATGCATAGATACAATACACACGTCATTCTTGATAACTTCGGCTGGAATGGTAATAACCACAAGCTTTACCACGATTAGCACCGGCGACGTCCTTCTTTACTTCTAAGATAGAAATACTATCATTAAAACAACCTGAAGAATTGATATCGATATTTTCTATAGATGTCAGTATCGCTAGTACTATTTCCAGATATAAAAAGGTTTCCAAAATCAGTTTTCCACCTATTCAGTACATCAGTGGTGTTAGTCGTGGTAGAACCATCTGCATTAACAATTATCATAGGTATACGTTTAGATTTACTGTTAACCCCAATTTTGCCTATAGGCTTCCAAAAATTGGACTGATTTGTATCACTTTCCTGCATTAAGTCAGACTGTATAGAATACCGATGACGTCGTTTTGCTCGTTGAATTTCCTGGTCAAATGTCTTACGGACTGAGACAAATTCAGTTTTTAATCTCACTTTACTATTGCGGTCATTGCATTTAATCCATATTCTTTCAGCTAAACATACGTTAGACCATAACACTGAAAGTGTATTAGTCCACCAAGGTTTACCCGGTTTTCGCTTCTTATTATTGAACCCAGTTTTGATAGTTTTATAAGGAATGCTATCATACATATTAAGTTTGACAATATTACAAAAATCACCATATATACCATCTATATCTGATTGTGTTTGCAAGCTATGTTCTAGAGCAGCAATAACATCGTTTATACGTTGAACGGTTTCAGAATTTGACATGAAATTATTTGGAATTGTATTCAGATCAAACTTGTCAAAAGAAGATACACTATCTTCCTGGTTAACAATGTTTGCATCAGCAACATTCAATTTCCATGTTAACAACGAATGGTCTGGCATTCCAGGTGTAAAAAAGTTTGACAAATTACTGATTTCATTTACGAGCTCACCCGTTCGTTTAACATTGAAATCAGAAAATTGGTCAATGTCATTATGGGTAACAATGCAGTAATCGACAACGGAACATCCTTTAACAGACACAGACGTAAAATCATTTGATAGTTCGGTACACCTTCCATTCAACATACACATATTGGTATTAATTAAGACATCGATGAACCGTTCTCCATATAAATTAGACTTAAAATCTTTGACAACCCTAGGTTCAATATTATCGACACCAGCAATAAAATCATCAAGATCTCCGCATCTACTATTAAAATCCCCACAAGTAAAAACAAGACAGTCCGGTATGCTGGTACAAATAAAAAATATGTAAGAAGATTTTCAAAAAACACATTAGCATCGACTTGGCGTGAAGAATTTTCCGGAGGAAGGTAACACACACATGGTAATATTGTCATTTTCTCTGTTTTGTGCACCATCTTTAACCATAAAATACCTTCGTTAGTATCACTTAATACTGAAATATCAAAAGTAGTGCACAAGTCAGGTTGGCCTTAGATGACAATTTACGCACATGATTCCAATGGTGTGCAGAGAGATAAGCCCACAATAGTGCTCTATGTGACATTTTCCGAACCTGATTTCAATGGTGTGCAGACAGCTAAGGCCACAGTTTTGCCTTAGATGACATCGTTCACAGCTTATTTCAATGGTGTGTAGAGAAATAGGTCCACAGTACTTAATGCTATATGTGACATTTCCCCCCCCCCATCTGATTCCAATGGTGTGCAGAGAGCTAAGGCCACAGGTTTGCCATATATGACATTCTTTGTACCTGACGTCAATGGCGTGAGGACAGTTAAGATATATGAAATGTTCTCATCTGATTTCAATGATGTGCAGACAGATAAGGCCACGGATTTGCCTTAGATGACATTTTTCGCACATGATTTCAATTGTGTGCAGAGAGTTAAGGCCACATGTTTGCCGTAGATGAAATTTGTCGCACCTGATTTCAATGGTGTGCAGAGAGTTAAGGCCACATAATTGCCTTAGATGACATTTTTCGCACCTTATTCCAATGGTGTGCAGAGAGTTATGTTGTTGTGTTTTTGTGTTTTGGTGTGGGTTTGGTTACAACTTTGCCTTAGATGACATTTTTCGCACCTGATTGTAATGGTTTGTAGACAGTTAAGGCCATAGTTTTGCCTTAGATGACATTTTTCGCACCTGCTGTCAATGCTGTGCAGAGAGTTATGCACTAATTTGGGCAACGCATATGCAATTTTCTATAACTAGTTAATATAATGTAGCAAAGTTGTTTTTTTGTTTTGTGGTTGTTTTGGGGTTTGTTTTTTTGTTTTGTGGTTGCACTAATTTGGGAAACGTATCTGCAATTTTCTATAACTAGTTAATACAATGTAGCAAAGTGTTTTTATTCTTAGCAAAACAATGTTCTATACAGTTATTTGACTTATATCAAATATGTATGCTTCTGTTGTCATCTGCACAAGACTTCCGATGCAATATACAGCTATGATCAGTCGTAATTGAAACGAAATCATGCTCATGTTCGCCGGACTAAGTCGTATAATTATAGTATGATAATCTTGAAGCGATATTGGAGTATGGCAATACTTAGCGGTACATACATGCATCATCAGGACAATAAAGGCATAGCATATACATATTTAGTTTAGCTCGATTGCGAAACAAGTTCTTAAAAATTATAATAATCACTCTCGAGACCTCATTCCTGATGGAATCCATCGCCACGAGGGAGAGAGAAGAGGCAGCGTGGAATTTAAATGCCTTGCATAAGGGCACACTCGTAACGGCACCAGCGGAGCGCGAACTCATTTATACAGGAATTTTAGCGATGATTGCAACACAACATATTTCAAGCAGTCCAAAACTACATCCGGGAAAGCAGACGATTTTCATGAGCATCTGTTCACTAAATGTTACATGCTTGCCTCTACCATTGAACTTTCCGAATGAATCTATCATATTCCTTGTTCTATCATTTCTCCTTTCTTCTGAGTCAAGCTCACTTTCAAACTTCTAAATTAGTTACTACTTACTATATGTACTTGTTTCACCTTAATAATCTCTTTATCTTATTGATATTCTAATTTACAGTTCATGATTAAAACGTTGACCTACCATTATTTCAAATTTAAATTAATAGTTTAGAAAATATTACAACACTGTCATATCGTAACTGCATTAAGTACCTTGCTGTAGGAGAAGACCTCCGCTGATGGAACCCATCGCCATGAGGGAGAGAGAAGAGGCAAGAGGCAAGGTCCTTTCAGTTAGAATCCTTCGTTTTTACTGTTGTTCCCTAACCAGATGTTGCGGTATGATAATTGTGATTTTCTGATAGCATTGTTTTATACACATAAGTGCCCATTGCATACGCTGTAGGAGATCTGTTGAGATATAGTAATTTAATAATCATATAAAGCGGTGGTGGAATAAAATTGCGTGCATGTTATGCAAAGGAAACAACGATAAAAACAGAGGAAACACTTAATAGGACTTATCTACTTTTAAGGAGTATTCAGGGGCAGTAACTGACTGATGTCTCTCATTGCTTGCCTAAGGGCACAATCGTAACGGCTCCAGTAGAGACATAGTATACATAGTGTGCATGTGTCATCAAATAATGCAAGTTGAACTGTACCAATACACGTTATGGGTTATCAAGGCATTACATAACACATTGCATGTTTTAAATAAAGGCACACACGTTGGAATACATTATTGTGTTGGATCTATTCATTAGTTGTTCAAATTTCTGAATATTACTATTTTTATAGTAATATGTATGATTTCAAGTGTAATTTTCTAGCATCAGAAAAATAATACAGTGGAGAAAAAAAAGTGAAATTCATCATCAATACCATTGCTGCAAAGTTGACCAATTCTCAAATGATACGGTATTTTGTGTGTGTTTTTACGTTTATTTATCGTCGCTACCGGTTGCCCATATGAGCGATGCCTCCTGAAGAGATTAATTATTTTAGATTTTGGAGGATAGTGCATGACACAGACAGAGACACATTCCAGAATCTCATCTGGTTCGTTTACGTGCACGGTGTAAAGCACCGACACGAGACCTCGGTTTAACGTCCCATCTGAAAGACTGTTCATTTTATTAGGGTCAGACGGGGGATCGAACCTGCGATCCCTGGATTACCAGTCCAGCGTGTTACCACAGGACTACATATCTGTCTGTGGTATTTTATGCCAAGTGTCTGTTTTAATAGATAATCGGTGATTTCTTGTTCGGAAATTCAATTATGTACTATAAGTATCTAGAGGGTGTATATTTCAAATATATTTCAAAACCAAACGTTTGCTTTAGCAGCATTACATCGTATGAAATAAAAGATATTTGAAAATTCAATTTTTACGTATGGGTAGCAATGCTGCTACACATTCTAACATTATCCTTTGTATGCTTATGTTCATTTGGTAAACAGTGTTTTTTTGGCGATAAAACAAACTCGAAACCGAAAGCAGGACTTTCCGAGTCGATCGGTCACGCACTTGTTTGCATTCGGAATGCATCGTCCCCATTTGTCCCACGTTGTCTTTTTTAATTAAATTACTTGATATGTTGATTCATACCTCTGTTAGCTAAATCTTTTAGAGACATTTCTACATCTCCACGAGGGGTTCGACATTAGAGGAAAATAGATAGATAGTCTTTCATGTTCAAAATATATACGTTGTTTTCTACATCCTCTGTTGCTTCACGCATGCGCGCTGTGCGTGTTTACATTTCGTGTGTTGATAAACAAATTCGCGTATACGACGGTTTAAATTTATTGGAATTTTATCGTTTCTGAGCGACTATTTCGATTTTTGTAAACACACACACATTAGTATTATATTTTACCCAAAACATCGTTTATTACGATGTAATGCTGCTTTAACATTCTATATCATTATTGTACTATTTGATGCATTTTGAATGGCTAAATACCAATCGTTTAAGAATAAATCGTTTAACTTCTGTTGTACAGTAGCTCTGACCCATTTCTGGTTAGGAAATTCACCAGATGTCCATACATTAACAAAGTCACATTTGGTTAGGTTAGGAAATTCACCAGATGTCCATACATTAACAAAGTCACATTTGGTTAGGTTAGGAAATTCACCAGATGTCCATACATTAACAAAGTCACATTTGGTTAGGTTAGGCAATTCACCAGATGTCCATACATTAACAAAGTCACATTTGGTTAGGTTAGGCAATTCACCAGATGTCCATACATTAACAAAGTCACATTTGGTTAGGTTAGGCAATTCACCAGATGTCCATATATTAACAAAGTCACATTTGGTTAGGTTAGGAAATTCACCAGATGTCCATATATTAACAAAGTCACATTTGGTTAGGTTAGGAAATTCACCAGATGTCCATACATTAACAAAGTCACATTTGGTTAGGATTTCTTTAGCGCATTTCATCCCAGGAAATCGCAGCTTTGCTACGTTTGGCTGCAACCTGTTAAAAGTATCCTATTGCTAGTACAGGTCTTTCCGAAATATACTCACACGAAAAAGAAAGTGTACACTTGGTTAGAGGGGGAATTAATTACTTATATTTACACGTAAAACAATGTTCTGATAATTATCAATTTCAATTAAAAGTACATCGTGTAGCCAATATCTTTGTGCACATGTTGATACTAAATTTGTCTATTTATTGCTTCTGTATATACAATTTTCCCTCTAACTAAGTGCACACTTTGTGTTTTTACGTTTATTTATCGTCGCTACCGGTTGCCCATATGAGCGACGCCTACTGAAGAGATTAGTTATTTTAGATTTTGGAGGATAGTGCAATGATACAGATAGAGACCCATTCCAGAGTCTCCTCTGGTTCTTTTACGTGCACGGTGTAAAGCACCGACATGAGACCTCGGTTTAACATCCCATCTGAAAGACTGTTATTTTTTATTAGGGTCAGACGGGGGATCGAACCTGCGACCCCTGGATTACCAGTCCAAACTTTCTTTTTCGTGTGAGTATATATCTACCTAGTTCAAGCAATATGGTAGGTGTGTAGTTATGGAGAAGTCTACCTAGTTCAAGCAATATGGTAGGTGTGTAGTTATGGAGAAGTTGGAGTCATTTCATACGGTCACGTATTGCTGCACGTAGGCCCAGTCACGTATCGCTGCACGTAGGCCCGGTCACGTATCGCTGCACGTAGGCCCGGTCACGTATCGCTGCACGTAGGCCCGGTCACGTATCGCTGCACGTAGGCCCGGTCACGTATCGCTGCACGTAGGCCCGGCCACGTATCGCTGCACGTAGGCCCGGCCACGTATCGCTGCACGTAGGCCCGGCCACGTATCGCTGCACGTAGGCCCGGCCACGTATCGCTGCACGTAGGCCCGGCCACGTATCGCTGCACGTAGGCCCGGTCACGTATTGCCACGTATCGCAGATATCGTTGTCGTCTGCACAATACTTCCGTTGCAATATACAGCTATGATCAGTCGTAATTGAAGGGAAATCACGACTATGTTCGCAGCACTAACAGCAATACGCAAACGCAATACTTAATCGTAATACATTCTTTCACAATGAATATAAATCATGGACCATTGTTGGTTGTGCTACAGTTACAGGTTGACCACGACAGTATCAGGCCCGATCTTGCACACTGGGGACAACATACAGGTATATGGTTTAGGTTTCCTACACGATCTTTGTTTGGTCCTTCGAGACAGCTGAAACATTCTTCGCCTTTCCAACAGGTGCCACGAATTTCTGAAATTTTCAATTTGTGCCATGACATTGTATTTCATTATTTTGCAATTGACTTGCTTGTCATATGTATGCACCGGACCCGGGTACTCGAGCAGCAAATATGGATATTTTTAAAGCAAGTGGCAAACAATTGCATTTTCTCGTTTAAAAGCATCGCTACTACAAATTTTCCGAAACAATTTGAACACTAGCATTGAAGCAATAACAGTGTTGTTGAACTTTCAAACGTGACAATATAACTGTCATCCACGCTCCTGAATTGATGTTTGTTTGGAGAATATTCAACTATGATACATCTAAAATAGATATAGGTACACATGTTGAGATATAACGGTAAATCTGTACAATAAATCGTGTTATTCAGGATACATACATTGTATTACGCATGCATTTTGACCATATTTATATTACTTTGTTATGTCAACAAACGTCGTATACGTATTAGTTGAAATACTCAGTTTTTGAGGAAAATATTTCGAAAAATTATACAATATAATAGGAAATTTACATTCTGTAGACATTTGCGTTTTCAACGATGTAGTGTCGCTTTAAGGTAATGATATTGCCAATTACATAAACAAAATATTGGATTGGTACGCCAGGTATGCCTAGAGATGGACAAATCCGTCCAAATGTTGATTAATAACTCATCTCATATCAGTGAGTTTCATCCACATTTTTCAGCAAAGAAATCCAAGAATTGTTTAAGTGTGTAATGAGCATTGTTGGAATATATAAAATATATAATAATATATAACGGATTTATATAATAATATATTTTGACTCGGTGAGTCGTTTTTTGTTCGGCTCTCGTAACCAGCTCCGTTTTATACATAGCAAATCATAACCAAGAAATGAATAAGCACACATAATAATAATAATAATAATAATAATAATAATAATAAATACTTTATTTAACGAGAGAACTCATTTGAACAATTAGGCCAATCTACCATGAGGCCCTCAACAAATTAAAACATGAAATAGCATAATGAAACATGTAAACAGTAACCAGTAAAACATTCGTAGGTGCAAGAATAATACATATATTCACGTATAATTGTACATTATCAGTTTATTAGGTCATTTGTCTGTTCCTTGCACCACCTATAGCACATCATGATTAGCAGATTTTATTAAGAGTATAGGACCGAATAAAATACTGTACACTCACATACAATGTGATGTCGTCTTGTTTTGGACGAGGAATCGAACTTTACAGACCATTTATCGGTCACAACATGTATAGATTTGGGAATAATGAATGTTCAGGTCATTTGACGGCCACATGTATAGAATTGTGAATAATGAATGGTCAGGCCATTTGACGGCCACATGTATAGAATTGTGAATAATGAATGTTCAGGCCATTTGACCGCCACACGTATAGAATTTGTGAATAATGAATGGTCAGGCCATTTGACAGCCACATGTATAGAATTGTGAATAATGAATGGTCAGGCCATTTGACGGCCACATGTATAGAATTGTGAATAATGAATGGTCAGGCCATTTGACGGCCACAACATGTATAGAATTGTGAATAATGAATGGTCAGGCCATTTGACGGCCACATGTATAGATTTGTGAATAATGAATGGTCAGGCCATTTGACGGCCACAACATGTATAGAATTGTGAATAATGAATGGTATGGCCATTTGACGGCCACAGGTATAGATTTGTGAATAATGAATGGTCAGGCCATTTGACGGCCACAACATGTATAGAATTGTGAATAATGAATGGTCAGGCCATTTGACGGCCACATGTATAGATTTGTGAATAATGAATGGTCAGGCCATTTGACGGCCACAACATGTATAGAATTGTGAATAATGAATGGTATGGCCATTTGACGGCCACAGGTATAGATTTGTGAATAATGAATGGTCAGGCCATTTGACGGCCACAACATGTATAGAATTGTGAATAATGAATGGTCAGGCCATTTGACGGCCACATGTATAGATTTGTGAATAATGAATGGTCAGGCCATTTGACGGCCACATGTATAGATTTGTGAATAATGAATGGTCAGGCCATTTGACGGCCACAACATGTATAGAATTGTGAATAATGAATGGTCAGGCCATTTGACGGCCACATGTATAGATTTGTGAATAATGAATGGTCAGGCCATTTGACGGCCACATGTATAGAATTGTGAATAATGAATGGTCAGGCCATTTGACGGCCACATGTATAGAATTGTGAATAATGAATGGTCAGGCCATTTGACGGCCACAACATGTATATAATTGTGAATAATGAATGGTCAGGCCATTTGACGGCCACCACATGTATAGAATTGTGAATAATGAATGGTCAGGCCATTTGACGGCCACATGTATAGAATTGTGAATAATGAATATTCAGGCCATTTACCGGTCACAACATGTATATAATTGTGAATAATGAATGGTCAGGCCATTTGACGGCCACATGTATAGATTTGTGAATAATGAATGGTCAGGCCATTTGACGGCCACAACATGTATAGAATTGTGAATAATGAATGGTCAGGCCATTTGACGGCCACATGTATAGATTTGTGAATAATGAATGGTCAGGCCATTTGACGGCCACATGTATAGAATTGTGAATAATGAATGGTCAGGCCATTTGACGGCCACATGTATAGAATTGTGAATAATGAATGGTCAGGCCACTTGACGGCCACCACATGTATATAATTGTGAATAATGAATGGTCAGGCCATTTGACGGCCACAACATGTATAGAATTGTGAATAATGAATGGTCAGGCCATTTGACGGCCACAACATGTATATAATTGTGAATAATGAATGGTCAGGCCATTTGACGGCCACCACATGTATAGAATTGTGAATAATGAATGGTCAGGCCATTTGACGGCCACATGTATAGAATTGTGAATAATGAATGGTCAGGCCATTTACCGGTCACAACATGTATAGAATTGTGAATAATGAATGGTCAGGCCATTTGACGGCCACATGTATAGAATTGTGAATAATGAATGGTCAGGCCATTTGACGGCCACATGTATAGAATTGTGAATAATGAATGGTCAGGCTATTTGACGGCCACATGTATAGAATTGTGAATAATGAATGGTCAGGCCATTTGACGGCCACAGTTATAGAATTGTGAATAATGAATGGTCAGGCCATTTGACGGCCACATGTATAGAATTGTGAATAATGAATGGTCAGGCCATTTGACGGCCACATGTATAGAATTGTGAATAATGAATGGTCAGGCCATTTGACGGCCACAACATGTATAGAATTGTGAATAATGAATGGTCAGGCCATTTGACGGCCACAGGTATAGATTTGTGAATAATGAATGGTCAGGCCATTTGACGGCCACAACATGTATATAATTGTGAATAATGAATGGTCAGGCCATTTGACGGCCACATGTATAGATTTGTGAATAATGAATGGTCAGGCCATTTGACGGCCACATGTATAGATTTGTGAATAATGAATGGTCAGGCCATTTGACGGCCACATGTATAGAATTGTGAATAATGAATGGTCAGGCCATTTGACGGCCACATGTATAGAATTGTGAATAATGAATGGTCAGGCCACTTGACGGCCACCACATGTATATAATTGTGAATAATGAATGGTCAGGCCATTTGACGGCCACAACATGTATAGAATTGTGAATAATGAATGGTCAGGCCATTTGACGGCCACAACATGTATATATTGTGAATAATGAATGGTCAGGCCATTTGACGGCCACATGTATAGATTTGTGAATAATGAATGGTCAGGCCATTTGACGGCCACATGTATAGATTTGTGAATAATGAATGGTCAGGCCATTTGACGGCCACATGTATAGAATTGTGAATAATGAATGTTCAGGCCATTTGACGGCCACATGTATAGAATTGTGAATAATGAATGGTCAGGCCACTTGACGGCCACCACATGTATATAATTGTGAATAATGAATGGTCAGGCCATTTGACGGTCACAACATGTATAGAATTGTGAATAATGAATGGTCAGGCCATTTGACGGCCACAACATGTATATAATTGTGAATAATGAATGGTCAGGCCATTTGACGGCCACCACATGTATAGAATTGTGAATAATGAATGGTCAGGCCATTTGACGGCCACATGTATAGAATTGTGAATAATGAATGGTCAGGCCATTTACCGGTCACAACATGTATAGAATTGTGAATAATGAATGGTCAGGCCATTTGACGGCCACATGTATAGAATTGTGAATAATGAATGGTCAGGCCATTTGACGGTCACAAGATGAATATAATTGTGAATAATGAATGGTCAGGCCATTTGACGGTCACAACATGTATAGAATTGTGAATAATGAATGGTCAGGCCATTTCACGGCCACATGTATAGAATTGTGAATAATGACTGGTCAGGCCATTTGACGGCCACAGGTATAGAATTGTGAATAATGAATGGTCAGGCCATTTGACGGCCACATGTATAGAATTGTGAATAATGAATGGTCAGGCCATTTGACGGCCACAGGTATAGAATTGTGAATAATGAATGGTCAGGCCATTTGACGGTCACAACATGTATAGAATTGTGAATAATGAATGGTCAGGCCATTTCACGGCCACATGTATAGAATTGTGAATAATGAATGGTCAGGCCATTTGACGGCCACATGTATAGAATTGTGAATAATGAATGGTCAGGCCATTTGACGGTCACAACATGTATAGAATTGTGAATAATGAATGGTCAGGCCATTTGACGGCCACATGTATAGAATTGTGAATAATGAATGGTCAGGCCATTTGACGGCCACATGTATAGAATTGTGAATAATGAATATTCAGGCCATTTGACGGCCACATGTATAGAATTGTGAATAATGAATGGTCAGGCCATTTGACGGCCACATGTATAGAATTGTGAATAATGAATGGTCAGGCCACTTGACGGCCACCACATGTATATAATTGTGAATAATGAATGGTCAGGCCATTTGACGGCCACATGTATAGAATTGTGAATAATGAATGGTCAGGCCATTTGACGGTCACGTGTATAGAATTGTGAATAATGAATGATCAGGCCATTTGACGGTCACAACATGTATAGAATTGTGAATAATGAATGGTCAGGCCATTTGACGGTCACAACATGTATAGAATTGTGAATAATGAATGGTCAGGCCATTTGACGGTCACAACATGTATATAATTGTGAATAATGAACGGTCAGGCCATTTGACGGTCACAACATGTATAGAATTGTGAATAATGAATGGTCAGGCCATTTGACGGTCACATGTATAGAATTGTGAATAATGAATGGTCAGGCCACTTGACGGTCACAACATGTATATAATTGTGAATAATGAATGGTCAGGCCATTTGACGGTCCCGTGTATAGAATTGTGAATAATGAATGGTCAGGCCATTTGACGGTCACGTGTATAGAATTGTGAATAATGAATGTTCAGGCCATTTGACGGTCACATGTATAGAATTGTGAATAATGAATGGTCAGGCCACTTGACGGTCACAACATGTATATAATTGTGAATAATGAATGGTCAGGCCATTTGACGGTCACGTGTATAGAATTGTGAATAATGAATGGTCAGGCCATTTGACGGTCACGTGCATAGAATTGTGAATAATGAATGTTCAGGCCATTTGACGGCCACATGTATAGAATTGTGAATAATGAATGGTCAGGCCATTTGACGGTCACATGTATAGAATTGTGAATAATGAATGGTCAGGCCATTTGACGGTCACAACATGTATAGAATTGTGAATAATGAATGGTCAGGCCATTTGACGGCCACAACATGTATAGAATTGTGAATAATGAATGGTCAGGCCATTTGACGGTCACAGGTATAGAATTGTGAATAATGAATGGTCAGGCCATTTGACGGTCACAGGTATAGAATTGTGAATAATGAATGGTCAGGCCATTTGACGGTCACATGTATAGAATTGTGAATAATGAATGGTCAGGCCATTTGACGGTCACAACATGTATAGAATTGTGAATAATGAATGGTCAGGCCATTTGACGGTCACAGGTATAGAATTGTGAATAATGAATGGTCAGGCCATTTGACGGTCACATGAATAGAATTGTGAATAATGGATGGTCAGGCCATTTGACGGCCACAACATGCATAGAATTGTGAATAATGAATGGTCAGGCCATTTGACGGTCACAGGTATAGAATTGTGAATAATGAATGGTCAGGCCATTTGACGGTCACAACATGTATAGAATTGTGAATAATGAATAATGAATGGTCAGGCTATTTGACGGTCACAGGTATAGAATTGTGAATAATGAATGGTCAGGCCATTTGACGGTCACATGTATAGAATTGTGAATAATGAATGGTCAGGCCATTTGGCGGTCACAACATGTATAGAATTGTGAATAATGAATGGTCGGAAAACTTACTGCATCCTGTAAGGTAAAATAATGATGAACTTGACTCTATTAAAGCTGGAGCAGATTCTGCGTATGTGACGTTGAACGGTCCACAACCTGTAACGTGATTTATTATAATATCATTTATTTTCGACAAACGGTACGGACTTTAGCATTTCATTATATAGCGCTCGCCCAATTCCAATTATTATTACATATATATGATTTGTAGCCAACATTTTTGCAGTTATTTCCCTACCACAATACTGTCTACCACCCAGGTTGATATGCTATGTTGTTTTCTAGTCTGATATGGTGGGTTGATACGGTCATGTCCCCGTATCAAACGAGAAAAAGCTGTATCAGAACTAGTTTCTCTGAAATAACGGATGCGCACTCGGTGGTAGTTTGTTTACGGTGGTAGTTTGTTTACTTCCAGTAGCGTATCAGCCTGTCAAATTTGTCAGATAACAGTTGTCTGTAGTTTCGTGGTACTATTTCAATCGTTTTAGTGTATCTAATTGAGTAATTTATTCCTGATAGATGGATAATGGAGAGCATGCGTTCGATTAGTAAATGTTCAAATTCAAATCAAAGTAATAAACACGTTATTACATGGCTAGTTTCATACAAGCCTAGGTATCGGCCCTCGGTTTCAGGCTGATCTCAAGTTACCTCGGGTCGATACCTATGCTGATATGCAACTAGCCACGTAATGACCTCTAGTAAGACTAAATAAGCCCAAACAGTTGCCATACTAACTTGCAAATGATGAGATTTTAAACTCATGTTGGTGTTTTTACATTATTGTAGTGACCCACAGGAATGGGGTTCTGTCTGTAATATTGCATCATAAATCATGCAAAATCCAAAATATACGAATACTTTTTTCCAGAAGGTGGCGCTCATGCGAATGGTAACTACGCCCATTTTAATAACCGCAAACGTAAAAACACATTCAGAATTCAATTCACATTATATTGCATCAAGTCTATGTTTGTAAGGTATATGGTTGCATAATTATATGTATCACATACCTTTGCTTGTATTCAGTCTACTAGTCATCTCATAATTTCTTATATGACCACACGTTTAATAACATCTGGACGGATTCTGATTGGTCGTGGCATGATATTGACAGCTTGCAATGCACATTCGACATATACATGTTGTTTGTGCTCGTGCATTATTGGTTGATAAGCAACTGCTTAGATCGATAACATGATAAATATGCAAATATGCACCATAGGAATACAGTGATTAAAAATAGTGTGTCGATTATTTGCGTGAAGTTGTTTGGTTATCAGGAACTATTTACTACGGCGTACGAATGCAGCTTAATGTAATAAGGCTCAATCATATACTGTCAAACAGAAACATTGTATGTCTTCCGCTAGCATGCATGGTTCGCCGACAGCGAGGGTAAATAAAACTCAATCATCATCATCTTCTATGTCTTCCAATTTATTGTTGTTGTTACCATGGTAATGTGATAAAAAGGACCTTACACTCGTGGTGATTTCATACTATATTGTATGAAACTCGTTTTGGAATTTTGCTATTAAGCTCACCAAAAGGCTCGCTTAATAGCAAATTTCTAAAACGCGCCAAAAGGCTTGCATAATAGCAAAATTCGCCAAAGTCTCGCTTAATAGCATAATTTCAAAACTCGCCAAAAGGCTCGCATAATAGCAAAATTCGCCAAAAGTCTCGCTTAATAGCATAATTTCAAAACTCGCCAAAAGGCTCGCATAATAGCAAAATTCGCCAAAAGGCTCGCATAATAGCAAAACTCGCCAAAAGTCTCGCTTAATAGCAAAATTCCAAAATTCGCCAAAAGGCTCGCTTAATAGCAAAATTCCAAAACTCGCCAAAATGCTCGCTTAATAGCAAAATTCGCCAAAAGGCTCGCTTAATAGCAAAACTCGCCAAAATGCTCGCTTAATAGCAAAATTCGCAAAAAGGCTCGCTTAATAGCAAAATTCGCAAAAAGGCTCGCTTAATAGCAAAATTCGCAAAAAGGCTCGCTTAATAGCAAAATTCGCAAAAAGGCTCGCTTAATAGCAAAATTCGCAAAAAGGCTCGCTTAATAGCAAAATTCGCAAAAAGGCTCGCTTAATAGCAAAATTCGCCAAAAGGCTCGCTTAATAGCAAAATTCGCCAAAAGGCTCGCTTAATAGCAAAATTCGCAAAAAGGCTCGCTTAATAGAAAAATTCCAAAACGCGTTTCATAAAATATGGTATGAAATCACCACTCAAGTCAGATCATATATTTATGTTATTCTCCTTCCCTTCAGTACGTGCGTTCGCGTTGTTTCTGGGTCCGTTATTTTTCATTCCTATTAAAGCGACACTACATCGGTGAAAAGGCAAATGTCTGCAGAATGTAATTTGCTAGTATAATTATGATATAATTTTAACTGAGTATTTCAACAAATAAACAAACGTCGTATACAAAATAATGTAAATAGGATCGACATTCATGCGTAATACAAAGCGTTTATCCTGAATAACACGAGTTATTCTACATGTTTACCGTGATATCTCACATGTGTGCCTATGCATATTTATTTGTAGACTAATCTTAATTAAATTATTTCTAAGCGAAAGTATCGCGTGTTTAGTAATAACTTCAATGACAACAAGCGCATGGAATCCTATTGTCACGTTGAAATGTTTGTATACCACAAAAACACTGTTAAATTGATTCAATGTTAGTGTTCGATGTATGTGGAGAACAATGCATTTATACGTGAAAAAAAAAGCATTTTATTTGCTTTTTGCGATGTAATGTCGCTTTAAGATTAAACATATGCAAAGAATAACCTAAGGACGAAGTATTACCTGACTGCTTTTCTTTTTGGTTGGATTTCTCAGTTTGTTTTTCTATAAAGAATCAACAGCCTATAGTATAGCAATGGAAATGTAATGTGATATAATTTATGACAACAGTCGTGAACACATGTGCCCTCCGTGGTGAACTGGATTCAATATCAACCTCGTATTCGATCGAGAGGTTGAGAGTTTGAAGATGGTCAGAACCACGGTGGTGATGTCCTTTGGCAATACCCTTTTAAGTCCACATTGCTTCTTCTCTCTCCCTCATGGCGATGGATTCCATTATGACTGAGGTCTCGAGAGCGATTCAACTAATGTTGTAACAACTTGTTTCGGGAGCCTATAGAAACTGAATTAGCATAGCTTTTGCAGATTCCAGTAAGTGTATCAAGCAAAGATAATATATAACACAGTATAAACTTTATTTATTTTACAATGATTGCGAAACAAGCATTAACAAATTATATTAATCACTCTCGTTGGCGCAGATGAAAGCGTATATGTGGTCATTCGTGTGGGAGGAAACCGGAATACCCGGAGAAAACCCAGCTGTCCGACCTGGCAACCACCGTACCATCTCACATACTTCTCGGTCCGAGGATCGAACCCGGGTTGCATTGGTGAGAAACGAGCGCGCACTAACCACTGCGCTAATCGGACAGCTCGAATATAATATAGGCCTACATATATGCATCTTGCGTAAATACGTAATAGCTAAATTTATCGCCGTATATATATATTTATCCTACCTTCATGCGAAATAACGTACAAAAAACGGCCTGCCTAATAAATTTTGCTTTATTAGTCAGTGCCTAATAAAGCTTTCGTGACGTCATAGGGCTAACCGTGGATATAAATAGAAATATCAATGCGCAACATATAAGTGTGTAGGGAGTTTGTAAGCTGTCATGGCTAGTTTGTTTGTTTTTGTGTCGGGTGCACACTCAGAATGTAGGATAAATAGAATATTAGGTTACTGTCTTATAAATTTTAATTTATTAGGCGAGTCGGAGAAAAAATACAAGGCGAGGCTCTCTGGGAATATTGGGAAGGATTCCAAGCTAGTTGGTGGTTCTTAAGGTTGTATATACGTAAATAGGCGGAAGTGCATCCGAGGGACTGATAACTAATGTAGTGCATTTTTCTTTTTGGAAACAAATGCATTTTCATGACAGGCAGTGTATAGAGTTTGTGTTTGTTGAGACATTATGTGACTTGAGAAGACTTCAGACTAGTTGATGTGTAGAAAAGATGTGATATAAGCAGTCGGTCAATGTAAACTTGAGGTGGTGTATACTGTGATATTTGGTTGAGGAATACAGTGTGTAAACACAATGACGTCATTCACAGGTGACCCGGTGTCAATGCTCAACATTACATTTGTGATATATTTGCTGTTTTTCTGTTTGATTTGAATACCTCTTCACAGTGGATGTGGTATCAGAAGAAATGAAAGATTGGAAATATAAATGAACAGACTGTATGTTTTTACTTTTTACTATGTATTTAATAGGCATTTTATTTGTTGTTTTACAACCATAACCTGATGGGTTGGGAGAGTGATTTCCTTAGATACGTTGCATCATGTATATCGAATAAAGAAAATCAATCGAAAAACGGGTGGATATAATAGTCCAAACCCCTTAACAACAATAATATTGAAAATTGAAAAACATAACCATACCTCCGCTGTTAGCACCGACGACAACCACAACAATCACACCGATCACGACCACAGCAGCAATAATTCCTCCAACAATAAAAATAGTTCGTGTCCTGCGTTTTCGAGAGAGTACACCACTGCCCTGAGCACGGATGCTGCGGAGGAAGGGGGTATGCATTACAATGAGAAACAGTTACTGCCCGTGCTAATACTCCTAAAGTATAGGGGCCTCTGTGGACCGAGTGGTTACGGTCGTTGACTTCAAGTAACTTGTCCCCTCACTGCTCTAGGTTCGAATCATACTGGATATGTCGAATAAGTTTATACAAATTTATCTTACCTCGATTGCGAAACAAGTTCTTACAACTTATATTAATCACTCTCGAGACCTCATTCCTGATGTAATCCATCGCTACGAGGGAGCGAGAAGAGGCAACGTGGAATTTAAATGCCTTGCCTAAGGGCACAATCGTAACGGCTCCAGCGGGGCTCGAACTCCGGACCTTTAGCACCTGAAACGAACGCGCATCCACTACGGTGTTAGCACTCCCTTGCCACCCACATTAATCACTCTCGAGACCTCATTCCTAGTGGAATCCATCGCTACGAGGGAGAGAGAAGAGGCAACGTGGGATTTAAATGCCTTACATAAGGGCACAATCGTAACGGCTACAGCGGGGCTCGAACTCCGGACCTTTAGCACCTGAAACGAACGCGCATCCACTACGGTGTTAGCACTCCCTTGCCACCCACATTAATCACTCTCGAGACCTCATTCCTAGTGGAATCCATCGCCACGAGGGAGAGAGAAGAGGCAACGTGGGATTTAAATGCCTTACATAAGGGCACAATCGTAACGGCTCCAGCGGGGCTCGAACTCCGGACCTTTAGCACCTGAAACGAACGCGCATCCACTACGGTGTTAGCACTCCCTTGCCACCCACATTAATCACTCTCGAGACCTCATTCCTAGTGGAATCCATCGCCACGAGGGAGAGAGAAGAGGCAACGTGGGATTTAAATGCCTTACATAAGGGCACAATCGTAACGGCTCCAGCGGGGCTCGAACTCCGGACCTTTAGCACCTGAAACGAACGCGCATCCACTACGGTGTTAGCACTCCCTTGCCACCCACATTAATCACTCTCGAGACCTCATTCCTAGTGGAATCCATCGCCACGAGGGAGAGAGAAGAGGCAACGTGGGATTTAAATGCCTTACATCAGGGCACAATCGTAACGGCTCCAGCGGGGCTCGAACTCCGGACCTTTAGCACCTGAAACGAACGCGCATCCACTACGGTGTTAGCACTCCCTTGCCACCCACATTAATCACTCTCGAGACCTCATTCCTAGTGGAATCCATCGCCACGAGGGAGAGAGAAGAGGCAACGTGGGATTTAAATGCCTTACATCAGGGCACAATCGTAACGGCTCCAGCGGGGCTCGAACTCCGGACCTTTAGCACCTGAAACGAACGCGCATCCACTACGGTGTTAGCACTCCCTTGCCACCCACATTAATCACTCTCGAGACCTCATTCCTAGTGGAATCCATCGCCACGAGGGAGAGAGAAGAGGCAACGTGGGATTTAAATGCCTTACATCAGGGCACAATCGTAACGGCTCCAGCGGGGCTCGAACTCCGGACCTTTAGCACCTGAAACGAACGCGCATCCACTACGGTGTTAGCACTCCCTTGCCACCCACATTAATCACTCTCGAGACCTCATTCCTAGTGGAATCCATCGCCACGAGGGAGAGAGAAGAGGCAACGTGGGATTTAAATGCCTTACATAAGGGCACAATCGTAACGGCTCCAGCGGGGCTCGAACTCCGGACCTTTAGCACCTGAAACGAACGCGCATCCACTACGGTGTTAGCACTCCCTTGCCACCCACATTAATCACTCTCGAGACCTCATTCCTAGTGGAATCCATCGCCACGAGGGAGAGAGAAGAGGCAACGTGGGATTTAAATGCCTTACATCAGGGCACAATCGTAACGGCTCCAGCGGGGCTCGAACTCCGGACCTTTAGCACCTGAAACGAACGCGCATCCACTACGGTGTTAGCACTCCCTTGCCACCCACATTAATCACTCTCGAGACCTCATTCCTAGTGGAATCCATCGCCACGAGGGAGAGAGAAGAGGCAACGTGGGATTTAAATGCCTTACATCAGGGCACAATCGTAACGGCTCCAGCGGGGCTCGAACTCCGGACCTTTAGCACCTGAAACGAACGCGCATCCACTACGGTGTTAGCACTCCCTTGCCACCCACATTAATCACTCTCGAGACCTCATTCCTAGTGGAATCCATCGCCACGAGGGAGAGAGAAGAGGCAACGTGGGATTTAAATGCCTTACATCAGGGCACAATCGTAACGGCTCCAGCGGGGCTCGAACTCCGGACCTTTAGCACCTGAAACGAACGCGCATCCACTACGGTGTTAGCACTCCCTTGCCACCCACATTAATCACTCTCGAGACCTCATTCCTAGTGGAATCCATCGCCACGAGGGAGAGAGAAGAGGCAACGTGGGATTTAAATGCCTTACATCAGGGCACAATCGTAACGTATGTCGAATTGTTTCATGTGAGGAAGTTGGTTCTACCTGAACTCTACCAGGGTACCCGTCCGTGCCTGAACTCTACCAGGGTACCCGTCCGTGCCTGAACTCTACCAGGGTACCCGTCCGTGCCTGAACTCTACCAGGGTACCCGTCCGTGCCTGAACTCTACCAGGGTACCCGTCCGTGCCTGAACTCTACCAGGGTACCCGTCCGTGCCTGAACTCTACCAGGGTACCCGTCCGTGCCTGAACTCTACCAGGGTACCCGTCCGTGCCTGAACTCTACCAGGGTACCCGTCCGTGCCTGAACTCTACCAGGGTACCCGTCCGTGCCTGAACTCTACCAGGGTACCCGTCCGTGCCTGAACTCTACCAGGGTACCCGTCCGTGCCTGAACTCTACCAGGGTACCCGTCCGTGCCTGAACTCTACCAGGGTACCCGTCCGTGCCTGAACTCTACCAGGGTACCCGTCCGTGCCTGAACTCTACCAGGGTACCCGTCCGTGCCTGAACTCTACCAGGGTACCCGTCCGTGCCTGAACTCTACCAGGGTACCCGTCCGTGCCTGAACTCTACCAGGGTACCCGTCCGTGCCTGAACTCCTCCCAACACCAATATAGTGGACGTGGAAGTATATGTGCAAGTCGTGATAGCGCAGTTGTAGCGCGTTCGCTTCATGTGCGAAAGGTCCCGAGTTCGAGCCCCGCTGGAGCCGTTACAATTGTGCCCTTAGGCAAGGCATTTAAATTCCACGTTGCCTCTTCTCTCTCCCTCGTGGCGATGAATTCCATCAGGAATGAGGTCTCGAGAGTTATTAATATAAGTTGAAATAACTTGTTTCGCAATCGAGCTAAAATAAATTTGTATAAACTACACCAATATAGCTAATAGCTGGAGAACAGACGGATATGTAGCCCAGTGGTAAAACGCTGGACTGGTAATCCAGGGATCGCAGGTTCGATCCCCCGTCTGACCCTAATAAAATTAACAGTCTTTCAGATGGGACGTTAAACCGAGGTCTCGTGTCGGTGTTTTACACCGTGCACGTAAAAGAACCAGAGGAGACTCTGGAATGGGTAGCTCTCTGTATCATTGCACTATCCTCCAACATCTAAAATTACTAATCTCTTCAGGAGGCGTCGCTCATATGGGCAACCGGTAGCGACGATAAATAAACGTAAAACACACAAACTAGCTGGAGAGTCGCCATATCACCTAAGTTGTTTGGTGCGACATTAAACACCCGAAACAAGCAAACAAATCCTAAAGTAGGTTAGTTACTTTTAATTAGATGCCTCTGTTTCTATCGTTTGTTCATTCGTCATACCACAAAAGCACAGCTACATGTATCATATGTACCTAAGCAAAATAAGTTGATTGAAATGAGAGCTATACTATGGAGGTCTGCGGTTCTATCTGGGCACCAATCCGTGTCATGACACCCAATGACATGACACCCAGACACGTGACTCAATAACCAGTCAGTACTTCACGTTGCGTTTGTATGTAGTTTTTATTAACAATATCAATGCATATACATTCCAGTGCTATCCAAAATGCATGCACAATGATCGTATACTCAGAGCCCCTTTTTTGTTACAGTAACATTGAATTACCCCGTTCGTTACAGTGACATTGAATTATCTACCCCGTTCGTTACAGTGACATTGAATTATCTATCCCTTTTGTTACAGTAACATTGAATTATCTACCCCGTTCGTTACAGTAACATTGAATTATCTACCGCTTATGTTACAGTAACATTGAATTATCTACCCCTTTTGTTACAGTAACATTGACTTATCTACCCTTTTGTTACAGTAACATTGAATTATCTACCCCTTTTGTTACAGTAACATTAAATTATCTACCCTTCTGTTACAGTAACATTGAACTATCTACCCCTTTTGTTACAGTAACATTGAATTATCTACCCCTTTTGTTACAGTAACATTGAATTATCTACCCTTTTGTTACAGTAACATTGAATTATCTACCCCTTTTGTTACAGTAACATTAAATTATCTACCCTTTTGTTACAGTAACATTGAATTATCTACCCCTTTTGTTACAGTAACATTAAATTATCTACCCTTTTGTTACAGTAACATTGAACTATCTACCCCTTTTGTTACAGTAACATTAAATTATCTACCCTTTTGTTACAGTAACATTGAACTATCTACCCCTTTTGTTACATTAACATTGAAATATCTACCCCTTTTGTTACATTAACATTGAAATATCTACCCCTTTTGATACATTAACATTGAAATATCTACCCTTTTGCTACAGATACATTGAAATATTTACCCCTTTTGATACATTAACATTGAAATATCTACCGTTTTGCTACAGTAACATTGAATTATCTACCCTTTTGTTACAGTAACATTGAATTATCTACCCCTTTTGCTACAGTAACATTGAATTATCTACCATTTTGCTACAGTAACATTGAAATATCTACCATTTTGTTACAGTAACATTGAATTATCTACCCTTTTGTTACAGTAACATTGAATTATCTACCCCTTTTGTTACAGTAACATTGAAATATCTACCCTTTTGCTACAGTAACATTGAAATATCTACCCCTTTTGTTACAGTAACATTGAAAAATATACCCCTTTTGTTACAGTAACATTGAATTATCTACCCTATTGTTACATTAACATTGAAATATCTACCATTTTGTTACAGTAATATTGAATTATCTACCCTTTGTTACATTAACATTGAAATATCTACCCTTTTGTTACAGTAACATTGAATTATCTACCCTTTTTCATCAGCAAAATGGTTCTCTTCAGTCATGTTGATATCCGCAATGTATTTCTGAAATAGTGAAACAAGGATATAGATGAATGGTGTTATTAACCCTCACAGTTAGGAACGGAGGTTATATACCCCCTTCACCGTTAATTAACCCCCACCCGTCAGAAGCGGCGGATATTCCCCCCCCCCACCCCACACCCGTTATGGACGGGGGTTATTTAGCCCCAACTCCCACACCCCGTTAGAAACGGGTATTATTTAGCACCAACTCCTACACCCCGTTAGAAACGGGTATTATTTAGCACCAACTCCCACATCCCGTTAGAAACGGGTATTATTTAGCACCCACTCCCACACCCCGTTAGAAACGGAGGTTATTTAGCACCAACTCCCACACCCCGTTAGAAACGGAGGTTATTTAGCACCAACTCTCACACCCCGTTAGAAACGGAGGTTATTTAGCCCCAACTCCCACACCCCGTTAGAAACGGGTATTATTTAGCACCAACTCCCACACCCCGTTAGAAACGGGGGTTATTTAGCACCAACTCCCACACCCCGTTAGAAACGGGTATTATTTAGCACCAACTCCCACACCCCGTTAGAAACGGGTATTATTTAGCACCAACTCCCACACCCCGTTAGAAACGGGTATTATTTAGCACCAACTCCCACACCCCGTTAGAAACGGGTATTATTTAGCACCAACTCCCACACCCCGTTAGAAACGGGTATTATTTAGCACCAACTCCCACACCCCGTTAGAAACGGGTATTATTTAGCACCAACTCCCACACCCCGTTAGAAACGGGTATTATTTAGCACCAACTCCCACACCCCGTTAGAAACGGGTATTATTTAGCACCAACTCCCACACCCCGTTAGAAACGGAGGTTATTTAGCACCAACTCTCACACCCCGTTAGAAACGGAGGTTATTTAGCACCAACTCCCACACCCCGTTAGAAACGGGGGTTATTTAGCACCAACTCCCACACCCCGTTAGAAACGGGTATTATTTAGCACCAACTCCCACACCCCGTTAGAAACGGGGGTTATTTAGCACCCACTCCCACACCCCGTTAGAAACGGGTATTATTTAGCACCAACTCCCACACCCCGTTAGAAACGGGTATTATTTAGCACCCACTCCCACACCCCGTTAGAAACGGGTATTATTTAGCACCCACTCCCACACCCCGTTAGAAACGGAGGTTATTTAGCACCAACTCCCACACCCCGTTAGAAACGGGTATTATTTAGCACCAACTCCCACACCCCGTTAGAAACGGAGGTTATTTAGCACCAACTCCCACACCCCGTTAGAAACGGAGGTTATTTAGCACCAACTCTCACACCCCGTTAGAAACGGAGGTTATTTAGCACCAACTCCCACACCCCGTTAGAAACGGGGGTTATTTAGCACCAACTCCCACACCCCGTTAGAAACGGAGGTTATTTAGCACTAACTCCCACACCCCATTTCCGATGTCATGTTGTCAGAGGTAAAAAAAGTGAAAACTCGACAGACTGGAACCCAGGCTAGCTTCGACTTAACACAATCATTGTTTACACGGTGAAAATGATCCATCATTACTCTGATAGTGACGGGATGCCATTATTAAATATGCTTGGATATGGCGTATAATATACGTATATTTGTGTACAATTGTTGTTTGTGTATATAACTATGTAATATGTACAATTGTTTGAATAAAAAAACATCGAAACATGTCAAGCCTATGGTTTATCAAACGGTTCTTAAAAAATGAAACCACTTGTCTCACACACTAAGCATCCGTACGCTGAACGTCGGTCTGGAGTAGCAATGTTGCATAGTTGGTAAACAATGAAACCACTTGTCTCACACACTAAGCATCCGTACGCTGAACGTCGGTCTGGAGTAGCAATGTTGCATAGTTGGTAAACAATGCATTTTCATGACAGGCAGTGTATATTTGTTTGTGTTGTTTGAGAAAGTATGTGCCTTGAGAATACTTCAGACTAGTTGGTGTGTAGAAAACACTTGCTATAAGAAGTCAGGCAATTGTAAACTGAAGTTGGTGTATACTGTAATATTTGGCGGAAGAATACCGCCTGTAAACACAGTGACGTCATTCACTGGTAAACGGTGTAAATATTCTACGTTGCATTTGTATTATTTGTGTTGGGTTTTTTTTCAGTTTGATTTGTGCGTGTGTGTTTTACGTTTATGTAGCTTCGCGATTGCCAATATGAGCGACACCTCTCGAAAAGATTAGTCATTTTAGAGTTCGGACGATAGTGCAATGATACAGACGGTGATCCATTCCAGGTTGTATATATCGAATGTAGTCCCAATAACTAATATTGTTAAATTTTCTTTTTGGTAAAAATGCATTTTCATGACAGGCAGTGTATAGTTTTTGTGTTTTTTTTGAGAAATTATGTGACTTGAGAAGACTTCAGACTAGTTGATGTGTAGAAAAGATGTGGTATAAGAATTCAGGCCATTGCAAACTGAAGGTCGATATACTGTATTATTTGGCGGAGGAATACAGTGTGTAAACACAGTGACGTTATTCACAGGCGAGCACTGGTTATTTGAAACTTAAAAATTTGAAATATTCTTGGTGTGTTTCAGGCTGATTTCAATACCTCTTCACAGTGGATGTGGTATCAGAAGAAATGAAAGATTGGAAATATAAATGAACAGACCGTATGTTTTTACTTTTTACTATAATTATATTTAATAGGCAATTTATGTGTTGTTTTACAACCTTCCAGAGTTTCCTCTGGTTCTTTTACATGCACTGTGTAAAAGCACGATGCAAAGCACCACAGGAGACCTCGGTTTTAAAGTCTCATCCGAAATACTGTCCTTTTATTACGGCATAGCGGGAGATCCAATATGCGACCCCTGTATTACAAATTCAACGTGTTAACCACCGGAAAACTGATCCACTACTAAGTAAAGATATAAGATAGTGTAGTCAGCCTATAGTAAACATGAACTGTCACGTAGATACGACAACTGATCCACTACTAAGTAAAGATATAAGATAGTGTAGTCAGCCTATAGTAAACATGAACTGTCACGTAGATACGACTACCGTAGTAAATATCGCCTTAGTTTATACACATTTATTTGAGCTCGATTGCGAAACAAGTTCTTTCAACTTATATTAATCAAAAAATCTCGAGACCTCATTCCTGTTGGAATCCATCGCCATGAAGGAGAGAGAAGAGGCAACGTGGAATTTAAATGCCTTGCCTAAGGGCACAATCGTAACGGCTCTAGAGAGGCTCGAACTCCGGACCTTTCGCATCTGAAGCGAACGCGCATCCACTGCGCTATCACGACTTCCACTATCAAATATCGCCTTACAACCTTCATGTACAACACTATGTGTTGGGATGTAAGCATGAAATGTCAAGTCGACTACAGTAGTAAATATCACATTATAGCGTTCATGCACAAAAACATGTCCTAAAAATGTAACCTATATGTTACATTTGTATTTACATTACCTGTCGTCCAATCACATGCTATCATTAATTTATAATGTACTATATTACTAATAATTTAATTCCACATTTGAAATCTGCATTACTATAAAACTATATTTACCGAGTTATGAACAGATTAAATATATTTTCCGCTGACCTGAAATACGTTATCGTATGGTTCGTTGATTGCATAATGTTCAGGATAAAGTGATCCTTCTTAATGCGTCATACACTAGGACCAGTTCCGGTAAACAATATATACATACTAATACTTACATATCGATCTGATATCTATACACAGACGGATCTGTAGTCCAGTGATTAACACATGGGACTGGTAATCCAGGGATCGCAGGTTCGATACCCCGTCTGACCCTAATAACATTAACAGTCTTTCAGATGGGACTTTAAACAGATGTCTCGTGTTGGTGCTTTACACCGTGCACGTAAAAGAACCAGAGGAGATTCTGGAATGTGTCTCTGTCTGTATCATTGCACTATCCTCCAAAAAATGACTAATCTCTTCAGGAGGCGTCGCTCATATGGGCAACCGGTAGCGACGAAAAATAAACGTAAAGCACACTCGTTAATTGCATGAATCAATGTTCAGGATACAGCGATCTCTCTTAGCTCATCATATACACTAGGAAGTCGTGATAGCGCAGTGGATGCGTGTTCGCTTCAGGTGCGAAAGGTCCGGAGTTCGAGCCCCACTGGAGCCATTACGATTGTGCCCTTAGGCAAGGCATTTAAATTCCACGTTGCCTCTTCTCTCTCCCCTCGTGGCGATGGATTCCACCAGGAATGAGGTCTCGAGAGTGATTTATATAAGTTGAAATAACTTGTTTCGCAATCGAGCTAAAATAAATTTGTATAAACTAAACTAACTAGGATCCGATCCGGTATGCTATATATAGATACTTAAATATCGATCTAAACTCTATATTGACACAATAAAAACACTGTACACTTTTATAATGAGCGTTAGTATTATATGTTAGTTTTACTATCATGAGTGAAGAAAATTATCCTTCACACATTGCACTAATTTCTGATCCTCGTAGCGGGAAGTATATGAGATGTTACGGTTGTCGCCAGATCGGACAGGTGGGTTTTCTCCGTGTACTCCAGTTTCTCCCACATGAATGACCACATATACGCTTTCATCCGTGCCAACGAGAGTGATTAATATAGGTTGCTAAAACTTGCTTTGCAAAAGTTGTAAAATAAATAAAGTTTAAACTTTATGAACGTCAGGACTTCCCGAAATCCTATCCGTGAATGTCGGTGCCAGGCTGATAGGCAATCAGTAACCATTATTTCACTAGCTGGCGTCTTACCAAGAGGCCATATTAGTTTATGCAAATTATTTTAACTCGATTGCGAAACAAGTTCTTACAATGTATATTAATCACTCTCGAGATCTCATTCCTGATGTAATCCATCGCCACGAGGGAGAGAAACGGCAAAGTGGAATTTAAATGCCTTGCCTAAGGGCACACTCGTAACGGTTTCAGCGGGGCTCGAACTCCAGACCTGAAGCGGACGTGCTACCACTGAGCTATCACGACCTCAACGACCGGCCATATCAGAATCAAAATCTTCGACCTTAACCACTAGGTCACAGAGACGGTAGGTAATTAGTATGAGGCCCATGCACTCAAATGTAGCCGTATTTACTAATACAGTGTCCTTTTCTCTTTGGTAAACAGTTCAGTTACAATAATGGATTTATAGACTTATATTTTCGTGGAAAACAATATGTGACGTGTGTTGTGTAATCCGTTTCGTTACCCAGGGACGTCATAACCTCACTGACCAGAGTAAACGTTGCGACACCGTACCCGGCTGTGGTGTCCTGTACCAAAGTACTATCTATGTCCATTTCCGACTCACTGACCAGAGTAAACGTTGCGACACCGTACCCGACTGTGGTGTCCTGTACCAAAGTACTATCTATGTCCATTTCCGACTCACTGACCAGAGTAAACGTTGCGACACCGTGCTCGGCTGTGGTGTCCTGTACCAAAGTACTATCTATGTCCATTTCCGACTCACTGACCAGAGTAAACGTTGCGACACCGTGCCCGACTGTGGTGTCCTGTACCAAAGTACTATCTATGTCCATTTCCGACACCGTGCCAGGCTGTGGTGTGCTGTACCAAAGTACTATCTATGTCCATTTCCGACACCGTGCCAGGCTGTGGTGTCCTGTACCAAAGTACTATCTATGTCCATTTCCGACACTGAGCAACGTCTTGGAAGTAGTTCACAAAACTTACGAAGGCTTTGGTGGGTATTAATTAGTCTCAGTTTGGCGGATATTAATTAGTCTCAGTTTAATGTTGCCAAACAATACAGTTATATATATGAGGTAGTATGTTTATATCTGTTATATTCCTAAAGCCAACTTATTGTTTCTAATTTCATTTCGTGTGGACAATCTCCAAACTGGTGTAGCCTATAGTACAAGTACGTGCCGCATGATGTGTAGATTTATAAGCCAATATAGCAATCTCCAAACTGGTGTAGCCTATAGTACAAGTACGTGCCGCATCATGTGTAGATTTATAAGCCAATATAGCGATGTGTATATTTATAAGCCAATATAGCGATGTGTATATTTATAAGCCAATATAGCAATCTCCAAACTGGTGTAGCCTATAGTACAAGTACGTGCCGCATCATGTGTAGATTTATAAGCCAATATAGCGATGTGTATATTTATAAGCCAATATAGCAATCTCCAAACTGGTGTAGCCTATAGTACAAGTACGTGCCGCATCATGTGTATATTTATAAGCCAATATAGCGATGTGTATATTTATAAGCCAATATAGCAATCTCCAAACTGGTGTAGCCTATAGTACAAGTACGTGCCGCATCATGTGTAGATTTATAAGCCAATATAGCGATGTGTATATTTATAAGCCAATATAGCGATGTGTATATTTATAAGCCAATATAGCAATCTCCAAACTGGTGTAGCCTATAGTACAAGTACGTGCCGCATCATGTGTAGATTTATAAGCCAATATAGCGATGTGTATATTTATAAGCCAATATAGCAATCTCCAAACTGGTGTAGCCTATAGTACAAGTACGTGCCGCATGATGTGTATATTTATAAGCCAATATAGCAATCTCCAAACTGGTGTAGCCTATAGTACAAGTACGTGCCGCATGATGTGTAGATTTATAAGCCAATATAACAATCTCTAAAAGAGTTTATTATCCATGTACATGTGGCATGATGTGTATATTTATAAGCCAATATAACAAACTCCAAAAGAGTTTATTATCCATGTACATGTGACATGATGTGTAGATTTATAAGCCAATATAACAACCTCCAAAAGAGTTTATTATCCATGTACATGTGACATGATGTGTAGATTTATAAGCCAATATAGCAATCTCCAAAAGAGTTTATTATCCATGTACATGTGACATGATGTGTAGATTTATAAGCCAATATAACAATCTCCAAAAGAGTTTATTATCCATGTACATGTGACATGATGTGTAGATTTATAAGCCACTAATAACACTCTCCAAAATAGTTTATTACCCATGTACATGTGACATGATGTGTAGATTTATAAGCCACTAATAACACTCTCCAAAATAGTTTATTATCCATGTACATGTGACATGATGTGTAGATTTATAAGCCACTAATAACACTCTCCAAAATAGTTTATTATCCATGTACATGTGACATGATGTGTAGATTTATAAGCCACTAATAACAATCTCCAAAATGATTTAGAAATATATTGTGGTTGTTGCAACGAGCATGTTCAAAGTGGCATCTGAAAAGGAAATGAAAAGAACTAATCGTTGTTACAAATAATCAACGACGTTTTGGTTTGTATAAGTGTATTTATATTCGCCACCGCCGATGCATCTGGGCGAGTGTATCCTGTAATATGATTAAGCCTGGTCTAAGATGCTTATGGTGGCATCAGGAGGTGGCATCTTCTCTCTGTGTCCAGTGTGATAAGTATTGGGGTGGTGCCTGCTTCTTTCGAACAACGGGTCCTTGCTTGGGCCACATACTCCAACATGTGTCAGTTCACTGCAGAAAAAATGGTTCCGGTTTCTTCGCCTAGTTCCTCGTCGCTATCGAATCAGGATAGAAGCCGCATCCCGTCTTCTCCATAGAGGATCGGGCTAAAAACATCCGCCAGCTGGCCGCGGTCATTAACAGCACCTGGTATTGCTGTCTCGAAAACTAGGGAAGTTACTTTGTGTTGCTAGTCATACTGAGTCATACGGCTTCTTCTATCCCGATAGCGAGGCTGACATCAGCGAGCGAAGTCCTTGACCCACTGTCCTGCTGTGAGCTGTGCCTAGGTAACGACGTGCACGATGTGGTGGTCGAGTGGCTACGGTCGCTGACTTGCATAAACGACGTGCACGTTGTGGTGGTCGAGTGGTTACGGTCGCTGACTTGCATACCACTGTAACATATTATCACTGGTCACGGGTTCGAGCCCCGCTCAGACCGTGTCTCTTTATATTAACACGTTGGCAGTTTCTTACGGAGGTTGGTGCACCAAGTACTGGTTAACCGCTGGAGCCTGCCCGGGAACGGTGTTGTTAGATAATCTGCCCGTCGTTCCTATGGGCAACCGGTAGCGACGTTAAATAAACGTAAATAAACGTAAATAAAAAGGAGGAGAAATCAGGTCAACGACGTTTGCCAATCGCATCACTTATAGTTGTGATATAAATGTTCTCAAACTCAAAATTTGATTGGTTAAGTTTGAGATTTGCACTCGACCAATCAAAAGGCCTGAAACTGTGTTTGAGTGGTTAAATTTGAGATTTGCACTCGGCCAATCAGAAAACCTGAAACTGAGTTTGAGTGGTTAAGTTTGAGATTTGCACTCGACCAATCAGAAGGCCTGAAACTGAGTGGTTAAGTTTGAAATTTGAAATCTGTTTTTGTTTTGTGCATGGGGGCATATTCGCACATACATCATAAGTCCTATATCGGACTCTCCATCTGATATGTGTCAGCATAGTGCAATTCCCCCATAACGCATGGCATGGCCGGGTACAACTCCCCAGTTCGTTCGTTTCGGTTTGTTTTGTTTTGTTTTCTTGTTCGTTTTTCTTTCTTGTTTGTTTGTTTATTTGTTGTTGTTTGTTGTTGTTTCTTGTTTGTGTGTTGTTTGTGTTTGTTTGTTGTTTGTTTGTTTCTTGTTTGTGTGTTGGTTTAAAGTCGCATCAACAGCTTATGCCACATATGGCAACTCGGGTGGAGGAAGACCTCCGAGCAATACGTCAGGCCCGGATGGGTACCCAAGTAGAACGACCAGACGCGTGTTCAGGGTGGTGTTCAGGGGACTAGAGCACCTACCTTAATTCCCAGAGTAATGATTGTTCATCTCATTCATTTCCTATAAATCGTGGACTTGCATCTATCCTTATTGTACACCACAGGTCTTCACCGAGTCGATAGCTTCCGCACATGAAATCATTCACCCTCAGTGGGATTCGTACCTTCAGCGGTGAAGAGCAAGTGATATGAAGTCGACCTGTATAGCTTCTTTTCCCACCAACTATTTATCATTTAAAATTGCGACTAAATTAAACCAATCTCACACATGATTTAACCCTTTCAACACCACAGACCTCTAAATAGGCTTATAAAAAATGTAGATCCAGATGAGCCGGCTCGTGACGAGCCGTCTCATCAGGATCTGCACTTTTTGCCAGTGATATGACTATTTTTAGACATAATTACCCATTTTGATAAATGAACTTGTCCAAATGTGATTTTCTGATTCATTTATTGGTTTATGAATATCATGGACCAGTCCATGTGAGTTACTTGGTGTTGAATGGGTTAGTTGACTGCGCTACCAATATATATTATTACCACAGAAAATAATTACAAAATTAACTTACACATTTGCATAGGTTATCTCATTTGTAGCGCAGTAAGTGATGCTATTCTTGAAGGTGGAACAGTCCATTTGAAGGAGAGACGAACAGACTACGTCGAGCACGAACCCCTGTCCTTCCTTCTCGTGCCGGCACGGACCTTCTTGTTGAACATACAAGCTCGCATCCCGACACAGAGCTTTCGAAAACTCACAACTATATAATAGAAACGGGTGACATACGGGAACATTTTGCAATGCACAGTATGGGTTACGATAAAGTCCCACTTAGTTTCTTCCAATGTTTGTCAACGAAAATTCCAAATTTATTAAACTATTAGCAACCTATTAGTACGTACATTGAACCCCCTGCTGGTAGGTGTTACAGTACAGACGGATCTGTAGTCCAGTAGTTAACACGCAGGTTCGATCCCCCATCTGATCCTAATAAAATTAACAGTCGTTCATGCAGATGGGACTTTAAACCGAGGTTTCGTGTCTGTGCTTTACACGTGTCTGTGCACGTAAAAGAACCAGAGGAGACACTGTAAAAATCAACAATGTTTGCTCGTGTATATTCACAATATTTGCCCGTGTATACTCACAATGCATGCTCGTGTATATTCACAATGTTTGCTCGTGTATATTCACAATGTTTGCCCATGTATACTCACCATGTTTGCTCGTGTATATTCACAATGTTTGCCCGTGTATATTCACCATGTTTGCCCGTGCATACTCACAATGTATGCTCGTGTATACTCACCATGTTTGCTCGTGTATATTCACAATGTTTGCTCGTGTATATTCACAATATTTGCCCGTGTATATTCACCATGTTTGCTCGTGTATACTCACCATGTTTGCTCGGGTATGCTCACCATGTTTGCTCGTGTATATTCACAATGGTTACTCGTGTATACTCACCATGTTTGCACGTGTATATTCACCATGTTTGCTCGGTCATACTCGCCATGTTTGCTCGTGTATACTTACTATGTTTGCTAGTGTATACTTACTATGTTTGCTCGTGTATACTCGCCATGTTTGCTCGTGTATACTCACCATGTTTGCTAGTGTATACTTACCATGTTTGCTCGTGTATACTTACCATGTTTGCTCCTGTATACTCACCATGTTTTCTAGTGTATACTTACCATGTTTGCTAGTGTATACTTACCATGTTCGCTCGTGTATACTCACCATGTTTGCTAGTGTATACTTACTATGTTTGCTCGTGTATACTCACCATGTTTGCTAGTGTATACTTACCATGTTTGCTCGTGTATACTTACCATGTTTGCTCGTGTATACTCACCATGATTGCTAGTGTATACTTACCAGGTTTGCTAGTGTATACTTACCATGTTTGCTAGTGTATACTTACCATGTTTGCTAGTGTATACTTACCATGTTTGCTCGTGTATACTCACCATGTAGGCTCGTGTATACTCACCATGTTTGCTCGTGTATATTCACCATGTTTGCTCGTGTATATTCACAATGTTTGCTCGTGTATATTCACAATGTTTGCTCGTGTATACTTACCATGTTTGCTAGTGTATACTTACCATGTTTGCTCGTGTATACTCACCATGTTTGCTCGTGTATACTCACCATGTATGCTCGTGCATACCTACCATGTTTGCTCGTATATACTCACCATGTTTTCTCGTGAATACTCACCATGTTTGCTCGTGAATACTCACCATGTTTGCTCGTGTATATTCACAATGTTTGCTCGTGTATATTCACAATGTATGCTCGTGTATACTTACCATGTTTGCTCGTGTATACTTACCATGTTTGCTCGTGTATACTCACCATGTTTGCTAGTGCATACTTACCATGTTTGCTAGTGTATACTTACCATGTTTGCTCGTTTATACTCACCATGTTTGCTAGTGTATACTTACCATGTTTGCTCGTGTATACTCACCATGGTTACTCGTGAATACTCACCATGTTTGCTCGTGAATACTCACCATGTTTGCTCGTGTATACTCACCATGTTTGCTCGTGTATACTTACCTTGTTTGCTCGTGTATACTCACCATGTGTGCTCGTGTATACTCACCATGTTTGCTCGTGTATACTCACCATGTTTGCTCGTGTATACTTACCTTGTTTGCTCGTGTATACTCACCATGTTTGCTCGTGTATACTCACCATGTTTGCTCGTTTATACTCACCATGTTTGCTCGTGTATACTTACCTTGTTTGCTCGTGTATACTCACCATGTGTGCTCGTGTATACTCACCATGTATGCTCGTGTATACTCACCATGTTTCCTCGTGTATACTCACAATGTTTGCTCGTGTATACTTACCATGTTTGCTCGTGTATACTCACCATGTGTGCTCGTATAATCTCCGGGTTGGTTCGAATAAATACACAACTATTGTTAGCACTACATACACTGCTTTTTATAATGCAAATGTGTTTCTTTGTGTATATATTAATTGGTTAAAACAGAGAGGAGATTTGACCTGGCTGTTCCCACTGAGTAGCATAATTCAGTTGCATACTTCCTGAACTTCCTCAAGTATACGTGTAGTAGGCCTAGCTGACTAATTTGATCTTGTATTCGCGTTGTTGTGTTTGTACATGATACTCACTGGTTCGGGTACGTTATGTTGTTTGTGCCACACAGCGTACCGCTCACGTGTTGGGCGCAGTTCAAATTCACAACATACCCACACAAATCAGAGTTCGTGCCACTGATCACGAAGCATGAACACAGCGCTGCATAGAAACAGAAGATGTTAGCGCCACTCGTGGAAATACATATTTCGGTGATCACTGGATACAATCAAATCCTATCTTACTGTAATAAACATATATCTTATTTTTATTTTATGATTTCCAATGCTTTTGACTAGTATATTATTTGCTTTCAAATTGAATTCATTTTAACTTCCCCATCGGGGGCCTCTTTGTACTACAATATACAACCGCAGAACCACAACGTCCGTAATAAGAAATAGTTCCGGTGTCATATAGAATATTGACCCCCCTTGCGGAAAAATGACCCCCCTTGCAAATAGCAATATAATTATATAGTGGGAAAATATTGAATTTATTATAATTAAATGTTAGTTAGCACTGTGTAAGGCCTAACAACATATATTTTGATTTAACGATGTACAGAATAACATAAATATATTGAATCTGAAAAAGAAGTATGCAGATAATTTGTCTCTTATCAATTTCTAAAGATGATCATGAGGTGGTGGGTGCTGTATAACTAGGAGGTTCACATAATGCATAATATTTACACAGACAAACATAAAACAAATAAGAACAATGACCCCCACCCCCTATGTATAGACTACAATTATGAGAGAGGGTCACTTTTCGATGGCATGGAATAATGACCCCTTGGAATGGGTCTCTGTCTGTATCATTGCACTATCCTCCAAAAATCTAAAATGACTTGATCTCTTCAGGAGGCTTCGCTCATATGGGCAACCAGTAGTGACGATAAATAATTGAAAAACACACTCACACTATGGATGCTTCTACAGCAGAAATTGAACAAATTTAATTAATATGTTATCCACTTATTATAGCAAACTATTCTTATCATGTTTATTCATATTCTCTTAATCTTTCCAGAAAATGTGCACAATTATGTAATATGTTGTTAACAATTGTAATTCTGACTATTGTGGATCATAATAAGCCTTATCTTGTTTGCCACAGGTGTGAAAAGCAATAAAATCTTATGTTTAGGGAACTGCAACCAACAGTGACACTTCCTGTGTTCCCAATACACTGGTGACATGTTTTATATCATTCATAATAAGTAATATTTTAATATTGTATGAGCAAGGACAGACAACATTCTACCTTATAACGTGTGCCTCCATATCTATTCAGTGCCAGAAACTGTTCCATACATACATGTAGAATGTGACCCCCATAATGTAGATTATCTGATTGAGGGTAGGTCACTTTTCCATGCCATAGAATAATGACCCCATTATATGTAGATTATCCGAGTGAAGGCAGGTCAAACTTCCAATGCCATAGAATAATGTCCCCCTATAATTATGTAAACTATATGACTGAGGGGGGTCACTTTTCCATGCCATAGAATAATGACCCCTCTGTATGTAAACTATGAGTGAGGGGGTCACTATTCGATGCCATAGAATAATGACCCTTTTGTGTGTAAACTATACGAATGAGGTGGGTCACTTTTCCATGCCATAGAATAATGACCCCCTATATTTACACTGTACGAGTGAGTGAGGGGGTCACTTTTCCATGCCATAGAATAATGACCTCCCTATGTTTAAACTGTACAAATGAGGTGGGAGGGACACTTTCCATGCCATAGAATAATGAACTCCCTATGTTTAAACTGTACAAATGAGGTGGGAGGGACACTTTTCCATGCCATAGAATAATGACCCCCTGTATGTAATCTATAGGAGTGAGTGGGTCACTTTTCCATGCCATAGAATAATGACCCCACTGTGTGTAAACTATATAAGTCAGAGTCACTATCCATATCACAGAATAATCACATAAATGACTCCCATTTACTCATATCGTTAATATACAGGGGGGTCATTATACTATGGCATGGAAAAGTGACCCCCTCACTCATATAGTTAATATACAGGGGGGTCATTATTCTATGGCATGGAAAAGTGACCCCTTCACTCATACAGTTTACATACAGGGGGGTCATTATTCTATGGCATGGAAAAGTGACCCCCCTTTACTCATATAGTTAATATACAGGGGGGTCATTATTCTATGGCATGGAAAAGTGACCCACCTCACTCATATAGTTAATATACAGGGGGGTCATTATTCTATGGCATGGAAAAGTGACCCCCCTTCACTCATATAGTTAATATACAGGGGGGTCATTATTCTATGGCATGGAAAAATGACCCCCCTTTACTCATATAGTTAATGTACAGGGGGTCATTATTCTATGGCATGGAAAAGTGACCCCCCTTCACTCATATAGTTAATATACAGGGGGGTCATTATTCTATGGCATGGAAAAGTGACCCCCCTTCACTCATACAGTTTACATACAGGGGGTCATTATTCTATGGCATGGAAAAGTGACCCACCTTACTCATATAGTTAATATACAGGGGGGTCATTATTCTATGGCATGGAAAAGTGACCCACCTCACTCATATAGTTAATATACAGGGGGGCCATTATTCTATGGCATGGAAAAGTGACCCCCTCACTCATATAGTTAATATACAGGGGGGCATTATTCTATGGCATGGAAAAGTGACCCCCTTCACTCATATAGTTAATATACAGGGGGTCATTATTCTATGGCATGGAAAAGTGACCCCCTTCACTCATATAGTTAATATACAGGGGGGTCATTATTCTATGGCATGGAAAAGTGACCCCCTTCACTCATATAGTTAATATACAGGGGGGTCATTATTCTATGGCATGGAAAAGTGACCCACCTCACTCATATAGTTAATATACAGGGGGGTCATTATTCTATGGCATGGAAAAGTGACCCCCCTTCACTCATATAGTTAATATACAGGGGGGTCATTATTCTATGGCATGGAAAAGTGACCCCCCTTCACTCATATAGTTAATATACAGGGGGGTCATTATTCTATGGCATGGAAAAGTGACCCCCTTCACTCATATAGTTAATATACAGGGGGTCATTATTCTATGGCATGGAAAAGTGACCCCCTTCACTCATATAGTTAATATACAGGGGGTCATTATTCTATGGCATGGAAAAGTGACCCCCCTTCACTCATATAGTTAATATACAGGGGGTCATTATTCTATGGCATGGAAAAGTGACCCACCTCACTCATATAGTTAATATACAGGGGGGTCATTATTCTATGGCATGGAAAAGTGACCCACCTCACTCATATAGTTAATATACAGGGGGGCCATTATTCTATGGCATGGAAAAGTGACCCACCTCACTCATATAGTTAATATACAGGGGGGTCATTATTCTATGGCATGGAAAAGTGACCCCCCTCACTCATATAGTTAATATACAGGCGGGTCATTATTCTATGGCATAGAAAAGTGACCCCCTTCACTCATACAGTTTACATACAGGGGGGTCATTATTCTATGGCATGGAAAAGTGACCCACCTCACTCATATAGTTAATATACAGGGGGTCATTATTCTATGGCATGGAAAAGTGACCCCCCTTCACTCATATAGTTAATATACAGGGGGGTCATTATTCTATGGCATGGAAAAGTGACCCCCTTCACTCATATAGTTAATATACAGGGGGGTCATTATTCTATGGCATGGAAAAGTGACCCCCTTCACTCATATAGTTAATATACAGGGGGGTCATTATTCTATGGCATGGAAAAGTGACCCCCTTCACTCATATAGTTTACATACAGGGGGGTCATTATTCTATGGCATGGAAAAGTGACCCCTTCACTCATATAGTTAATATACAGGGGGGTCATTATTCTATGGCATGGAAAAGTGACCCCCTTCACTCATATAGTTAATATACAGGGGGTCATTATTCTATGGCATGGAAAAGTGACCCCCCTTCACTCATATAGTTAATATACAGGGGGGTCATTATTCTATGGCATGGAAAAGTGACCCCCTTCACTCATATAGTTAATATACAGGGGGGTCATTATTCTATGGCATGGAAAAGTGACCCCCTTCACTCATATAGTTAATATACAGGGGGGTCATTATTCTATGGCATGGAAAAGTGACCCCCCTTCACTCATATAGTTAATATACAGGGGGGTCATTATTCTATGGCATGGAAAAGTGACCCCCTTCACTCATATAGTTTACATACAGGGGGGTCATTATTCTATGGCATGGAAAAGTGACCCCCTTCACTCATATAGTTTACATACAGGGGGCCATTATTCTATGGCATGGAAAAGTGACCCCCTTCACTCATATAGTTAATATACAGGGGGGCATTATTCTATGGCATGGAAAAGTGACCCACCTCACTCATATAGTTAATATACAGGCGGGTCATTATTCTATGGCATGGAAAAGTGATTCACTCATATAGTTTACATACAGGGGGTCATTATTCTATGGCATGGAAAAATGACCCCCCTTCACTCATATAGTTAATATACAGGGGGGTCATTATTCTATGGCATGGAAAAGTGACCCCCTTCACTCATACAGTTTACATACAGGGGGTCATTATTCTATGGCATGGAAAAGTGACCCCCTTCACTCATATAGTTAATATACAGGGGGGTCATTATTCTATGGCATGGAAAAGTGACCCCCTTCACTCATATAGTTTATATACAGGGGGTCATTATTCTATGGCATGGAAAAGTGACCCCCTTCACTCATATAGTTTACATACAGGGGGTCATTATTCTATGGCATGGAAAAGTGACCCCCCTTTACTCATATAGTTAATATACAGGGGGGTCATTATTCTATGGCATGGAAAAGTGACCCACCTCACTCATATAGTTAATATACAGGGGGGTCATTATTCTATGGCATGGAAAAGTGACCCACCTCACTCATATAGTTAATATACAGGGGGTCATTATTCTATGGCATGGAAAAGTGACCCCCCTTCACTCATATAGTTAATATACAGGGGGGTCATTATTCTATGGCATGGAAAAGTGACCCCCTTCACTCATATAGTTAATATACAGGGGGTCATTATTCTATGGCATGGAAAAGTGACCCCCCTTCACTCATATAGTTAATATACAGGGGGTCATTATTCTATGGCATGGAAAAGTGACCCCCTTCACTCATATAGTTAATATACAGGGGGTCATTATTCTATGGCATGGAAAAGTGACCCCCTTCACTCATATAGTTAATATACAGGGGGCATTATTCTATGGCATGGAAAAGTGACCCCCCTCACTCATATAGTTAATATACAGGGGGTCATTATTCTATGGCATGGAAAAGTGATTCACTCATATAGTTAAATACAGGGGGTCATTATTCTATGGCATGGAAAAGTGACCCCCTTCACTCATATAGTTAATATACAGGGGGGTCATTATTCTATGGCATGGAAAAGTGACCCCCCTCACTCATATAGTTAATATACAGGGGGTCATTATTCTATGGCATGGAAAAGTGACCCCCCTTCACTCATATAGTTAATATACAGGGGGTCATTATTCTATGGCATGGAAAAGTGACCCCCTTCACTCATATAGTTAATATACAGGGGGTCATTATTCTATGGCATGGAAAAGTGACCCCCCTTCACTCATATAGTTAATATACAGGGGGTCATTATTCTATGGCATGGAAAAGTGACCCCCTTCACTCATATAGTTAATATACAGGGGGTCATTATTCTATGGCATGGAAAAGTGACCCCCTTCACTCATATAGTTTATATACAGGGGGTCATTATTCTATGGCATGGAAAAGTGACCCCCCTTTACTCATATAGTTAATATACAGGGGGGTCATTATTCTATGGCATGGAAAAGTGACCCCCCTCACTCATATAGTTAATATACAGGGGGGTCATTATTCTATGGCATGGAAAAGTGACCCCCCTCACTCATATAGTTAATATACAGGGGGTCATTATTCTATGGCATGGAAAAGTGACCCCCCTTCACTCATATAGTTAATATACAGGGGGGTCATTATTCTATGGCATGGAAAAGTGACCCCCTTCACTCATATAGTTTACATACAGGGGGTCATTATTCTATGGCATGGAAAAGTGACCCCTTCACTCATATAGTTAATATACAGGGGGGTCATTATTCTATGGCATGGAAAAGTGACCCCCTTCACTCATATAGTTAATATACAGGGGGGTCATTATTCTATGGCATGGAAAAGTGACCCCCTTCACTCATATAGTTAATATACAGGGGGGTCATTATTCTATGGCATGGAAAAGTGACCCCCCTTCACTCATATAGTTAATATACAGGGGGGTCATTATTCTATGGCATGGAAAAGTGACCCCCTTCACTCATATAGTTAATATACAGGGGGTCATTATTCTATGGCATGGAAAAGTGACCCCCTTCACTCATATAGTTAATATACAGGGGGTCATTATTCTATGGCATGGAAAAGTGACCCCCCTCACTCATATAGTTAATATACAGGGGGGTCATTATTCTATGGCATGGAAAAGTGACCCCCTTCACTCATATAGTTTACATACAGGGGGTCATTATTCTATGGCATGGAAAAGTGACCCCCCTTCACTCATATAGTTAATATACAGGGGGGTCATTATTCTATGGCATGGAAAAGTGACCCACCTCACTCATATAGTTAATATACAGGGGGGTCATTATTCTATGGCATGGAAAAGTGACCCCCCTCACTCATATAGTTAATATACAGGGGGTCATTATTCTATGGCATGGAAAAGTGACCCCCCTTCACTCATATAGTTAATATACAGGGGTCATTATTCTATGGCATGGAAAAGTGACCCCCCTTCACTCATATAGTTAATATACAGGGGGGTCATTATTCTATGGCATGGAAAAGTGACCCCCTTCACTCATATAGTTAATATACAGGGGGTCATTATTCTATGGCATGGAAAAGTGACCCCCCTTCACTCATATAGTTAATATACAGGGGGGTCATTATTCTATGGCATGGAAAAGTGACCCCCTTCACTCATATAGTTAATATACAGGGGGTCATTATTCTATGGCATGGAAAAGTGACCCCCTTCACTCATATAGTTAATATACAGGGGGTCATTATTCTATGGCATGGAAAAGTGACCCCCTTCACTCATATAGTTTACATACAGGGGGTCATTATTCTATGGCATGGAAAAGTGACCCCCCTTCACTCATATAGTTAATATACAGGGGGGTCATTATTCTATGGCATGGAAAAGTGACCCACCTCACTCATATAGTTAATATACAGGGGGGTCATTATTCTATGGCATGGAAAAGTGACCCCCTTCACTCATATAGTTTACATACAGGGGGTCATTATTCTATGGCATGGAAAAGTGACCCCCTTCACTCATATAGTTTACATACAGGGGGTCATTATTCTATGGCATGGAAAAGTGACCCCCTTCACTCATATAGTTAATATACAGGGGGGTCATTATTCTATGGCATGGAAAAGTGACCCCACCTCACTCATATAGTTAATATACAGGGGGGTCATTATTCTATGGCATGGAAAAGTGACCCCCCTCACTCATATAGTTAATATACAGGGGGGTCATTATTCTATGGCATGGAAAAGTGACCCCCTTCACTCATATAGTTAATATACAGGGGGGTCATTATTCTATGGCATGGAAAAGTGACCCCCCTCACTCATATAGTTAATATACAGGGGGGTCATTATTCTATGGCATGGAAAAGTGACCCCCCTTCACTCATATAGTTAATATACAGGGGGTCATTATTCTATGGCATGGAAAAGTGACCCCCCTCACTCATATAGTTAATATACAGGGGGGTCATTATTCTATGGCATGGAAAAGTGACCCACCTCACTCATATAGTTAATATACAGGGGGTCATTATTCTATGGCATGGAAAAGTGACCCACCTCACTCATATAGTTAATATACAGGGGGGTCATTATTCTATGGCATGGAAAAGTGACCCCCCTTTACTCATATAGTTAATATACAGGGGGGTCATTATTCTATGGCATGGAAAAGTGACCCACTCACTCATATAGTTAATATACAGGGGGGTCATTATTCTATGGCATGGAAAAGTGACCCCCCTCACTCATATAGTTAATATACAGGGGGTCATTATTCTATGGCATGGAAAAGTGACCCCCCTTCACTCATATAGTTAATATACAGGGGGGTCATTATTCTATGGCATGGAAAAGTGACCCCCTTCACTCATATAGTTTACATACAGGGGGTCATTATTCTATGGCATGGAAAAGTGACCCCCTTCACTCATATAGTTAATATACAGGGGGTCATTATTCTATGGCATGGAAAAGTGACCCACCTCACTCATATAGTTAATATACAGGGGGGTCATTATTCTATGGCATGGAAAAGTGACCCCCCTCACTCATATAGTTAATATACAGGGGGGTCATTATTCTATGGCATGGAAAAGTGACCCACCTCACTCATATAGTTAATATACAGGGGGGTCATTATTCTATGGCATGGAAAAGTGACCCCCTTCACTCATATAGTTAATATACAGGGGGGTCATTATTCTATGGCATGGAAAAGTGACCCCCTCACTCATATAGTTAATATACAGGGGGGTCATTATTCTATGGCATGGAAAAGTGACCCCCCTTCACTCATATAGTTAATATACAGGGGGGTCATTATTCTATGGCATGGAAAAGTGACCCCCCTTCACTCATATAGTTAATATACAGGGGGGTCATTATTCTATGGCATGGAAAGGTGACCCCCTTCACTCATATAGTTTATATACAGGGGGGTCATTATTCTATGGCATGGAAAAGTGACCCCCTTCACTCATATAGTTAATATACAGGGGGTCATTATTCTATGGCATGGAAAAGTGACCCCCTTCACTCATATAGTTAATATACAGGGGCATTATTCTATGGCATGGAAAAGTGACCCCCTTCACTCATATAGTTTACATACAGGGGGGTCATTATTCTATGGCATGGAAAAGTGACCCCTTCACTCATATAGTTTACATACAGGGGCCATTATTCTATGGCATGGAAAAGTGACCCCCTTCACTCATATAGTTAATATACAGGGGGGTCATTATTCTATGGCATGGAAAAGTGACCCACCTCACTCATATAGTTAATATACAGGGGGGTCATTATTCTATGGCATGGAAAAGTGACCCCCTTCACTCATATAGTTAACATACAGGGGGTCATTATTCTATGGCATGGAAAATGACCCCCCTCACTCATATAGTTAATATACAGGGGTCATTATTCTATGGCATGGAAAAGTGACCCCCTTCACTCATATAGTTAATATACAGGGGGGTCATTATTCTATGGCATGGAAAAGTGACCCACCTCACTCATATAGTTAATATACAGGGGGTCATTATTCTATGACATGGAAAAGTGACCCCCTTCACTCATATAGTTAATATACAGGGGGTCATTATTCTATGGCATGGAAAAGTGACCCCCTTCACTCATACAGTTTACATACAGGGGGTCATTATTCTATGGCATGGAAAAGTGACCCCCTTCACTCATATAGTTAATATACAGGGGGTCATTATTCTATGGCATGGAAAAGTGACCCCCTTCACTCATATAGTTTACATACAGGGGGTCATTATTCTATGGCATGGAAAAGTGACCCCCTTCACTCATATAGTTTATATACAGGGGGTCATTATTCTATGGCATGGAAAAGTGACCCCCTTCACTCATATAGTTAATATACAGGGGGGTCATTATTCTATGGCATGGAAAAGTGACCCACCTCACTCATATAGTTAATATACAGGGGGGTCATTATTCTATGGCATGGAAAAGTGACCCCCTTCACTCATATAGTTTACATACAGGGGGGTCATTATTCTATGGC
>CM026403.1:62649922-62730094 GCA_014843695.1 Archivesica marissinica | reverse complement strand
GACGGACGGACGGACGGACGGACGGACGGATGGATGGATGGATGGATGGATGGATGGATGGATGGATGGATGGATGGATGGATGGATGGATGGATGGATGGATCCACACACACAAAAAGTGACCTGCGAGTCATAATCAGAATTGATTGCTGGGCAGAATAACATAGAGAAAATATCACCAGGTGCTCGTTTTTAGAAGACTTGTTCAAAAATCCAATAGCAAATAACACTCATGAATAATTATCTATCGATACATAGTTTATACAAATTCGCTTAGTTCGATTTAGAGAGACGCAGTTCTTACATCAAAGTTCAATCGCTCTCGTGACCTCATTCTTCATGGAATCAATTTATCGGAATGAGATAGGGTCTTGATTAAGGACACATGTATTCACTATTGTTTGGCTCAAGTGTCGTTATTCCCCTTTAGTTTATACAAATTTATTTTAGCTCGATTGCGAAACAAGTTATTTCAACTTATATAAATCACTCTCGAGACCTCATTCCTGATGAAATACATCGCCACGAGGGAGAGAGAAGAGGCAACGTGGAATTTAAATGCCTTGCCTAAGGGCACAATCGTAACGGCTCCAGTGGGGCTCGAACTCCGGACCTTTCGCACCTGAAGCGAACGCGCACACTGCGCTATCACGACTTCCACTTTAACAATGCTCTTCCAGTTCTGCCACACACATGCAAATACAGTAGCAGTTTTCAAATGTCTGTTAAATAATTACCTTCCAAAAGTGCCTAGCTACTTCTATACAGGCGATCGGAAACTACAAATACTAATTTGAATTGTTTGACAAGAACATCATTGATTCTTCCTATTGCGAATGTGAAGCAATCGAAAACTGTTGCCACTATTTCCTTGTTTGTGCCAGACACACAACTTTAAGACCTGAAATTCTGAATTCCATTTCTCATATTTGTAATCCTACAATAGACGTCACCCTACAAGGAAATCCTTTGCTTACAAATAATTCTAATGCTTTCGTATTCAACGTTATACACACTTATATTATAGATACAAAGCGGTGTTAACATACTTCATATGATTTGTGCCACTATGTGAATGAAAATACTACAGTGCTATTAATACTTTTCTTGCTTCGAACGAGTATATTCTCTTTTCAATGACCGTGTGAACACTTAGTGCAGTGTCGGATCACATTAGCATCGTGTTTGTGTCGTGATTCTCGCCTGTCGCTTCCTAAGAACCGTCGCGGCGTGTTGTTCATTCATCCTTTACAATTCTTTTCCCTTTTAGATATATCCTTTTTTGTCTTTTTTTATCATCTTCCATTTGTTGGTTTTCTTTCTTTTAATTGTTTTTTTCCTCAACAACTTTCCAAGCTCTTATGTATCACAACATTAATTTAGATATCATGAAGTAAGCAAATTTATAATTATATATATAATTAAAGTCCCTTGTGAACTTGTAAATAGTCATGCCATGAAATATTTGTAAATTATTTAGGAAGGAGAGGACAACCAAAAGCTGTATAGCTTTCTGTCCAATTCCGTATTTCAATTGTTGTAAATAACCATGTACATGATAGAAAATATATATGTTTAAACCAACAACACTGTTTTCGGATAGTCGCGAGTCTGGACGTAACATTCATGGTAAATCGTAAATGAAATCAACTTATGATAAATCGGCTGGACTAATCAATGACATAGCACTGCAGCACAGTTTTTTTACGTTTATTTATCGTCGCTACCGGTTGCCCATATGAGTGACGCCTCCTGAAGAGATTAGTTATTTTAGATTTTTGGAGGATAGTGCATGATACAGACAGAGATCCATTCCAGAATCTCCTCTGGTTCTTTTACGTGCACGGTGTAAAGCACCGACACGAGACCTCGGTTTAACGTCCCATCTGAAAGACTATTAATTTTATTAGGGTCAGACGGGGGATCGAACCTGCGATCCCTGGATTAGCAGTCCAGCGTGTTACCACTGGACTACAGATCCGTCTGTGCAGCACATGATAGGCCTACTAACCATTTATATCCATATTTGTATTCGGAAAAAATTAAGTAGAGAGTGTGCGTTGTGTTTTCACACTTGAAAGTGCCAGGTTAGGATTTGGGTTAGGTTATTGTTTGTTTTAAGTCAGGGTTAAGGTTGGGTTAGTATTCATCTTTTATATGCATGCTTCTTATATGTGTCTTAATGTTATGTTATCTCACTACTTGCAGATTCACCGCACACTAAAGAACTGCCCGATTTTACTTCCCACACTAACCTCATTCTGACCCTCCCTGTCGGTGTTTATGCTGAAACCGTAACGTACCGTGGTTGTAATTATATGACCTGACGTTAAATGCACATATGTGCATAACTCAAACCCGTATGAATAGCGATGGGGTAAAATAAAACAACAAGAAAGTTGAGAATATTGTCTGATGAAACCTTCTTACAGGATACAAAAACAATACCAGTATATTTGAATAAAAGGAAAACATAAACATTTGAAATTCAACAACATGATAAGCTCATGATAAATGCCCTCAGAATTAAACATACATCATATATTAATATAATATTACTAATAAGTCCGCACAAAATGATATGCCTACGCATAATCAGAAACCTAGATAGAAATGTCAATCAAATAGATCCTGGCATAATACAAGAGCATCATTGGAATGATCCAAAGGCGCTCATGTGATGTGTGTATGTCAAAACTGTAAGCAGACCGAGACTGCTGGGTATGCGAGTTTCTATACGATTCTTGAATGCTTTAGTTTAAACCATATTTTATTTCTTTCTAATGCTTTACAACACTCGGTAATATTAAATGTAGCCAAATAAGCATCGACCGGCATATAACGGCCATCTTGTATGTAGAATCTGAATGAATTGACCATAAGTTATGGAGAAGAGGTGGAAAATAGCATTTCAAGATGGTTCCTGTGACGGCCATCTTGAATATCAGATCGGTATTATCATAGCTGTTTTTGTTTAAATCTCAACACCCACAGTGAGATTCGAACCAGAGGGCCAAATCAATGACCGTAACCACCTGGTTACGGAGCCCCCTTAGTAGTTACAACAGCATAGGACAATTGTACTCTAGCTTTAACAACTGGACACATACGGCGACAGCTACGTCGGCATGAGAGGGGTATGAGTGCTCTCCTTGTGCTTGGAATACTCAACCTGATACATCGTAGCACATCGCAAAACCTAAATATCTGAACACAATTCTTATACATTATCTAGATATAATATTAATACAACGAAATCTACCCAGTCACTATAGTAGATGTTTTGATAAACATAAAGAAAACACAAAAGTATGTAGCTGTAGCATCCTGGAATATACCGGTCAATAACGGTCACCGCCATCTCCCCTATGACGTCTGCCACTCATTGCATCACTCCCGGAATTAGAATATTGAATTTCAACATATGTGTCAACACCCGTGTGAGGAACTGGTGACGTATACATATCATTGCTTATTCCCGCTTTATCATTTCCGAATTGGATATTTGGCCATTGCTTTTCATTTTGTATGGCTGTATTTTGTTTCTTCTTTTGTCTCTTGAGTTTGTTCCTCTCTCGTCTGCTGTTCTTCGTCGTCTTATGGATACCATAATCACAGAGTTCCACAAATAACTGTACCAGTTCGCACAAGCTCAATATAGACAGCCCTATCCATAGGCCGAATGCTCCACCCACATCTGACAGAAACTGTTGGAACTGAAAGCAATGCAAAAATCCATATAACATAATATACATATATATATATATATATATATATATATATATATGATATGATATAATATAAATATCGAAGTATATATTGTCTGTAAAAGAAACGATACCGACCCAGTTTGGAATGGACTATTAGGATAGTTTGAATTCGGCTCAGTTTGGCGTGAAACGATTAAACGTCATTCTTAGGGAGATTTGAAAATTAAGAAATGGTTAAAATAACCGCCAGAGCGCCTCAGTTCGCTCGTACGGACGCAGGGCGGTTGTGATACTCATATGAACACATATGGTTTGGTCTGACTGTTCGATAGTACAACAGGTCAATGTCTAGCATCGCACAAGTATTCCATCCGCTGTAATTGTTCGTGGATGGTCAGAGGAGAAGGAGACACCAGAACACACCAACATAACACGAAAGTAAATAAACGACTGGACGAACTGCACGAAAGAGAATAGCGGATGCTGAGGACATAGTTACTGGTATGATGGGCAACGGATATAACTTCAAATGTTGGTAGATACTGACAGTTTCGCCATACCTTTGTTGGATCGAGGTAGGATAGATAAACTGACTAGTGGGGCTAGCTTATTAAGGAATTACGTTATTTTGGAGAGACACAACTAAAGTCTGGCCCATCTACAAGCGGAGCCTCATAGTTGTGTTCATATTATATGTAAAATTAATTGCAATATCATAAGCATATTTTCATAATTAATATTAACTATACGTTAGCATACTCTTGCACTTATAATCAATAATGGATTAGGTTTAATCATATTTTATTTGCTATTTTACATATATAGTACATAATCATTTTATTACCTCCATATACACGAAGAGCACAAGTGAACAAAAAAAAACCAACACCCCAAAAAAACACCAACCAACAAAAACAAACAAAAACAAAAACAAAAAAACAAAAACAAAAAAACAAAAAAACAAAAAAACAAAAAAAAAAAAACAAAAAAAACCAAACAAAAAACCCAAACCAAACAAAAACAAAACCAAACAAACACACCCACCAAAAACACACCCTTGAACAAGTATAGGGACGGAGCGTCCCTGATTCCACATACGTAATATACAATTACACGTTTTACATGGACACATATAAACATACATATATACAAAGTAGTACAAGTGTATAATAATGGTCATAAGAACTGACATAACCATGCAGCTATTAATTAGTGTATACCGATCATCATAATTTGCCGAAACGACATGCAAGGGAAAGAGATGATGGTAACTCACACACAAGCTGATACAGTGTTTATAACCGGAACACCATTCTTCATATACTTAACATTCATTATATATGATAAAATGCAAAATGGGTTGGGCAACAAGTTCTATCAACATTAGTAAACTGCCCTCCCCAAGAAGAATAAATGAATAATTGGCAAACAGGCATTCTACAAAGAAGCAAACAAATATAGTGGAATATAGAAAAGAATTACAAAAAATAAAGCCAAACTAGTAACTTAGTAAAGAGAAGGAAGATGAGTAGTAGTAGAGATTAACCATGAGTCAATAATGGATTTCATCATAACCTGGTTACCTCTATCTCCGGATATTCTGTTATATTCTCGTAATTCAAGTCTTCGTAGTAAATATTCAACTTCAAGAAGTTGTTGCTGGAAGTAGAGATACAACCAGATGTACATATGTTATAGTTTATAATTATTTTATGTCGCGGTGTTCATTTGTGCCCAGCTATATCAGTGTCTACACAAATCTACTGCATAGTTACTGAACGGAAACAGCTTGCATCATAACGTTGTATGTTCCGGTTTTATAATGTCAAATCAATGGTGTGATAGCATGTGGTACACTGGTGGTACATGTACTATCTATTCCTCGGACCCTCCATCCACTCGAACCATAACACGTGTGTGTCATATAAATGATACAGAATGGCATGGACAATAATTGTGTCCAAATAGTCGTGCTACAGCACATGCAAGCCAGCCAAGGGAATCACAGAAAGTGGCTGCTTAGCACAGGTGGCTGCTTAATAAAGGTCAAATGTATAATAAAACAACATATTGGGAATCTGGAAACTGGCTACCTAATGCAGGTTGGCTGCTTAATGGAGGTGGCCACTAACACAGGGTTGACTGTACATATAATGGTGTACCTGATGATTGAGCTTATTTACCCTCGTCTCCGGTGAACCATGTGGGCGAGAGATGGTGTACCTGATTTCACTCGTTTCATCTATACAACATGGAAGAGAAGTTAATACTATACATGAGTTTGCTTGTGTCGTCTATATATGTTCTGAGAGAAAATAATCAATTACCTGTTTTCATTTATGCCATATATATCACCCGGAGAGAATTTAATGGTGTACTTGGTTTTACTTGTGTCACATATATATCCTCGTAGAAGTTAATGGTGTACCTGATTTTACTTGTGTCACATATATATCCTCGGAGAAGTTAATGGTGTACCTGATTTTACTTGTGTCACAAATACTCGGAGAAGTTATGGTGTACCTGATTTACTGTGTCACATATATATCCTTTTACTTGTGTCACATATATATCCTCGGAGAAGTTAATGGTGTACCTGATTTTACTTGTGTCACATATATATCCTCGGAGAAGTTAATGGTGTACCTGATTTTACTTGTGTCATCTATATAACCCAGGAGAGAATTTAATGGTGTACCTGGTTTTACTTGTGCCATCTATATCACCCCCGGAGAGAATTTAATGGTGTACCTGGTTACTTGTGCCATCTATATCACCCCGAGAGAAGTTAATGGTGTACCTTATTTTACTTGTGTCATCTATATCACCCCGGAGAGAATTTAATGGTGTACCTGGTTTTACTTATGCCATCTATATCACCCCCGAGAGAAGTTAATGGTGTACCTGGTTTTACTTGTGTCATCTATATCACCTCGGAGAAGTTAATGGTGTACCTGATTTTACTTATGTCATCTATATCACCTCGGAAAAGTTAATGGTGTACTTGGTTTTACTTATGTCATCTATATCACCTCGGAGAAGTTAATGGTGTACCTGATTGTACTTGTGTCATCTATATCACCTCGGAGAAGTTAATGGTGTACCTGATTTTACTTGTACCATCTATATCACACCGGAGAGAAATTAATGGTGTACCTGCTTTTACTCGTGTTATCTATATCACCTCAGAGAAGTTAATGGTGTACCTACTTTCGATTGTGTCATCTATATCACATCGGAGAAGTTAATGGTGTACCTGATTTTACTTGTGTCATCTATATCACCTCTGAGGGAAGCACATACGTCCGGGTCTCGATCACAAAGCCCTTGCAGTAAAACCATCTGAAAATGAGCAAATAATAGTAATCGCTCTTCCAAAAGATTGTGGATAATTTGGAATATCATTCGAAGAGAATTCGCAACAGATTTGTTTTCAGAGAAAATTAGTTTATTTTTGTTTGTTGTGGGGATTAAAGTGGCGCGGACAGCTTAGGTAACTATCTGTTATTGGTGGATGCAGACCTCGAGTGCCCTTTCGAGAAATTACGGGTAAACATTAATTCAAGACACCATACTACTGGAATTAGCAGCACATTTGAATAATTTATAGTTGAGCAAGATTTATTGAACGCTCCTGTGCTGAAACAAATAATGCTTCAGCAGTAGAACTACGCCATACGACATCACTTACCGCGTAATCATCAGACGGCCACTGCCTCTGGCTCGCAGATTTCGAATACACTATTTCACTGAAAAACATGGACAACATTTGTACTGCATATTTATAATCGAGACAACAAACAAAATGTGCCATATGCTTTTTTGCAACCAATGGTTGAGTTATTTTGACACAACAGTTCCAATAGGCTACCTTGCATTTCATTGTGTTGGAAACGTGTTCCAATGATTGTGCTTAGCGATTATAAAGGGTCTCGTTTTTGTATCAATTGTAAAATTGTCCGGACGTATGGTGAATGTTTCGTGTGTGTGTGTTCGTGTACCTATATACAACCTTGTTTGTTCGTGTACCTATATACAACCTTTTTCACAAGTGGGTGGTTTGCATGTGTGCATAATATGTATTATTAAAGCTTAAACCATCTAAGCAGACTAATTCTTAGAAAATGAAAATGTTATTCAAGCCGGCCAAAATGTCCACATTTACATATACATATGCACTCCACCTCTGCATCGCCAGGACATCTGGCTCTGTATCGCACCCGGTCACTCTGTATCAAACCCTCTCTCTCTCTCTCTCTCTCTCATCTCTCCCTCTCTCTCTCTCCTCTCTCTCTCTCTCTCTCTCTCTCTCTCTCTCTCTCTCTCTCCTCTCTCTCTCTATCTCTCTCTCTCTCTCTCTCTCTCTCTCTCTCTCCTCTCCTCTCTCTCTCTCTCTCTCTCTCTCCTCTCTCTCTCTCTCCCCTCTCTCTCTCTCTCTCTCTCTCTCTCGCATCTTCATTCAACTTAGATGCAGGCAAATGCTTACCTGCAAGGGTTCTCACAGGTACACGACAGTTGGTTATTGCTGTATTGCCTCTGTATATCTACCATGCACTCCACCTCTGAATTATATATAGATACATCTACAGTCTACATCCGCTGTCAAAGTCGGTTATGTCGAATTCTCCGGTTATCTCGAAGTCGTATCAAATTGCCGTTTCAGACACTATAATTTTACATATAACTGGCTCCGTTTATATAGAATTTCGTTAAGTCAAACTTCGGTTATGTCGAATTATTTTGTTCGGTCTGACGGAATTCGACATAACGGATGTAGACTGTGTATGTTCATTACGTTTAATGCCGTTTCCAGTATTTTGCATGAATATCCTTGCCGTCATTATCTTCCTCCGGGCTAGCCAGAGTATATATGGCTTAAAACCCATACCAAACCGGAACCGGCCTAAGTCGGTGTAATTTTAAACCCCAAAACAAAATTGAAACAAACAAAACATTACAAAGGTATTGATAGGTGGGATCAGAAATTGAGTAGTTATATTCTTCACAATACGGTCATTCGTATTTAATATCGGAGGGTTATAACATGACTTGATAGTTTGTGTCAAGTGTCACTGGAATACAAAGGGTATTTTTCAGGGAGGTATTTTGTAAAGCCATAAGCCAAATAAAAGACAAGGAGACAAAATAACGCACACATTCGTTTATATTATTAGATTGGGTCATGTTAGAATGTAAATAATATGTGTCCTTCTGATGCGTATGACTTAACCACTTAGGCCTACGGCCTTCGTTGTTAATTCCTGCCAATCATAACTCCAATCCGCGGTTTATTCGCCAATAAACCAAGGCAAGACAAACATTATTGACTAGTTTAGCTGCTACCATCATGCAGCTTTCTCACAGTATACTTTACAACAGTAAATGTAAGTTACAAACCTGATTCTGATCGACAAGGCCTCAGAGTGTCTTTTCTTAAGTCTGCAATTTCCTCTGCTGCGTCACCGAAACAATCACACGTGTCCATTATCTTCATACTCTTACAAAAGGACTGGCATGCCTGATGTACACAAGTCACAAATATCACACACACACACTATATGTACATCGCTACAACTAGTTGATATCCAACTGGCGTGCGGAAGATCGGTGGTTCTATCCGGTTGCCAGTTCGTGTCTGGAATACTGATAAAGGCACCCTCGGGGTATTCCTCAACCAATAATAACTAGTTTATACAAATTTATTTTAGCTCGATTGCGAAACAAGTTCTTACAACTTATATTAATCGCTCTTGAGACCTCATTCCTGATGGAATCCATCGCCACGAGGGAAAGAGAAGAGGCAACGTGGAATTTAAATGCCTTGCCTAAGGACACAATCGTAACGGCTCCAATAATAACTGGATAGTCGCCATATCATCTAAGCTGTTAGTCCGACTTTAAGCGCAAATATAAATAAAAACAAATAATTATTTGAATTTGCTGTAAAAACGTCACTGAAAAGTTAGTACAACATATTAGGAAAATCAATGAATCTAACTGGAAGTGAGTAGTTATTGTTTCAATCGATGTTCGTGTTTCGTTTGTATCTGGTTGCATAGAGACACGTTTGTATCTGGTTGCATAGAGACACGTTTGTATCTGGTTGCATAGCGACACGTTTGTATCTGGTTGCATAGAGACACGTTTGTATCTGGTTGCATAGAGACACGTTTGTATCTGGTTGCATAGAGACACGTTTGTATCTTGTTGCATAGAGACACGTTTGTATCTGGTTGCATAGAGACACGTTTGTATCTGGTTGCATAGAGACACGTTTGTATCTGGTTGCATAGAGACACGTTTGTATCTGGTTGCATAGAGACACGTTTATATCTGGTTGCATAGAGACACGTTTGTATCTGGTTGCATAGAGACAATATGGACATGCTATTATTATTGAACTGCATTTATAAGGTGTTTTTTAAATTCTACTTAGTCTCTGTCTGGTGTGTCTAACGAAAAGTATAATGAATTGGTATTTTAGAATATGACAATCTTATGGATAAATATAATCATTGTCCTGCTTGTAAAATATTATTGGGCCTACACCTGTGTCAGCTGCTGTCCAAATTATGAACCGTCTATACCACGTGTTTAATATAGAATCCAATAGTAAACAAATGTCGTTTCCGGTGCTTGGCTAACCGTGAAATACAACTTTCACCTTGAGTGTTTGCAGACCGCAAAAATACTGCTCATTGACAATAAGTGTTCACATTATTTGGACAGAATATATAGTAGACTAGTAGTAATGTGTTAGTTTAGTTAATATACATTTAGTTTAGCTCAATTGCGAAACAAGTTCTTACAACTTATATTAATCACTCTCGAGACCTCATTGCTGATGGAATCCAGCGCCACGACGGGGAGAGAAAGTACAGTGTGGAATTTAAATGTATTGCCCAAGGGGCACAATCGTAGTGGCTACAGCTGCTTGCGAACTCCGAGCCATTCGCACCCGAAGCGAACGCGTTACGACTGCTGCTATCACGACTTCCACTTTATAGGTGTTCATGTGCTTAACATACTTATATAATAGAAATTTTATTTTGCTTTGTGCGATTTTACGTCGCTTTAATGTTAGTATAACATATGGAAAATACCTTCAAGTTAATATACGTACCCTTCTGGTATATTTACGTCCATATGTGGTGAAGAAAGCCGTGCCGTCATCACAGTTGCCGTAGTTACCACTGAGTCTGTCAATGGCAACCTGAATACAAATTATAAGTTCACCGCTAGAATATGATCAGGCGAGTAGCTGCCATTAGGCCAAAAGGCCCGGGCCTGCACATCATTTTGACAAAAAAATAAAAATATATAGAATTGTTATTGCTTTTGATGTACATGTATAGCTAAGCAGAACAGTGTATTGTCATGTTTATTTGTTGTAAAAACATGTCCGAATTTGTCTTTTAAATGCAGCAGAATGCGGGAAATTGCATCCTAAAAAACACAAAATTCCGGGGGTGCATGCCCCCGGACCCCCTAGCAACCTCGTTCACTACGCTCACTCAACATTCTTTACCCGGGCCTGCACATAATTTGCCTCCTGGCTACGCCCCTGATGATTGCTATATATTACATTCGATTTGATGGTATAATTTATGCTGAAGAATTAATAATAAAACATACATATGTGGTCCTTTCTACATCCGAATAAACGCACCAATTATACTATGAACAAACTGTTACGTTTGCATGTGATCGGATGTATGCCATAGCTGTGAATACCCATACTACAACTTCACTTGGAAAACGCATATGCATAGGTATGATAGAGCGAAGTTCACAATAGCCGTTATGGAAGAGACACCCGTTGTCGAGTGGTTAATGGTATTGACTTCAAATAAGTTGCCACTCGCCGCTGTAGGCACGAATCTCACTCGGGTGTCGAATTATTTCACGCGAGGAAGCTATCCATCTGGGTTGAAGACTGTCAATGGATCTACGAAATCTGTTGATGCTAAGTAGTGCATACTTATATTATTTGGTTACCCTACCATTCTCAGAGCAATATCGGTTTCCATTGTCGCTGGAACATAATGCCCTTCGTCAGCTGGGAAAGGGTATGTTAATCGCTCGTGAACCTGCACTCTGGCCCCGTAGCCATTGGTTACACCTTTCAGGTATTCTGTTACCTCCAAGTAGAGTATCAATGAAAGTCCTGCAAATACCGTATACCGATCTATACTTAAGCCAGATCAATGGAATCACAGAACGTGGCTTCTTAGCACATGTGTCTGCTTAATAGAGGGTACATATATAATACAACATCATATTGGGAATCTGGAAACTGATTGCTTACACTTTCGTATATTGTACATGTACATGTATTTCGTAGTATCATATTCATATCAGAGTGAAATACAAAGTCTGAATATACAAGTTTCAACTATTCTGAGATTAAAGCACAAGTCATAAAGCATGCTATGCCTAGCTGTTCTACTTAACCAGTTGCCCAATGAGAGAACTTGCTGTTTTATCCCATTACTTCCCTTGGCAGATAATGTCCGATTTATCCCGAACTGTATATTGGTCATTCTAGTCGGAAACATTTGTTTTTACTGTTGTTCCCTAGCCAAATATGGTGGCATGGTTAATGAGATGTTATCAAAATAGTGTTAATGAAATGATAACAATGTTATATTTTACAGTGAAATACCCATTGTAGATTCGACCTACTGTTGGACATATTTCGGGATTTTGAAATATCATAAGAAAATTGATAATGTTGTGCACAGGAAACAACGATAAAAACAGAGGAAACAAAAACGTGTCTATCATAGGTTTGTTCGGAGGTTGACTGTATAAAGATGGAATTCCACTGAATGTGTGAAATTCTTTCAAGTGAGGAAGCTAGCCAGCTACCTTACATAATCGATGCTCCTACCCGAGAGTCCTCCTTGTCTGAAATACTCGGACGGGAACCCATGTTCTTCGACCTCCAATACTAGACGGAGTGTCGCCCTACGATCTAAGCTGTTCGTGAGACTTTAACCCCCCCCCCCCAAATACACACATATCTTGATGGAGTCCGTATATACAGTGGCATGTACATGATTACCTCCCTGTGGACCGGAATTCTTCACATTGAAGCTGTTGGATTTAATGGACCAACAGTTGCCATAGTCCGATGTCTGATGAAGCGTAAACATACTGAAAATAATTTGAAATAAATAACAATAAATGATATCTTCAGTCAAACCTGGCAACTACGACCACCCTTCTGGGAGAAACGCGGGCATTACAGAGAGTTAACTCCCATGTCTAACTATTCTAATAAGTCATGATATTGGACGGTCCTTATTTACACGGTGTTCTTTGTTCGGGTGCGAGCTTTAACATATCTTAGATTGCGCATCAATAAATAATTTGAATGCTCTGCGCGTAATATATTGATATAATGCTGTACGAGTTTAAAGTCGTATCGACAGCAGTCGCCACATGGCGACTCACACTTAGTATTGGTTGCGGAAGACCCGGGTGCCAATCCGTCACGGACACCCGGGTAGAACCACCGACCTACTGCATGCCAACTGGATAGCTTCCACACATGAAACAATTCCACACACCCAGTTGGATTCCAACATACAGCGATGTGGTGCAGATTATTTTCTTTGTATATACCGTCTCCGTGGCCCAGTGGTTAAGGCGTACGCCTACGGAGCGGGAGGTCGAAGGTTCGAATCTCGTCAGGGGTTCGTTCTGATATGGCCGGTTGGTGAGCCGCCAGCTAGTTAAATAATGGTTACCGATTGCCTACCAGCCTGGCATACAAGCATAGGATTCGGGAAGTTCATAAAAAAGAGGTGTCTCATAAGTCAGAAATGACTGGCCCTTTAAATAGGGGTGACACTATAATAAACAAACACTTTTACTTTTCATACATGTGTCTTCAATAGGACACAGATGCAATGTAGATGCAATTTTAATCCCAAGGGACGTTGAGAATATTATTCGGACCTGTTTCAATATAGTTTGGAACCAGAATATACGGAACACGATTTGAATACATGTACACATAAAATCAACAATGTTCAACGTCGTCTCAGAAGACGAATCCATTCCAGAGCGCGTTGAGGATTTTAGTAGTTTTTTCTCTCGTTATGCCCAGAATTGTCGAACATATATGTTGTCATGGGAGTGATTTGACAGCAACATTCAGGACACATAATCGGTAAATAAGTGTCTTGTCGTTGTTAATCGGCGAATAAAAAGTGTGTGTCGTTCTGATGCTCAGCAATTATTAAAAAGACAAACGGTGCTTTATTCGCCGATAGACAACGGCTAGACAAATATTATTGTCATTGTATATTGACCCAATATAATGCTATGAACTAATAAATGTGTGTGTTATTTTGCCAGCATGCCGCCTTTCCGTTGATTTGGTATCTCCGTGTCACTGGTAGTAATTTCCGGCAAATCAAACTTCCGGAAACGAAAATTATTGTTTAGATCAAAACCTACAAGCGACTGTAAACTTACTCGGATGTACATTCTCTGCCGTTGAAGGTACAGCTAAGTAGCATGTCTGAGATGTTATGACCGAGATTGGCTCTTGGCGTTCTGAAAACAACAAGGCATATTTAATACGTTTATATGGTAAGATTAATATTTGACAAGAATAAAGTGTAGGTCTTGAAAGCACAACAAATGTAACATGATCTCTGATTGGACTTAACAGTCCCGTTTGTAGAATTGCTATATTGGACCATATATATCTTGGAAATATCTATATATATTGGAAATATCTATATCCATACTTTAGATAGTTCTGTGAAGAGGTCGTCTATTTCCGTCTGTTTTTATCTTCAGTAACATACCTATCTATATCCATGTACAGTTCTGTGAAGAGGTCATCTATTTCCGTCTGTTTATCGACATCGGCACTATAGTCCCCCTCCTCTGGTGGCTTCACATTTCTAGGATTCGTGGTGCCACTGTTGTACTTGGACGTATTAAAGTTGTCATAGTTGTCCACGAAACGCTTCCGCCTCTATAACATGGACATGCAATCTTAATCAGTAACATATAGGAGAACGTTTCCGCCTCTGTAACATGGACATGCAATCTTAATCAGTAACATATAGGAGAACGTTTCCGCCTCTGTAACATGGACATGCAATCTTAATCAGTAACATATAGGAGAACGCTTCCGCCTCTGTAACATGGACATGCAATCTTAATCAGCAACATGCGTGTTTGTTGGAAATGAATTTTATCTACAGATACATTATTATCTTATATATATAAACTTCACTATCACTATCATCTATATGTGTACCATATGCATAAACGGGTTTTTCCCTTCTCTCGATGAGAGCCGTTTTAGCACAGCTATGTAGTGGCGTCCGTGGTCCAGTGGTAGAGCGTCGGATTTGGAATCGAATGGTCCCGGGTTCGATACTCGGTCAGGCCACGTATGTAGTGTCATTGAGAAGGCACCTCACACACATTGCTTAGTACTGGTTAATCGCTTAGGTCGGCTAAGCCTGCCCAGGAAAACATGTCTAAGTCCCCGCGAGGGGTTTGACATTAAAGGAACATACATACACACAATTTGTAGAATTATACCATTATAATACGTGACCGCTGTTTTGTATACATACACGGTAGAATGACATATGAAATAAAACATATGTGTGTACTTGAAGATACATTTTCCTACTGAGATTTTGCAATGCAAAGGTCTACCTTTGCATTTTGTTCAGAGCATTCGTAATACAAACGATTGCTTTGCAGACATGGTCATCATAAGAGCAAACGGGGCACATCATGGGCAGATGCAGCGAGATCTGGTGGCACTTTATTTGGTAACCATACCATACGTGATCACACAACATGTGTACATTTAACGCATGGTTCTGTATACTGCCATGTAGACGGAGATAATCACTTTATTTTAAATAGCTTGTGTGATACAATTTTGAGGAATACAGCTACCGCACAATTAGAACTACCACACAATTAGAACTACCGCACAATTAGAACTACCACACAATTAGAACTACCAAACAATTGGAACTACCACACAATTAGAACTACCAAACAATTGGAACTACCACACAATTAGAACTACCAAACAATTGGAACTACCGCACAATTAGAACTACCACACAATTAGAACTACCACACAATTGGAACTACCGCACAATTGGAACTACCGCACAATTGGAACTACCGCACAATTGGAACTACCACACAATTAGAACTACCACACAATTAGAACTACCGCACAATTGGGTCTACCACACAACTAGAACTACCACACAATTAGAACTAACGCACAATTAGAACTACCACACAACTAGAACTACCACACAATTAGAACTACCACACAATTAGAACTAACGCACAATTAGAACTACCACACAATTAGAACTACCACACAATTAGAACTACCACACAATTAGAACTACCGCACAATTGGAACTACCACACAACTAGAACTACCACACAATTAGAACTAACGCACAATTAGAACTACCACACAATTAGAACTACCACACAATTAGAACTACCACACAATTAGAACTACCACACAATTGGAACTACCACACAATTAGAACTACCACACAATTAGAACTACCACACAATTAGAACTACCGCACAATTGGAACTACCACACAACTAGAACTACCACACAACTAGAACTACCACACAATTAGAACTACCACACAATTAGAACTACCACACAATTAGAACTAACGCACAATTAGAACTACCACACAATTAGAACTACCACACAATTAGAACTACCACACAACTAGAACTACCACACAATTAGAACTAACGCACAGTTAGAACTACCACACAATTAGAACTACCGCACAATTAGAACTACCGCACAATTGGGTCTACCACACAACTAGAACTACCACACAATTAGAACTACCGCACAATTAGAACTACCGCACAATTAGAACTACCGCACAATTGGAACTACCACACAACTAGAACTACCACACAACTCACACACATAGTCTACAGCTCGAATCTTACCTTCAACTGGGATCATTTGATTATATGAATACGGATTAATCACAAATATATATATCGCAGGCGTGACATGACGTCTGATCTGGATCTACACCATACGCAGATACGACTTTTGACATGCTAAACGTATTAAGAATTAAACATTATTTTTGAAAGATATATAGAATTAAGATTACTTTCAGAGGTGTGTTAGGTTGAGTAGTCCCACTTGGTGGTGGCGTCGCGCCATCTGGTAGTGTCACGCCATTTGGTTGTGTCACGCCGTCTCTATTAGTATTAGGTGTTGTATTTGACGGTTGTTGTTGATTGGTTCCTTGATTTTGACCGGAACTCTGATTTTGTTGGTTTCCTTGTGGCTGTTTCGTCGCGTATGGGTCGTAGCCGGGGTCATATTGATCTGGTACAAGATTTTCCGGTTGCAATGCCTCAACCAACGCTTTTAAGTCTGCTGCCCCTTTGAATTTTTCAAAGCGTCCGCTGTGCATCACATTTGTGTTGCAAAGCGTCACTTCCGGAAAACTTAGACTTTTGTATCCTAAGGAAATTTTGGTCTGTACCGGCCAATCATAATACTGTGTAATCAAGTACCAGAGATGTAAAACCATGACACCCATGGCAACCAGCAGCATGATGCTCCATATTAGTCTAGCCCACCAGAACTTTGCGCTATTGATATAAGAAACTCCAACCATAGAAGTCTTGTCAGCGAACCTCGTGATGAGCCGCCTGAAACTCTTCTGTTTTCCGGTAGAATCAATCGATGCAATGCTGGTGGAATCGTTTCCTTGTGTAGTATCACGTGGCTTATCGTATTCCATCTATGAAAAAATATATTAATATAGACTATGAAGCGTTAACTACAGTATAACCTGTGCTATGCAGCCAATCAAGGAAATTACAGAAATGGCTGCTTAACACAGGTAGCTGCTTAATAGAGGTCAACTGTATAATCAGAGAATCAGAGAATATGTGTTATTGCAAAATCGGCAATAACCTTGCCCTTTGGCAATACAATGTACATACATGGCATGAGAAACAAAATATAATATATAAAATAGGTTGACATCGTGTTATTTAAAGCAACGATAAACCAGCTAAGAAACTATATTGGCAAAGAGCAAAACTAATGTGTCTTTTTGTGATAATACATATTAATATGATAGTTTACATACATGAATACATTTAAATATTTAATGTTTGTCACGTAATGTGTTTATATGATTTGTTCGTTGCTTAAAGGCATTCTTAATATATTTAGCTGTATTTATTAATATTTTGACTATTCTTACTTTTCATAAGAGTAACATATTTATTCAAGGTAGGTTCTGCCTAATAATTAATCTTATTTCATTGTACAGTGAACATATTAAGATAAAATGGTATTCTGATTCAATAGCGTTATCATTGCAACATTTACATATTCTATTAACACGATCAATATTATAATAAACAACACATTGGGAAACTGGACACTGACTGCTTAACATATATTGCTTAATTGAGGTGATCACTAATACAAGTTTGACTTTATCCACGACTCATGAAGTAGAGCAGTTAGATATTATAGGTTAAACACATTTCATAGCATTTGTTCCAGCGATCACACTGTGTTGAAAGGCGTCCGAGGCTTACGTGAGTGGTTACGGTCATTGGACACTGTAGGGTGTCGAATTATTTCGTGTAAGAAAGCTACACAGCTGACTTGCGAAAGGTATGTGGTTCTACCCGGGTGCGTGAGTATGAATCACATATGCTCACCTCGGTTTCGCAATCCTGCGTCGTCCTCAGTGTTAGCTTGGAATCGTGAACATACACGGCACTATCAGTAAACAAATCCCCCATATCGTCTACTAGTCCACGCAATTCTCTTAACGCTATTTCTAACTCCCGTTTGTCTAGTTTTCTTTTTCATCAATGTTTGTATTCACATCCATAGATCGCCGTCAGCACAGCGGTTAACAAAAACGTGGTTGCTTAAAAGTTTCAGAAATTTCTGTTATCTCTTTTGACGATAAATATAATTCGATATAATTTCATATCCTGCGCTGTTCACTTTGTTTGCTCTATATCGTGAATCTGTCATTTGGCAATGAACTAAGATATTCTATTTCCTATATTTAAAAAATGGCATAATTAATTTTATGGGTACCTAGATAGTCATATAGAATTTCAGTTTTAAAATTTAAGATGATATACAGCGTAAAGTAAAAATTAAATCCCTAGGTCATAATACACAATAAAACATGTGTGTTTGGATCGATAGTAGATACATACGATCCCATATATATAAGTCCTGTACATTTGCTAACTTATATGACGCACGACAATTTATACTTAGAGGTTATTACGTGGTTAGTTTCATATCAGCATAGGAATCAACCAGATATAGCTTGATATCAGCCTGGGTCATTCGGTCTCAGGCTGATATCACGTTACCAAGGGTCGATACCTAGGATGATATGTAACTGGCCACGTAATAACATCTTCGTACTTTGATATGAATTTGAACATTTAATAATAGAAATTAGCGCCTCCGTTATCCACTTGATCAGGAATAAATCACAATTACTGAATTAGGTACACGAAAACGATTGAAATATTACCACGAAACTAAAGAATCTGTTATCTGTCAAATTTGAAACACTGCGACGCTACAGGAAGTAAACAAACTAGCACTGAGTACGCATGTATTATTTTCTCAAGAATTAGTTATGATACGGCTTTTTCTATTTGTTTGATATTACCGTTCCCAGTATATACGCACTTGGATTTACACTCGATGACTTAGATTCTTGTCAATGTAGTTAGCATTCAATATATATGTTTTGTACTTTAAATATATTTTTGTTGTTATGTCCTCATGGGCTTGACATACTGATTTAATAATAAAATATGTCTATGTCTATTTAGGAGGGACGGTTTCCAAAATACAAATATCACACGGTTAAAGTTTGTGAAATTATACAATAAACTGCGATTATAACGTGCTGATCTTAGAACTGAACAATACACTTAACATACAAAGCAGTTTCTGAGAGGTTTCGCCATAACAAACATATTACATACTGATAGCGAATCTGTACCGTGTGTGTTAAAGCGACACAATATCGTATCGTTAATACCGAATGTTCCGGTCATTAAAAAATGGTATCACGTCGTCCAGTGAATAAGTGAATACGACATAATATTCCATTAATTTGTAAAAAAAACAACGAATATATTATTTCATTAAATATTCAAAATCCAAGCATTTGGTTGTCAAAAAAAACACAGCACGTAACTATTAGTATTAATATAAATATATGTGTACATATGTATAAACACATATCCGGCGCAGCGTTATTTGTGTACAAGTATCCGTCAATCCGCCCAGCACATAATTTAATGGATATAAATCGTTTTGCACATTAAGGTAGTAAGACAGTTTCGAACGCTGTTATGCCATGAAAAACCAGACCCTCTGCTGGATCCCTAAATGATTTGTTTGGGGGATTTGGAGTTGCATTGGTAGCTTATGTCTTATGTCACATGGCGGTTATCCAGCATTTAGTAGAACTGTTTTAGGAATTTAGAATTGAATTGCTCAACTGTCCTTATCTCTGATATTAAAGCGTATCTGCCTACGAGTTGTCCACTACCTTAAACATTTTGTTTTTAATAAACCATAGCAAATAACCATTAACGATCATTAACTAGGGTTTTCACGTTCCGAATTGATCAATTGATTCAGATTTATCCCATCAAGCCATTACAATGCAGGTCAATAACAATCTGTAAGCGGACAGTGCTAGAATATCATAAAGTACTTTCTACGTTGTAGAACTACATAATAATAATGATAATACATAACATCACGATTTGTATTGAACTACATAGTAATCGAATATCACGATTTGTATGTTTAAGCAATTTGCACGAGCCCATACATTGATTTGAATAGAGATTATTACTAGCGGTGCATTTGTTTGGGAGGTCGTGGAGTTGTATTCATGCGTGTGTATTCGTCATCAATATGAAACGTTCGTCACCAATGACATGTTTCATTGTTCAACTACTATATACATGTGCACACTTATTGTGTTTTTCTCCTTTCATACATTCGCTTTATATGACATACGCTGGGTAATGACACACGATCAAATTGCTTAAATACAACCGACTTTATCTTAATTTTGAAAATAATTTGATTGATTTATGAAAATGTAAGTAAATTTACAAGCGTGCTACGGAATACTGTCCAGGACACTATTGTTGCCTCCCATAAATAAGGCGACAGCTATATATATATACCGCTTAGGGTTGGATGGATCAATGGTCAGACGGGTGACATGTTGGACTACTAATGCATGGGTCGTGGGTCCGATCCCCATCTCACAATAAGTATGTTGACACTATTTCGTATGTGACTATAAACCTAGTTTCCATATATCAGTGCTAAGCACAGGGTATGTAGAAGAATCATGGATGGTTCTGGAATCGAGATGTCGTCTGTACAATGCACTATTCTCCAACAATTAAAATGATTAATATACGTCTGTTACTGAGACGACGAAAAATAAAAAACGCTTAAAAATAAGAATGACTTTATTTAACGAGAGAACTCATTTGAACAGCTAAGGCAATCTACCGCGAGGCCCTCAACAAATTAAAACATGAAATAGCATAATGAAACATGTAAACAATGACCAGTAAAACTTTCATGGGAAATAAGATATAAGCTGCAAGAACTAATACTTATATACATGTATAATTAATAATGTATCAGTTTATTAGGTTAAAGATCTGTTCTTTGCACCACCTGATATATGAAACTTTGAAGTATGGAACAGAATGAGCTGTGGTGTGATAAGGGAGGGAATTCCGCAAGTGTGACCCTGAATATAAGATAAATTGTCTAAAGCGTTCACTAATCCAGTGATCACAGGTTCGATCCCCCGTCTGACCCTTATAAGATTAACAGTCTTTCAGATGGGGCTTTAAACCGAAGTCTAGTATCGGTGCTGTACACCGTGCACGTAAAAGAACCAGAGGAGACTCTGGAATGCGTCTCTGTCTGTATCATTGCACTATCCTCCAAAAACCTTAAATGACTAATCTCTTCAGGAGGCGTCGCTCATATGGGCAACAGGTAGCGACGATAAATAAACGTAAAACACACACGCGTTCACTAGTTGGCTTAAAGGGGATATAGTTGGAGATTGAATAACATACTCCATATAGTTCCATATAGCTGCTTGTTAACAGTCGTGTACTTAAGTTGTGTTTGTTATAATTATCATGCCGAATACAATAAAATATGATGAAACTATACTATACTTTATTATAATAATAATAATAAAGACTTTATTTTACGAGAGAACCCATTTAATAAAAGTTAATCTACCATGAGGCCCTCAACATATACACAAATCAAATGATAGTACTATAAGTGAAAACTGCATATTGGAATTGATAAATATTTCATTTTAAAGCTGAAAAGTAGAGAAACTATATATAATATGTTATGGAATATGATGATATATGAAATGGTCTAACAGAGTAGAAAAGGAAGAATGAGACAATAAATGACAATAAATCTATATAACAATGTGCATATATCACTTATAGGGGTATCATTAAAATAGTATGTAATCAGCTGAAAGACATTCACAGAATCTAGTAACTATTGCAATGGTAATGCTCACATGTGCTAAATACATAGGCTCAAATGTGCTAAATACATAGGCTCAAATGTGCTAAATTCATAGGATTTTCCAGTCACAGATAGAAGGAATGTAGTCCAACACGTGCACGTTATTATCGCATCATTAACAGTCCATATATAACGTCAGGGGAGGTAACTAGAGCCACATAGTGGGGCTAGAGGGAACGTAGCAGGGACTTAAATAATGAATAATGTTATACAATCCTCAGATCCATAGCTCCTAAACATATAAACCCCCTCCCTCACCGCCCCTGTATACATTTCAGCAAATTATAGAATGTTTACTTACATATTATAACATGTATACTGATATATGCATATAATTGGATTACATTAAAACTGTGTTCGTGCTGTTTATGCAAACGATTAGAAGTTGTGATATTTTGAAAACAAAATAAGACTTTCATAAACACACGGCTGATATGGCAATATTTGATGTAATGTTATATGTACACCATTATTAAATAAAATACATGTCTGTTTCCCAAATATTTATCTTACATATTAGAGATACTGTAATATAGACCAGAATACGTTCTGAATTCTCTAAGTGCTTATGAAACAATATTTAACAATATCCGATGATGTCCAATATTATTATTATTATTATTATATAAATTAATGGAAATTTCGTAATAGCATAGAGATGGTTACGGGGCGGGGCGAAGCGGGCGGTTCATACAGAAGTATAAACTTTATTTACTTTTACAACGATTGCGAAATTAGCTTTGACGACTTATATTAATCACTTTTGTTAGCTCGGATGAAAGCGTTTATGTTGTCATTCCTGTGGGAGCAAACCGGAGTACCCGTAGAAGAAAACCTACATGTCCGATTTTACGACCACCGTATCATCCCACATACTTAGGATACTGAGGATCGAACCCGGCCTTGGTTTATTGCTAACAGTGTATCAACAGTCGCCTTTACGCCACGAATATATATATATATATATAGCTAGTGGCATTTATTTGCATTTTGACACATATATAATGAAATAGGTGGTGTCAAAATACCAAGTTATTGAAAATACAGGCGACGATCCGTATTATATAGAAAGATGTAGTGAATGGTACTTGGATTTCTTCCAGTTTGTAACCGCTAATAATTGATAGGCATTGCATATGAATGATGATTGAGCTTATTTACCCTCGCCTCCGGCGAACCATATGGACGAGCGGAATGCACTAGTTCTGTACTTACATAGTGCATACTATCAATTCATATAATCGCAATCCTTAACGACAAACTGCGCAATCCTTAACGACAAACTGCGCAATCCTTAACGACAAACTGGGCAATCCTTAACGACAAACTGCGCAATCCTTAACGACAAACTGCGCAATCCTTAACGACAAACTGCGCAATCCTTAACGACAAACTGGGCAATCCTTAACGACAAACTGGGCAATCCTTAACGACAAACTGGGCAATCCTTAACGACAAACTGCGCAATCCTTAACGACAAACTGCGCAATCCTTAACGACAAACTGCGCAATCCTTAACGACAAACTGCGCAATCCTTAACGACAAACTGCGCAATCCTTAACGACAAACTGCGCAATCCTTAACGACAAACTGGGCAATCCTTAACGACAAACTGGGCAATCCTTAACGACAAACTGGGCAATCCTTAACGACAAACTGCGCAATCCTTAACGACAAACTGGGCAATCCTTAACGACAAACTGCGCAATCCTTAACGACAAACTGCGCAATCCTTAACGACAAACTAGGCAATCCTTAACGACAAACTGCGCAATCCTTAACGACAAACTGCGCAATCCTTAACGACAAACTGGGCAATCCTTAACGACAAACTGGGCAATCCTTAACGACAAACTGCGCAATCCTTAACGACAAACTGGGCAATCCTTAACGACAAACTGCGCAATCCTTAACGACAAACTAGGCAATCCTTAACGACAAACTGCGCAATCCTTAACGACAAAGTGCGCAATCCTTAACGACAAACTGGGGGGACAATTTATTTATTGCAGACCAACGTAGATCAACTAGGTTTTGACAAAAATCTTATCATTTAACTCTATATATGTTATGTCAGGCAGGAAGGGCGGGGGAGACAGGTAGGGAGGGTGAACGGGCTGGATGGATGAGAGTGGGGTCCTTTAACTCAATTTTAGTCATGATTAACAGTCATCTTTTGACTCTTAATATTATTAACATACATGTAAATTTATGATATATTGGTCCTATGTTGAGAGAATATTGTATTATTAAAAATACACCGAGGGTCCCAATGTGGATTAGTTCAGAACTAGATAGATCACCCTCTATAAATAAAGAAATATATCTATCTCTATCTAGTTTATACAAATTTATTTTAGCTCCATTGCGAAACAAGTTCTTTCAACTTATATTAATCACTCTCGAGACACTCATTTCTGAGGGAATCCATCGTCACGAAGGAGAGAGAAGAGGCAATGTGGAATTGAAATGCCTTACCTAAGGGTACAATCGTAACGGCTCCAGCGGGGCTCGAACTCCAGGACGTTCGCACACGTCAACAAAATACAAAGAATCTTAACCATTTTTAGAATAAATCTGAACTACTTTTTTTATTTAATATTGACAATCAATCAACTCTTTCTTACCAAAATACAAAGACTCCTCGGATGATAATTTAGCTTTTCCTTCTATAATATGTGTTACACAAAGAATCTTAACCAGTTTTAAGTTAACTATGCTACTGTTTTTACTTTATTTTAAGAATCTATCAATTCTAACCTTCTCTTTGTATTGTCCGGCATGTCCATTCATTAGTTTTAACCAGTTTTAGATTAACTTAACTACTGTTTTTACTTTATTTTAAGAATCTATCAATTCTAGGTTTGTCTTTGCTTTGTCCGGCATGTCCATTCATTAGTTTTAACCAGTTTTAGATTAACTTAACTACTGTTTTTACTTTATTTTAAGAATCTATCAATTCTAGGTTTGTCTTTGCTTTGTCCGGCATGTCCATTCATTAGTCTTAACCAGTTTTAGATTAACTATGCTACTGTTTTTTTCTTTATTTTAAGAATCTATCAATTCTAACCTTCTCTTTGTATTGTCCGGCATGTCCATTCATTAGTCTTAACCAGTTTTAGATTAACTTAACTACTGTTTTTTTCTTTATTTTAAGAATCTATCAATTCTAACCTTGTCTTTGTATTGTCCGGCATGTCCATTCATTAGTCTTAACCAGTTTTAGATTAACTTAACTACTGTTTTTACTTTATTTTAAGAATCTATCAATTCTAACCTTCTCTTTGTATTGTCCGGCATGTCCATTCATTAGTCTTAACCAGTTTTAGATTAACTTAACTACTGTTTTTTTCTTTATTTTAAGAATCTATCAATTCTAACCTTCTCTTTGTATTGTCCGGCATGTCCATTCATTAGTCTTAACCAGTTTTAGATTAACTTAACTACAGTTTTTACTTTATTTTAAGAATCTATCAATTCTAGGTTTGTCTTTGCTTTGTCCGGCATGTCCATTCATGAGTCTTAACCAGTTTTAGTTAACCTAACTACTGTTTTTACTTTATTTTAAGAATCTATCAATTCTAGGTTTGTCTTTGCTTTGTCTGGCATGTCCATTCATTAGTCTTAACCAGTTTTAGATTAACTATGCTACTGTTTTGTTCTTTATTTTAAGAATCTATCAATTCTAAACTTCTCTTTGTATTGTCCGGCATGTCCATTCATTAGTCTTAACCAGTTTTAGATTAACTTAACTACAGTTTTTACTTTATTTTAAGAATCTATCAATTCTAGGTTTGTCTTTGCTTTGTCCGGCATGTCCATTCATTAGTCTTAACCAGTTTTAGATTAACTATGCTACTGTTTTTTCTTTATTTTAAGAATCTATCAATTCTAGGTTTGTCTTTGCTTTGTCCGGCATGTCCATTCATTAGTCTTAACCAGTTTTAGATTAACTTAACTACTGTTTTTTTCTTTATTTTAAGAATCTATCAATTCTAAACTTGTCTTTGTATTGTCCGGCATGTCCATTCATTAGTCTTAACCAGTTTTAGGTTAACTATGCTACTGTTTTTACTTTATTTTAAGAATCTATCAATTCTAGGTTTGTCTTTGCTTTGTCCGGCATGTCCATTCAGTAGTCTTAACCAGTTTTAGATTAACTATGCTACTGTTTGTTTCTTTATTTTAAGAATCTATCAATTCTAGGTTTGTCTTTGCTTTGTCCGGCATGTCCATTCATTAGTCTTAACCAGTTTTAGATTAACTTAACTACTGTTTTTTTCTTTATTTTAAGAATCTATCAATTCTAACCTTGTCTTTGTATTGTCCGGCATGTCCATTCATTAGTCTTAACCAGTTTTAGGTTAACTATGCTACTGTTTTTACTTTATTTTAAGAATCTATCAATTCTAGGTTTGTCTTTGCTTTGTCCGGCATGTCCATTCAGTAGTCTTAACCAGTTTTAGATTAACTATGCTACTGTTTGTTTCTTTATTTTAAGAATCTATCAATTCTAAACTTCTCTTTGTATTGTCCGGCATGTCCATTCATTAGTCTTAACCAGTTTTAGATTAACTTAACTACAGTTTTTACTTTATTTTAAGAATCTATCAATTCTAGGTTTGTCTTTGCTTTGTCCGGCATGTCCATTCACGAGTCTTAACCAGTTTTAGTTAACCTAACTACTGTTTGTACTTTATTTTAAGAATCTATCAATTCTAGGTTTGTCTTTGCTTTGTCCGGCATGTCCATTCATTAGTCTTAACCAGTTTTAGATTAACTATGCTACTGTTAGTTTCTTTATTTTAAGAATCTATCAATTCTAACCTTGTCTTTGTATTGTCCGGCATGTCCATTCATTAGTCTTAACCAGTTTTAGATTATCTTAACTACTGTTTTTTTCTTTATTTTAAGAATCTATCAATTCTAAACTTCTCTTTGTATTGTCCGGCATGTCCATTCATTAGTCTTAACCAGTTTTAGATTAACTTAACTACAGTTTTTACTTTATTTTAAGAATCTATCAATTCTAGGTTTGTCTTTGCTTTGTCCGGCATGTCCATTCACGAGTCTTAACCAGTTTTAGTTAACCTAACTACTGTTTTTACTTTATTTTAAGAATCTATCAATTCTAGGTTTGTCTTTGCTTTGTCCGGCATGTCCATTCATTAGTCTTAACCAGTTTTAGATTAACTTAACTACTGTTTTTTTCTTTATTTTAAGAATCTATCAATTCTAACCTTGTCTTTGTATTGTCCGGCATGTCCATTCATTAGTCTTAACCAGTTTTAGATTAACTTAACTACTGTTTTTTTCTTTATTTTAAGAATCTATCAATTCTAGGTTTGTCTTTGCTTTGTCCGGCATGTCCATTCACGAGTCTTAGCCAGTTTTAGTTAACCTAACTACTGTTTTTACTTTATTTTAAGAATCTATCAATTCTAGGTTTGTCTTTGCTTTGTCCGGCATGTCCATTTATTAGTCTTAACCAGTTTTAGATTAACTATGCTACTGTTTTGTTCTTTATTTTAAGAATCTATCAATTCTAAACTTCTCTTTGTATTGTCCGGCATGTCCATTCATTAGTCTTAACCAGTTTTAGATTAACTTAACTACAGTTTTTACTTTATTTTAAGAATCTATCAATTCTAGGTTTGTCTTTGCTTTGTCCGTTATGTCCATTCACGAGTCTTAACCAGTTTTAGTTAACCTAACTACTGTTTTTACTTTATTTTAAGAATCTATCAATTCTAGGTTTGTCTTTGCTTTGTCCGGCATGTCCATTCATTAGTCTTAACCAGTTTTAGATTAACTTAACTACTGTTTTTTTCTTTATTTTAAGAATCTATCAATTCTAACCTTGTCTTTGTATTGTCCGGCATGTCCATTCATTAGTCTTAACCAGTTTTAGGTTAACTATGCTACTGTTTTTACTTTATTTTAAGAATCTATCAATTCTAGGTTTATCTTTCTTTTGTCCGGAATGACCATTCATTAGTCTTAACCAGTTTTAGATTAACTTAACTACTGTTTTTTCTTTATTTTAAGAATCTATCAATTCTAACCTTGTCTTTGTTTTGTCCGGAATGACCATTCATTAGTCTGTCATTTTGCTGGGAACCTTTATAATAGTTATATCCTCCTCTGTTTTCACTATCCGCGGAGCGATCCGTTGATCCGTGGTCGTTGTATCTATTTGCACTTTGGCGATCGTAATGGTCACGATCTCCTCCGCGGTAATATTCAGCTTCCATCATTTGTAATTGTTTATTTATAGTTCTGGTTATTAATGTTCTATTTAATCTCCTCTGGGGTTTTTTTCTCATTAAACTTATCCAACACTTTCACAAATATGTACTCTCTGAAAACAAAATAATTGAATGTGCAACTGAACCGTGAAATCCCGGGCGTCATAACATAAAACCATCTAATGACGAACACTCATCTATTCAAAATATGTAAATTGTAATATTTCTATTTGGCTTTACATTTTCTTGTGCTTTTTTTTATAAATATATATAATACCGAATTGAATGGACACCGAGCTGTTTGAACTGTAGTTTGATATAAGGTAAACAGCGCGTGATTAATAGACGATGTAACTCTAAATATCGAATTTTAACCAACATAGAAGTATATTGTACAGGTCACGCTCCTTAGTCTAAAGCATATATAGTTGTGTATGATCATTTAAAACAAGACAACTTAAGAGATTGAACAGAAAAACAACTGAAAATCTAAAATGACTAATCTCTTCAGGATGAGTCGCTCATATGGGCAACCGGTAGCGACGATAAATAAACGTAAAACACACACATATACGTTCATCGAAGGAAATGCATGTGGTTAAGCAGTCCACCTGTGGAGCGGGAGGTCGATGGTTCGAACCTCGTCAAGGGTTTGTTCTGATATGGCCGGTTAGAGAGCCGCCATCTAGTTAAATAATGGTTACCTATTGCCTACCAGCCTGGCGCTAGACATACAAGCATAGGATTCGGGAACTACTGATGTTCATAAAAAGAAGTGTCGCATAAGTCAGTAATGGCTGTAAATAGGGGTGACACTACAATAAAAAGAAATGTATGTGTTTTACGTTTATTTATCGTCGCTACCTGTTGCCCATATGAGCGACGCCTCCTGAAGAGATTAGTCATTGTAGATTTTGGAGGATGGTGTAAAGCACCGACACGAGACATCGGTTTAAAGTCCCATCTGAAAGACTGTTCATTTTATATGGGTCAGACAGGGTATCGAACTTACGATCCCTCGATTACCAGTCCAACGTGTTAACTACTGGACTACAAATCCGTCTGTTATATATAAATATATAAAACATTGTGTGTTTTACGTTTATTTATCGTCGCTACCGGTTGCCCATATGAGTGACGCCTCCTGAAGAGATTAGTCATTTTAGATTTTGGAGGATAGTGCACTAATACAGACAGCGATCCATTCCAGAATCTCCTCTGGTTCTTTTACGTGCATGGTGTAAAGCACCGACACGAGACCTCGGTTTAACGTCCCATCTGAAGGACTGTTAATTTTATTATGGTCAGACGGGGGGTCGAACTATATAAAACAAAGTGTGTGTTTTACGTTTATTTATCGTCGCTACCGGTTGCCCATATGAGCGACGCCTCAGGAAGAGATTAGTCATTTTAGATTGTTGGAGGATAGTACAATGATACAGACAGCGACCTATTCCAGAATCTCCTCTGGTTCATTTACGTGCACGGTGTAAAGCACCGACACGAGACCTCGGTTTAAAGTCCCATCTGAAAGACTGTTAATTTTATTAGGGTCAGACGGGGGTATCGAACCTGCGATCCTGGATTACCAGTCCAGCGTGTTACCACTGGACTACAGATCCGTCTGTGATGATGATTGAGCTTATTTACCATCGCCGCCGGCGAACCATATGGGCGATCCGTCTGTTATATATTACTTTACTTTTATATACACACAGTGCAATTATCGCTCGCTCATCCACGAATTCCCATGATCAAGTTTGTGTACATTTGCCGTTACCTATAATGAACAAGACAAAGAGTAAACAGTTGTGTCGATCACGACACTTATCCTATTAAGTCAGGTATTTCGTCAATTTCGCAACAATTCAAAAGGAGCACGACACATATTTCAATGATAGTTACGACCTCGAGCATGTGAAATATTTATTTGACATCAGGTTTATTCAGCTTGAACGAATCGGTCGTCCAGTGGTTCAAACGTTGGACTGCAAGTACATGGATCGCGAGTTCAATTCCCGTCCAATCATAGTAATACATGTACATATGATGTTTTTGGTGAGCTCCCGTCATAGTGTTGGTGGTATTATGCACCAGTTATGCACCGTCATAGTGTTGGTGGTGTTATGTACCAGTTATGCACCGTCATAGTGTTGGTGGTGTTATGTACCAGTTATGCACCGTCATAGTGTTGGTGGTGTTATGTACCAGTTATGTACCGTCATAGTGTTGGTGGTATTATGCACCAGTTATGCACCGTCATAGTGTTGGTGGTGTTATGTACCAGTTATGCACCGTCATAGTGTTGGTGGTGTTATGTACCAGTTATGTACCGTCATAGTGTTGGTGGTATTATGCACCAGTTATGCACCGTCATAGTGTTGGTGGTGTTATGTACCAGTTATGTACCGTCATAGTGTTGGTGGTGTTATGTACCAGTTATGTACCGTCATAGTATTGGTGGTGTTATGTACCAGTTATGCTGATACGCATGCGTGTTTGTGAATAGTGTACAGTCTACATCCGTTATGTCGAATTCCGTCGGACCGAACAAAATACTTCGATATAACCGAAGCTTGACGTAACGAAATTCGATATAAACATATCCAGTTATATAAAATATGATAATGTCTGAAACGGGACTTTGATCCGACTTCGAGATAACCGGAGAATTCGACATAACCGACATTGACATAACAGATGAAGACTGTATGTAATACAATGACTTAATGTTTTATTAGCTTGGTAGTATTTGAAAAATTAGAAAAACAGGAGCTGTTTCCATGGTTTGGCCATCGTCAGTCCTCCGTCACTTTTTAAAAATGTATTAACGGTTACCCATTTGAGCGACGGACAGTTTACCTAACATCATCTTTCCTATGCAGGCTCCAGCGGTTAGCCGGTTCTTGGTGTACCAACCTCCGTAAGAAATTGAGCGCGGCTCGAACCCGTGACCATATGTGATGATACGTTACAGTGGTATACAAGTCAGTAACCTTAACCACTCGAGCACGGAGGCTGACTAATAACTCCGTCACGCACCCTCCGCCCTTTCTTCGTGACACATTATATCAAGACTTCGTAATCCATTGACGGATTTAGCTGACGTATGCACACTAATGTTGAAAAACTACATACTTATGCATATTGCAGGTAAGACCGCCTCCGTGGTCGAGTGGTTAAGGTCGCTGACTTGTATACCACTGTAATCTATCATCTCTGATGGTCACGGGTTCGAGCCCCGCTCAGACCGTCTCTCATTTATATGAAAAAGTTGGCAGTTTCTTACGGAGGTTGGTGCACCAGGTACTGGTTAACCGCTGGAGCCTGCCCAGGAAAGGTATTGGTAGGTAAACTGCCCGTCGCTCAAATGGGAAACCGGTAGCGACGTTAAATAAACTTAAATACAAAAATATATTGCAGGTTTAACAGTAGCATAGTTTCATGACCACATATATATATTAGATATATATGTTATTTACCTCCATTAAGGAGAGCTATCAATTATATACAGAACATATATTATACAATTCAAAGCGCACCATATTTGTCATTATAATTATATTATTAATGTGTACTTTTGTGTGTTACATTCGTAAAATCGCCTTACTCTCCGACATTTTCAACCATAGATATTTTCTTCATTTTCTCTTGGCATAAATGTAGGTGTAACTGGCTTATCTCTAGATGGGGTAAATAAGATGGGAATGTAGGTGGTGGGGACTGGTTTATCATTAGTATACATGTACAACATACACAGCATATAATCAAATTGTTTTATTAAAATGAATTATTTTAATAATTGTACACTGGTCATATGTCACGTGCTCATGGATCTTATTTCGTATCATTTTTATTTTTGCCAAAGTTTCCAAATATTTTTCTGAAGAGTTTGCAGATTTTATTTTTTCCAGGTTCGTTTTTGATTTCGTTTGAAGGATTATCGAAAGTGAATATGTGATCAGAGGTGTTAACTGTAGAACCGGTCCATGAACACGGGGCATAATGACCGTCATTGACAAAGTTGTCGAACTTGTCGATACAGCTATATAGAGTCGACATGATTGGACGAGATGATGTAGATACACCATGCAGATGCGGACTGCTCCAATGGTCATGTTTTCCCAGAGTGTAAGTCTCCGAAACAGCTGACGTGAACCTATCCCAACATGCTGGCTGGTTTGTGCTGCTGCACATCTGGAATACTTGGATATTCGGCTTGTAATGACTTCTGATCTGTAAACAAGTTAAATTGGAAATAAGAACAGTTCATATATACAACATGCATTTTTTTAATTTCGAGTTTCAAAAAGCCAGCATTGCTAAATACATGTAGTATTCTAACACGACCCAGCTAATAACATACATACTTGTAGAGTAAAATCTACCTCGGGTTATTCTGCGATATACCTACCTTGAACTAGGTTGCGCGCGCACCGTGTTTTGGCTATTCCATTTATACAATGCGTGTAAAGTTTTATGAATGAAAGTCACGTGATGTTTGTAAATAATACCGTGGGAATTCGCGGAAGTGAGCTATTTTTAGAATCAGATAATCTCTTGTCCGTCTTGTTTTTCTGTTAAGTAACGTTTCAGTTACTATTCTGTACAGTTTTATTTGACAAAATAAATAAAATTATTGAACAGTTACAACTTTTGTTCATTTATGCACTAGATTGATATGTTCCATAAAAAATAACGTCATCACCCCTTACGCGGGAGGAAATTTCGAAAGCCAAATGCACGGCGTTTGAAGAAAATACTCCTTGATTCTCGTCTAAAATTATTAGAAATAAGTCGTGTTAGAATCGAAATAATAAGTATCAACCGTGGTATTTCGGCCTGAGTGATATATTTCTACGCATAAGAACGACAATCGAGGGTTATTCTACGATATACCACGGTTGATACTTATTATTTCTTAAATAACCTATACAAGTGTGTTCATTTGTTTTGTTCTGTACATTGTATATATAGAATGAATGCAATAAAATAGGATTAAACTGAGTAATATCCTCTTAGACACATTGATGTTTGATATAAGGTTGTCAGATACATGTCAGCATTGCCAAATATTAGTATCCTCTTAGACACATTGATGTTTGATATAAGGTTGTCAGATACATGTCAGCATTGCCAAATACTAGTATCCTCTTAGACACCATGGTGTTTGATATAAGTTTCAACGCGTGCAACATGTCGGATCAGTCAGTCCTAGGTGACCCAACCGTGGTTGTGAATTAACAATGGTGTATTAAAATTGAGAAGATTGACTTACCGTAATCTTATTGCTAGATGTTTCGTAGTCCAGGGTTAGATGGGACAATGGTCTAATGTGCAATACTTCATAGTCTCTGTTCACGCCACCTAGGATTGGCAGTGCCACGAACATATTCCTCTCCCCGATACCAAGAGACACGAGGTTGGTACCGTGGTCTCCAACCATCATATAGACAAAGAGTGCTTCTGCTTTTAACTTTTCTTTTATGTCATACTTTTGAAGTAGTGTCGACTGTAATGTCGTTTCTTCCAACATATCTATAAATATACAAGACAGGTGTTCTTTCAGGGATGAACAGATGGGTGTTATTGCAGGGAGTTGGGCAGGAATACCATCCGCGTAAACCACGTTGATACATGTGTATAACATACAACAACCAGTATCCTATAACAACCAGTAACATAACAACCAGTAACCTATAACAACCAGTAACCTATAACAACCAGTAACCTACAACAACCAGTAACCTATAACATCCAGTAACCTATAACAACCAGTAACCTACAACAACCAGTAACCTATAACAACCAGTAACCTATAACAACCAGTAACCTATAACAACCAGTAACATATAACAACCAGTAACCTACAACAACCAGTAACCTATAACAACCAGTAACCTACAACAACCAGTAACCTACAGCAACCAGTAACCTATAACAACCAGTAACCTATAACAACCAGTAACCTATAACAACCAGTAACATATAACAACCAGTAACCTATAACAACCAGTTACCTATAACAACCAGTAACATATAACAACCAGTAACCTATAACAACCAGTACCTATAACAACCAGTAACATATAACAACCAGTAACATATAACAACCAGTAACCTATAACAACCAGTAACCTATAACAACCAGTAACCTACAACAACCAGTAACCTATAACAACCAGTAACATACAACAACCAGTAACCTATAACAACCAGTAACCTATAACAACCAGTAACCTATAACAACCAGTAACCTACAACAACCAGTAACCTACAACAACCAGTAACATATAACAACCAGTAACCTACAACAACCAGTAACCTACAGCAACCAGTAACCTATAACAACCAGTAACCTATAACAACCAGTAACCTATAACAACCAGTAACCTATAACAACCAGTAACCTATAACAACCAGTAACCTATAACAACCAGTAACCTATGACAACCAGTAACCTATAACAACCAGTAACCTACAACAACCAGTAACCTACAACAACCAGTAACCTATAACAACCAGTAACCTATAACAACCAGTAACCTATAACAACCAGTAACATATAACAACCAGTAACCTACAACAACCAGTAACATATAACAACCAGTAACATATAACAACCAGTAACCTACAACAACCAGTAACCTACAACAACCAGTAACATATAACAACCAGTAACATATAACAACCAGTAACCTACAACAACCAGTAACCTACAGCAACCAGTAACCTATAACAACCAGTAACCTATAACAACCAGTAACCTATAACAACCAGTAACCTACAACAACCAGTAACCTATAACAACCAGTAACCTACAACAACCAGTAACCTACAGCAACCAGTAACCTATAACAACCAGTAACCTATAACAACCAGTAACCTATAACAACCAGTAACATATAACAACCAGTAACCTATAACAACCAGTTACCTATAACAACCAGTAACATATAACAACCAGTAACCTATAACAACCAGTAACCTATAACAACCAGTACCTATAACAACCAGTAACATATAACAACCAGTAACATATAACAACCAGTAACCTATAACAACCAGTAACCTATAACAACCAGTAACCTACAACAATCAGTAACCTATAACAACCAGTAACATACAACAACCAGTAACCTATAACAACCAGTAACCTATAACAACCAGTAACCTATAACAACCAGTAACCTACAACAACCAGTAACCTACAACAACCAGTAACATATAACAACCAGTAACCTACAACAACCAGTAACCTACAGCAACCAGTAACCTATAACAACCAGTAACCTATAACAACCAGTAACCTATAACAACCAGTAACCTATAACAACCAGTAACCTATAACAACCAGTAACCTATAACAACCAGTAACCTATAATAACCAGTAACCTATGACAACCAGTAACCTATAACAACCAGTAACCTACAACAACCAGTAACCTACAACAACCAGTAACCTATAACAACCAGTAACCTATAACAACCAGTAACCTATAACAACCAGTAACCTACAACAACCAGTAACATATAACAACCAGTAACATATAACAACCAGTAACCTACAACAACCAGTAACCTACAACAACCAGTAACATATAACAACCAGTAACATATAACAACCAGTAACCTACAACAACCAGTAACCTACAGCAACCAGTAACATATAACAACCAGTAACCTATAACAACCAGTAACCTATAACAACCAGTAACCTATAACAACCAGTAACCTATAACAGCCAGTAACCTATAACAACCAGTAACCTATAACAGCCAGTAACCTATAACAACCAGTAACCTATAACAACCAGTAACCTACAACAACAAGTAACCTACAACAACCAGTAACCTATAACAACCAGTAACCTGTAACAACCAGTAACCTATAACAACCAGTAACCTATAACAACCAGTAACCATAACAACTAGTAACCTATAACAACCAGTAACCATAACAACTAGTAACCTATAACAACCAGTAACCATAACAACCAGTAACCTATAACAACCAGTAACCTACAACAATCAGTAACCTATATCCTACATTTTCAAACCACCGTTCAACAATAAACTACATCCACCACTAACCTACATCCACAACTAATCTAAAACAACAACTAAGCTACAACCACCACTAACACACAACCACCACTAACCCAAAACATCTAATTTATAACCACCAGTAACCTAAAACCACAAGTAAACTACAAACACCACTAACCTACAACAACCACTAACCTACAACAACCACTAACCTACAACAACCACTAACCTACAACAACCACTAACCTACAACAACCACTAACCTACAACAACCACCATCAACCTACAACCACCATAAACTTACAACCACCATATACCTACAACCACCATCTGCCTACAACCACAGTCTACCTACAGCTACAATATACCTACACCCACCATCAACCTACAACCACCATCTACCTACACCCACCATCTACCTACAACCACCATCAACCTACAACCACAGTCTACCTACAGCTACAATCTACCTACACCCACCATCAACCTACAACCACCATCTACCTACACCCACCATCTACCTACAACCACCATCAACCTACAACCACCATCTACCTACAACCACCATCTACCTACACCCACCATCTACCTACAACCACCATCTACCTACAACCACCATCTACCTACACCCACCATCAACCTACACCCACCATCAACCTACAACCACCATCAACCTACAACCACCATCAACCTACACCCACCATCAACCTACAACCACCATCAACCTACAACCACCATCAACCTACACCCACCATCAACCTACAACCACCATCAACCTACAACCACCATCTACCTACAACCACCATCTACCTACAATCACATTCAAACTTCAATCACCATCTACCTAAACTCAAATTCTACCTTCAATCACCATCTACCTAAACTCAAATTCTACCTTCAACCACCATCTACCTAAACTCAAATTCTACTTCAACCATCATCTACCTACACTCAAATTCTACCTTCAACCACCATCTACCTAAACTCAAATTCTACTTCAACCATCATCTACCTACACTCAAATTCTACCTTCAACCACCATCAACCTACACTCAAATTCTACCTTCAACCACCATCTACCTACACTCAAATTCTACCTTCAATCACCATCTACCTACACTCAAATTCTACCTTCAATCACCATCTACCTACACTCAAATTCTACCTTCAACCACCATCTACCTACACTCAAATTCTACCTTCAACCACCATCTACCTACACTCAAATTCTACCTTCAATCACCATCTACCTACACTCAAATTCTACCTTCAACCACCATCTACCTACAATCACATTCAAACTTCAACCATCATCTACCTACACTCAAATTCTACCTTCAACCACCATCTACCTACACTCAAATTCTACCTTCAACCACCATCAACCTACACTCAAATTCTACCTTCAACCACCATCTACCTACACTCAAATTCTACCTTCAACCACCATCTACCTACACTCAAATTCTACCTTCAATCACCATCTACCTACACTCAAATTCTACCTTCAATCACCATCTACCTACACTCAAATTCTACCTTCAATCACCATCTACCTACACTCAAATTCTACCTTCAACCACCATCTACCTACACTCAAATTCTACTTCAATCACCAGCTACCTACACTCAAATTCTACCTTCAACCACCATCTACCTACACTCAAATTCTACCTTCAACCACCATCAACATACATAACTAGAATTAACGTGTGACCAACAATTCTCCAACCAAGGAGACATAGCAACAATGGCTATTAGCCATATCTAATCAACAGTAACTGCAAACCCAACTAGCACCACTACCAACCTGTCGCCTCTAGCAAACATACGTATCTAGCAAACAGACATATCTAGCAACATGTCGCCTCTAACAAACAGACATATCTAGCAACCTGTCGCCTCTAACAAACATACGTATCTAGCAAACAGACATATCTAGCAACATGTCGCCTCTAACAAACATACGTATCTAGCAACATGTCGCCTCTAACAAACAGACATATCTAGCAAACAGACATATCTAGCAAACAGACATATCTAGCAACATGTCGCCTCTAACAAACAGACATATCTAGCAAACAGACATATCTAGCAACATGTCGTCTCTAACAAACAGACATATCTAGCAACATGTCGCCTCTAACAAACAGACATATCTAGCAACATGTCGCCTCTAACAAACATACATATCTAGCAACATATCGCCTCTAACAAACATACATATCTAGCAAATAGACATATCTAGCAAACAGACATATCTAACAAACAGACATATCTAGCAACATGTCGCCTCTAACAAACATACATATCTAGCAACATGTCTCCTCCAAAAAACAGTTTAATCTTAATAAACAGCCACATCTAACCAACAGTCACATCTAACAAACAGTCACATCTAACAAACAGCCACATCTAACAAACAGCCACATCTAACAAACAGTCACATCTAACAAACAGCCACATCTAACAAACAGTCACATCTAACAAACAGTCACATCTAACAAACAGTCACATCTAACAAACAGCCACATCTAACAAACAGTCACATCTAACAAACAGTCACATCTAACAAACAAACAACTCTAGCCAACATCCACATTCAACCAATTGCCACTAGTCTCATATAATAACCAGTCACATCTAACAAACAAACAACCAACTCTAGCCAACATCCACATTCAACCAATTGCCACTAGTCTCATATAATAACCAGTCACATCTAACAAACAAACAACCAACTCTAGCCAACATCCACATTCAACCAATTACCACTAGTCTCGTATAATAACCAGTCACATCTAACAAACAAACAACCAACTCTAGCCAACATCCACATTCAACCAATTGCCACTAGTCTCATATAATAACCAGTCACATCTAACAAACAAACAACCAACTCTAGCCAACATCCACATTCAACCAATTACCACTAGTCTCGTATAATAACCAGTCACATCTAACAAACAAACAACCAACTCTAGCCAACATCCACATTCAACCAATTGCCACTAGTCTCATATAATAACCAGTCACATCTAACAAACAAACAACCAACTCTAGCCAACATCCACATTCAACCAATTACCACTAGTCTCGTATAATAACCAGTCACATCTAACAAACAAACAACCAACTCTAGCCAACATCCACATTCAACCAATTGCCACTAGTCTCATATAATAACCAGTCACATCTAACAAACAAACAACCAACTCTAGCCAACATCCACATTCAACCAATTGCCACTAGTCTCGTATAATAACCAGTCACATCTAACAAACAAACAACCAACTCTAGCCAACATCCACATTCAACCAATTGCCACTAGTCTCATATAATAACAAGTCACATCTAACAAACAGTCACATCTAACAAACAGCCACATCTAACAAACAGTCACATCTAACAAACAGTCACATCTAACAAACAGCCACATCTAACAAACAGTCACATCTAACAAACAGCCACATCTAACAAACAGTCACATCTAACAAACAGTCACATCTAACAAACAACCAACTCTAGCCAACATCCACATTCAACCAATTGCCACTAGTCTCATATAATAACCAGTCACATCTAATGATCAGTCAGTCACATCGGTAAAAGTGTAAACATTATTTATTTACAACGATTGCGATACAAGCTTATAACAACTTATATTAATCACTCTCGTTAGCTAGGAAAAGAGTGCATATGTATTCATCTGTGTGTGAGGACATCAGAGTACCCGGACAACTCTCTAATTACCAGTCACATAATTAAAAGCACCAGTCACATATAAGATCCCTGGATTCGCAGCCCAACGTGTTAACAACAGGACTAGTGACACCTCTGTGTGTATGTTCTTACACACGCATGCACACTATACAAGTCATATAGACATTGTAGTGATTGACAAATCCGGGAACCTGTTGTTTGACGACATACCATATAGGCGTTGTAGTCGTGGACGTATCAGGGATCCAGTGGTTTGTAGATTTGACGGCATATCAAGGATCGTAATTCGAACCCATCATAATAATATTAACCGATGTCCTGTGTATCTGTGCACTAGAAATGGAATATGATGTCCCGTGTAGGTGCAATAGAAATGGATTCTGATGTCCCGTATAGGTGCAATAGAAATGGAATCTGATGTCCCGTGTAGGTGCAATAGAAATGGAATCTGATGTCCCGTGTAGGTGCAATAGAAATGGAATCTGATGTCCCGTGTAGGTGCAATAGAAATGGAATCTGATGTCCCGTGTAGGTGCAATAGAAATAGAAACTGATGTCCCGTATAGGTGCAATAGAAATAGAAACTGATGTCCCGTGTAGGTGCAATAGAAATAGAGTCTGATGTCCCGTGTAGGTGCAATAGAAATGGAATCTGATGTCCCGTTAGGTGCAATAGAAATGGAATCTGATGTCACGTGTAGGTGCAATAGAAATAGAATCTGCTGTCCCGTGTAGGTGCAATAGAAATGGAATCTGATGTCCCGTGTAGGTGCAATAGAAATGGAATATGATGTCCCGTGTAGGTGCAATAGAAATAGAAACTGATGTCCCGTATAGGTGCAATAGAAATAGAATATGATGTCCCGTGTAGGTGCAATAGAAATAGAGTCTGATGTCCCGTGTAGGTGCAATAGAAATGGAATCTGATGTCCCGTGTAGGTGCAATAGAAATGGAATCTGATGTCCCGTGTAGGTGCAATAGAAATGGAATATGATGTCCCGTGTAGGTGCAATAGAAATAGAAACTGATGTCCCGTATAGGTGCAATAGAAATAGAATATGATGTCCCGTGTAGGTGCAATAGAAATAGAGTCTGATGTCCCGTGTAGGTGCAATAGAAATGGAATCTGATGTCCCGTGTAGGTGCAATAGAAATGGAATCTGATGTCCCGTGTAGGTGCAATAGAAATAGAATATGATGTCCGTGTAGGTGCAATAGAAATGGAATCTGGTGTCCCGTGTAGGTGCAATAGAAATATAATATGATGTCCCGTGTAGGTGCAATAGAAATAGAATCTGATGTCCCGTGTAGGTGCAATAGAAATAGAAACTTGTGGATGCGTCGTCATTATGGGAAAGCGATTGGATGATTAAAACATATATATGCTTAATAAATAAACAAGGATGTTTTTCGCAGGGCAATGATAGCTGTTATTCGGTGACGGGATATTGACAAAAGATGATACGGCTATAAATCCATATACATGTTTATACAATAACTAACTACACACGCAACATAGACGTTCACGCTTACCTTAAAATGTATAAATGTGAACTATTTCCAGGAAAATACTGTAAATAGTTGAATGCAAATTTCTGTTATATTGTCGCTGTGCTTATGAATACGTTGTGACCTTGTAACGACGTCGCGCTATATAGCAACGACGCGACGTTAATTGACGTCATGATATTAGACTTCCGGTTGCGCCGAATATATAATAATATACGCCTTCACAGTTGCATCAGTCGGAATTAACCACAAACTGAAATATTCTGTGAACTATGTTGGTTGTTTTTAGAACTGCGATGGAATAGTACGCCAGGAGAATATGTCTGTTCTGGATATTATTAAAAAATGAGCGCATATTAATTCCGAAATTAGAAGCATTGATTATTACTAGGGATGGCAACGAATAACGATTTAACTATTCGAATATTCGGTCAGTTATTTACACATGTAAAGATTCATGTTTAGCATATTAAAAGAGATGGCAGCAGAGAACTGTGAAGCCGGTCGATTTCCTCACGACGTGCACGTCGTGACCGGTGCACATCCCGCAGCAGCAGCAGCGTAGGATACTGGGATCTTCTGGTCGTCGATCTTGCGAAGGGGGAATCTCCCCAGTATGTGGATCCACGGCTATGGCACATCAGGACAGATCTGCCGTCTCTTCTAGATAGTGTTTGAGGTGAACACTGGTATTGTCGATCTTTCTCCACCGGCGTTTAGAAGAGATGGCGGACCTGAGGTCGTGGATCCACGCTCCCCCGATCTACAGTGGAGTGACAGTAGACTCGTTTGCGACAATCGACGACCAGATGTCTAACTGTCAGATCCGTATAAATGCTGCTGCGGGGTGACCAACAGTGAGGAGGGTGGCCCTACAGAGGACCCATTCGAAAGAAGAAACACACAGGACTTGTCACCCTGCGAGGAAAGAGGTTGCCTTCACAGACGTCTACATAATCATCTTAGAGAGATCTACATAAACACCTTAGAGAATACAGTCGCCCAAATGCATTTATGCGGTGGCGACTTTAAATAAAACTACATCGTTCGAACTGTGAAGGACCAGATAAAACGTGTATAGATACACACATAAACTCAGAAACCGACGAAATAGTACTTGATAGAGTTCATCGTATCGACCCAAAGACAACGTACACACCCCGGGCGATGGTCGCCAAATTCCAGTATCCAAAACAACATGAATTTGTAAGACAAAAATCATACGAGGTAAAAGATGCCATGAAAGCTGGCGCCATCAGCGTTGGTATACAACGATCAAAGGATATACGGGCTATTCGTAAAGAACTGTACGCGGTTATGAAACGCGAGGAAACGACAGGAGAACATGTCAAATTGATAGTGGATAGATTGAAGATCAAAGATGTTCTATACAAACACGAATAAACACCGACGACCGGATCTATCTATAATATATATATCTCTATCTTCCTTTAATGTCAATCCCCTCTCGGGAATGTTGCCCGTCAACCCGCAAAGAAGTTAAAATGATGAGTAGTTAAAAGCATCCAATATAAGAAGGTAATGTAAAAAGTTGGGTTAAGAGTTTAAAAGCAGCTAGGAAGACCAAGTCGGGGCTGGCAGGATCAATACAGCAAACAGCCGTATTGAATTGCTCTATAGTAAGGAGATGGACAATGTCCGGGGGGGGGGAAGGTTCCAATGAAAAACAGGAAACCTTGTAATAATCTGTAGTTGCTGTAATTAACTAATAGCTTAAGGAATGGCAGTGGGTGGCGTGCGGGTTGGATTGGGGAATTAGATAATTTTCAATAGGAATAGTAACCAGATAATTATGAATGTTAAATATAAGGTAACATATTGTCATACACCGGAGATCTAGTCTGGGTAGATTTAGGGGATTAAGCATGTCTGTAACACTTGAGGTACGATAGAAATCAGCCGTTATGCTATTGGCTGCTCTTCGCTGGACACCTTCATTCAATTTGGTCTATCGATCTTTGGGTATGGGGCGACCAAATCTCGGAGCTGGTGTCCAACTAGAGTCTGGTAAGCCATGAACTTAAGGGGTTCGGAATTGACTTGGATGTTTCTACGTAGAGGTCACATATAATAACCAGTCATGCATAGTCACATTCATCTACAAGTCACATCTAACAAACAGTCCCAGCTAACCCCAGTCACATCTAATTACCAGTCATTCACATCCAACAACCAGTCACATCTAGCCTCCAACCACATCTAATTAACAGTCATATCCAACCACATATAGCCTCCAGCCACATCTAATTAATAGCCACATTCAACAACATATAGCATCCAGCCAAATCCAATTAACAGCCACAGCAAACCACAGATAGCCTCCAGCAACAGCTAATTAACAGTCACATCCAGCCACATCTAACCTCCACCCACATCTAATTAACAGTCACATCCAACCACATATAGCCTCCAGCCAGATCCAATTAACAGTCACATCCAACCACATATAGCCTCCAGCCAGATCCAATTAACAGCCACATTCAACAACATATAGCATCAAGCCAAATCCAATTAACAGCCACAGCAAACCACATATAGCATCCAGCCAAATCCAAATTAACAGCTAAATCCAACCACATATAGCCTCCAGCCAGATCCAATTAACAGCCACATTCAACAACATATAGCCTACAGCCAGATCCAATTAACAGCTACAACCAACCACATATAGCCTCCAGCCAGATCCAATTAACAGCCACATTCAACTACATATAACATCCAGCCAAATCCAATTTAACAGCTACATCCAACCAGTTCTAGCCCACAGCCAAATAACAGCCACATTCAACCACATATAGCATCCAGCCAAATCCAATTAACAACCACATCAAACCACATATAGCATCCAGCCAGATCCAATTAACAGCTACATCCAACCAGTTCTAGCCCACAGCCAAATCCAATTAACAGCCACATCCAACTACATATAGCCTACAGCCAGATCAAATTAACAGCCACATTCAACTACATATAACATCCAGCCAAATCCAATTAACAGCCACATCCAACTACATATAGCCTACAACCAGATCAAATTAACAGCCACATTCAACTACATATAACATCCAGCCAAATCCAATTAACAGCCACATCCAACCAGTTCTAGCCCACAGCCAAATTCAATTAACAGCCACATTCAACCACATATAGCATCCAGCCAAATCCAATTAACAGCCACATCAAAACACATTTAGCATCCAGCCAAATCCAATTAACAGCCACATCAAACAACATTTAGCATCCAGCCACATCCAATTAACAGCCACATCCAACCACATATAGCCTCCAACCACATCTAATTAACATCCACCCTAAACCACAAGCAAATATATCATCTAACACCACATTGTTGCCGTGTGTATGTAAAACGGAGATGGACCAGCACTAAAAAACGAAAACAAATTTCTTTTACATATGCTTTAAATTCTTTAAAAATTTACAACATACGTGTAAGACATCATATAGGCGTTTTAGTTGCTTACTGATCAGGGAACCTGTGGTTAACAGGTTTGCCGGCATATCAAGGACCGTAGGTTCAATCCCATCATATTACTATTAGCCGCTTTAGAAATAGTAACGGGTGCCGCTCGTGTCGGTGTAATACTTCGGAGCCTCAAAATAAACCCAGGACGTTTCTGGAATACGGGCGTCTTCAGTGGTAAAATAAAAGGACTATTATAAATCTGGACGCGTCGTCATTCTGATTGGAAGGAGATTCTAATGAAAGATGATACATGTTTATACAGTAACTAACTACACACGCAACATAGACGTTCACGCTTACCTTATAATGTATAAATGTGAACTATTTCCAGGAAAATACTGTAAATAGTTGAATACAAATTATTTCTGTTGTCTTGTCGCTGTGCTTATGAATACGTTGTGACTTTGTAACGACGTCGCCCTATATAGCAACGACGCGACGTTATTTGACGTCATTATATTAAACTTCCGGTTGCGCCGAATATACAATAATATACGTGTTCACAGTTTTATCAACCGGATGTGATATATAACTGCTGAGGTTGGACATTGGATATAATTATAATAACTGAAGACTGACAATTAAAAAACAATTATTTTTTTAATAAAATAAAATATCTATCTACTGTTCAATTGTTTTCGTGAGCATAAAGGAATGTACAAATCTTTCACTATGAGGAAAACATTTTGGAATATTCTGGAATATTATGAAATATACCGATATTCAATCCAAGTCAATAATGAATTCCGCAATCTCCCATATGGCATCTGTTATTAGTTGCATCATTCCCGGAATGAGAATATTGAATTTCTGCATGTTGAATCCAGTGCGAGGAATTGGTAATGAATTCATTTCATTTCTTAAATCCCGTTTTATCATTTCCGAATTGGATATTTCAGCTTATATGGTGCCATTTTGTTTCTCCTTTTGTCTCTTCAGTGTGTTCCTCTCTCGTCTGCTGTTCTTCATCGTCTTATGGACACCATAATCACAGAGTTCCACAAACAACTGTACCAGTTCGCACAAGCTCAATATAGACAGCCCTATCCATAGGCCGAATGCTCCACCCACATCTGACAGAAACTGGTGGAACTGAAAGCAATACATAAATATATCAACACTAATTGAACCTTCATGATATATTTTGGCTGTGACAAGTTGTGGCCATCCGCTGAATTTTGTTTTGGAAAATCAGACCGGCGGTGACATTCAGTATTTCATCATTATTTAAATATTTCAACTTCATTAATTCACTATTTCAACTTCACGATTGCATGATTTCAACTTCGTAATTGTACGAATTCACGATTTCAAGTTCTTGAAGTTGAAATTGCGAATTCGTGTAGTAGAAATGATGAACTGATGAAAATAGCAAATGTCACTAACAGTATTTCGTAGTTCAGCCTACAAGCTGCAGTCCACTAGCTTCAGGCATAACACCGGTATGCTTAAGCAATTAGGTTATGTGGAAACAACTAAACTCAGACCAACCGACAAGTGGAGCCTCATATTTGTGTTCATATTATTGTAGTGAATTTATAGTATTATATTTATTAATTTATATGTAAGACCTAAGCCGGGGTCCAGATACCGGGTTTTTTTACTGTAGGGAATGCGGTGTGTTTCGGACAATCCGCAGGCACATGGAGGAATGCTTGAATAGCAGTGCAACCAGACGGATCTGTAGTCCAGTGGTAACACGCTGGACTGGTAATCCAGGGATCGCAGGTTCGATCCCCCGTCTGACCCTAATAAAAATTAACAGTCTTTCAGATGGGACGTTAAACCGAGGTCTCGTGTCGGTGCTTTACACCGTGCACGTAAAAGAACCAGAGGAGACTCTGGACTGGGTCTCTGTCTGTATCATGCACTATCCTCCAAAATCTAAAATGACTAATCTCTTCAGGAGCATATGGGCAACCGGTAGCGACGATGAATAAACGTAAAAACACGCAGTGCAACATTAAGAATACTCTATAGAGTTATATGTTGCCGGCCAATACCATCCTTTAACAAGTTGGAAAACACAACTAAACATTATATATACATTTATTTGAACTATCATAACCATATCTACATAATTAATATTCGCACTACTATAGGATACTCTTGCACTGATATTCAATAATGGATTTCATCATAACCTTGTTACCTCTATCTCCGGATGTTCTGTTATATTCTCGTAATTCAAGTCTTCATAGTAAATATTCAACTTCAAGAAGTTGTTGCTGGAAGTAGAGATAAAAGAAAATATACATATCGTCATATTATGATCACGTGTACCAACTTATTAGCTTGCGATTGTTATTCAGTATAAGAGAAGTTAGTGGTGTACATGATTTACTTGTGTCATCTATATCACCTCGGAGAGATGTTAGTGATGTACATGATTTACTTGTATCATCTATATCACCTCGGAGAGTGTTAGTGGTGTACATGATTTACCTGTGTCATCTATATCACCTCGGAGAGATGTTAGTGATGTACATGATTTACTTGTATCATCTATATCACCTCGGAGAGATGTTAGTGGTGTACATGATTTACTTGTGTCATCTATATCACCTCGGAGAGATGTTAGTGGTGTACACGATTTACCTGTGTCATCTATATCACCTCGGAGAGATGTTAGTGGTGTACATGATTTACTTGTACCATCTATATCACCTCGGAGAGATGTTAGTGGTGTACATGATTTACTCGTACCATCTATATCACCTGGGAGAGATGTTAGTGGTGTACATGCTTTACTTGTACCATCTAATCACCTCGGAGAGATGTTAGTGATGTACATGAATTACTTGTGTCATCTATATCACCTCGGAGAGATGTTAGTGATGTACATGATTTACTTGTGTCATCTATATCACCTCGGAGAGATGTTAGTGATGTACATGATTTAATTGTACCATCTATATCACCTCGGAGAGATGTTAGTGGTGTACATGATTTACCTGTACCATTTATATCACCTCGGAGAGATGTTAGTGGTGTACATGATTTACTTGTGTCATCTATATCACCTCGGAGAGATGTTAGTGGTGTACATGATTTACTTGTGTCATCTATATCACCTCGAAGAGATGTTAGTGATGTACATGATTTACTTGTGTCATATATATCACATCGAAGAGATGTTAGTGATGTACATGATTTACGTGTGTCATCTATATCACCTCGAAGAGATGTTAGTGGTGTACATGATTTACTTGTGTCATCTATATCACCTCGGAGAGAAGTCAATGATGTACCTGATCTTACTTGTGTCGCTCATCTGACCTCTGAGGGAAGCACATACGTCCTTGTCCCGATCACAAAGCCCTTGCAGTAAAACCATCTGAAAATGAGCAAATAATCCAAAATAATGTGAATAACTTTTAATATCATTTCCAGAGTATTGTTTCGGGGTTATAAGTCGCAAGGACAGCTTAGGTGGTCAAATCGTGGAATGTGTGTGTTTTACGTTTATTTATCGTCGCTACCGGTTGCCCATATGAGCGACGCCTCCTGAAGAGATTAGTTAGTTTAGATTTTGGAGGATAGTGCATGATACAGACTGAGACCCATTCCAGAATCTCCTCTGGTTCTTTTACGTGCACGGTGCAAAGCACCGACACGAGAGCTCGGTTTAACGTCCCATCTGAAATATTGTTAATTTTATTAGAGTCAGACGGGGTATCGAACCTGTGATCCCTGGATTACCAGTCCAGCGTGTTACCACTGGACTGCAGATCCGACTGTTCAAATCGTGGAGGCAGACTCCGAACTATTTATTCAAAACCCTATATTACTGGAATTAGCAGCACATTTGAATAATTCATAGTGGACCAAGATTTACTGAACATTCTAACTCCTCTGTGCTGAAACAAATAATGCTTCAGCAGTAGAACTACACCAGACGACATCACTTACCGCGTAATCATTAGACGGCCACTGCCTCTGGCTCGCAGTTTTCGAATACACTACTTCACTGAAAAACATGGACAACATTTGTACTGCATATTTATAATTGAGACAACAAACAAACAGTTCCATATAATTAATTAATTAATTAATTAATTAAGAATTATTCAACTGGTGCTTTATGGCGACCGACAGTTCAGTTATTGGTTTAAACATAATTATTTATCATGATATATGTAATATACAATGAGATATATACAGATATATACATATTTATATCGTGATATGTGGATTGAACTGAAAGCTAAAAGCTAAAGGTAATTCTTTCCACGTTGTGTTATTAACACAACAGTTTCAAACTTTCCATTATTTGTGCTTGCTGTATATCATTTAGCGGCCATAGTAGAGCCTTTTTTGTATCAATTGAAAAACGTTCCTGGCGTCTTATCATTGTTTCGTGGGTGTGGTCGTGTAAATATCTGTTTTACAAGTGGTTGGTTTGCGTGTGTGCATATTAAATCTTCGAATATTTCTAAAGCCTACTTCTAGCAGAAAGTAGCCTTGGTAAATAAAAAAGTTATTCCAGACGGCCAAAATGTCCATATTTCCAGAGCTAGGTCATCTGGATCACTAGGATCTTTGACACTGTATCGCACCCGATCACTCTGTAACCAACTGTTCCTCTCTCCCTCTCTTTCCCTCTCTCTCCCCTCTCTCCCCCTCTCCATCTCTCGCTCACTCCCTCTCTCTCGCTCTCCCTCCCTCCCTCTCCACCGCCCTTCATCACCCTCTCTCCATCTCTCTCTCGCTCCCTCTCTCCCTAACTCTCGCTCGCTCCCTCTCTCTCTCGCCCTCCCTCCCTCTCCATCGCCCTCCATCCTCCTATCTCCATCTCTCTCTCTCTCGCGAAGGACTATATTACAGCAAAAAGATAAACAATACCGATCTTCATTCAACTTTCTGCAATGCTTACCTGCAAGGGTTCTCACCTGCATCGCCAGGACAGGTCACTCTGTATCAAACCCAGATCTCTCCCTTATCTTCATTCAACTTAGATAAAGGCAATGCTTACCTGCAAGGGTTCTCACAGGTACAGGACAATTTGTTATTGCCGTATTGTCTCTGTATATCTACCATGCACTCCACCTCTGAATTATATATAGATACATGTATATGTATAGCAAGAAATCATTGACACAGAGAGTATCAAAGGTATTTGAAGAACTGTAGTTAATCGTATAAATTGTCAATTAACACGTTAGTATACTGGTTACTCCAATATAGGATTCAATTCATTTTGATTTTGATTTCAAATTGTTTGCCCCTCATTGCTATACGTTCGAATCCCATTGGTCGTGTCGAATACTGTCAAGTGAGGAAGCTATCCATCTGGCTTGCGGAATGTCGGTGGTTCTACCCGGGATCTCGTCCGTGCATGGAATAACAGCTGGAGAGTCGCCATCATTTATGATCTAAGCTACCGGTGCGACTATAAACCAAAAACGCAAATAAACAAAACAACAAATGTATTGGTAGGTGGGTTGGGTAAGGTAAACTTTTATTTTTTAAACTGATTGTTGAGACTTCAAATGCCTGTGAATAGTCACATAGCAAACGTGATACGTATGTGATATGGTCACCATATCGGACAGGTTGGATTTCGCCGGGTACTCCGGTTTCCTCCCACACGAATAACCACATTTACGCTTTCATCCGTGCCAACAACGAGAGTGATTAATATAAATTGTTAAAACTTGCTTGGCAATCGTTGTAAAATAAATAAAGTTTAAATAAGTGCGTGAAATTGGAATTTTCTTTTCATAACACGGTAATTCGTTTTTAATATGGTATTATTATTGTAGATTTAACTGCAGACATCTCATAGTGTCCTTGTACAACAGTACTTGCAAGGTGGTACAAACCTGGTTCTGATCGACAAGGCTTCAACGTTTCTTTTTTTAAGTCTGAAAGTTCCTCCGCTGCGTCACCGAAACAATTACACGTGTCCATGATCTTCATACTCTTACAAAATGACTGGCATGTCTGAACAAGACACAAATAGAACAAACATATTTTTAGAATACAGTCAAACCTGTGTTAGTAGTCACCTCTATTAAGCAACCAACCTGCATTAAGCAGCCAGTTTCCAGATTCCCTATATGTTGTTTTGCTATACATTTGACCTCTATTAAGCAGCCACCTGTGCTAAGCAGCCACTTTCTGTAATTCCCTTGGCTGGCTGCATACGACTGATAACCATTTTATCTTTGATAAATATAATCATGTTCCTGTGTATGAAGCTTTGTGGAGGGTATATGATGTGCCTGCTTTCAGCTGCTATACCAAATAGGAACCGTCCGTACCCCATAGAATCCAATAATAAACAAACGTCGTTTCCGGAGCGTGGCTAACCGTTATATGAAATACTACTTTGAGCCGTGAGTGTGTGTACGCCGTATAGCACTGTCTACTGATTGAAAATAAATGTTAGGAAGAACGCATAGTAGCAATGTTATTTATATGTGAAATACAGTTAAAAGCTGTGTTAGTGGTCACCTCCATTAATTTAGGATAAAAAGGATAAGAAGGAAAGACTTCACCTAGAATTCACCTACATTAAGCAGCCAACCTGTATTAAGCAGCCAGTTCATGGGAAGAGATTCATATAAGCTTTAAGCTTGTTTCTCTACCCATATCGTTTCGAATGTATAAACAAATGTGTTTATATATGTATATATGTATTTGATCCGAATAAAAATATGCTTAAACTAAGCATCCAGTTTCCAGATTGCCAATATGTTGTTTTAGTATATAGTTGCCATCTGTCCTAAGCAGCCACTTGTTGCGATTCAGTCGGCTAGCTTCTTAAGACTGTATATATATTTATTGATTTGTTTTCGAGCAACTGTATTCCACTTTAATATTATTATAATATTATGGATAGCATATGGAAAATACCTTCAAGTTAATATACGTACCCTTCTGGTATATTTATGTCCATATGTGTTGAAGAAAGCAGTGCCGTCATCACAGTTGCCATAACTCCCACCTAGCCTCTCTATGGCAACCTAAATACAAATAATAAGTGACTACAATTTGATTAGCGTAGATACAATACAATTTATTTACGATTGTTGTGTATCGTAGTAACTCAGGTTTATACTGTGTTTGTCATTGGTAAATCACATGCATGTACATTAAAACAGTCTACACATATGTGCGAACTCCGGGCCTTTCGCACCTGAAACGAACGCGCTACCACAGCGCTATCACGACTTCCAGTTTGTTTGTTTTTTGGGTTCATCGCCGCATTAAAAGCTTAGGTTATATGGCGACAATCTAGCAATTAGGAAAACTCCGGGAACCATTTCGAACAGTAGGTCAAGCACGGACGGGCCTCCGGATACAACCACCAACAAGGAATCAAGCCAATTGGATGCCTAATCACGTGAATAAATTCGACAACCCAAGTGGAATTCGAACCTACACCGATGAGAGGTACGTGATTTGATGTCGACGATCGTAACCATTCGGTCACGGAGGTCCCTTGAGATGTCAGTATTTCATTAATAACGAAGAAGTTTGTTATACTAGTTCTTAGCTCCAAGTAGTGGATACAGTATTACAGTCTTACCATTCTCAGAGCAATATCGGTTTCCATTGACGCCGGAACATAATGCCCTTCGTCAGCTGGGAAAGGGTATGTTAATCGCTCGTGAACCTGCACTCTGGCGCCGTAGCCATTGGTTACACCTTTCAGGTATTCTGTTACCTCCAAGTAGAGTATCAATGTAAGTCCTGCAAATACCGTATACCGATATATACCCAATACTTACACTTTCAGATAGTATGCATGTGTTTCAGAGTGAAATACAAAGCACCAGCAGTACACTTTCAAATGTTCTGCGAGCGTAGTAAATCAATGAATCTTGTACAAAAGTATGTCATGCTTTACTCAAAGTTTAATCTGATGTCCAATGACTGACATCGCCAGTATTTCTACTACCTCCATTAACAGCTAAAGTTCGGTTTATCCCGAAATGCATATTGGTCATTCTAGTTGGAATCCTTTGTTTTTACTGTTGTCATACATTTGACTGTATCAAGATGGCGTCCATATTTTCAATGTCATGTATATCATTACCTCCCTTGAGACCGGAATTCTTCACCCTGAACTTGTTAGATTTAATGGACCAACAGTTACCATAGTCCGCTGTCTGGTGAAGCTTGAACATACTGAAAATAATGTTCAAAATATAACCAAAATAAATATCTACATTCAAACCTGGGAACTACGATGACTTTCCGGGGGAGGAGAAACGCGATCATTACAGAGAGTTCGTGTTTTACGTTTATTTATCGTCGGTACCGGTTGCCCATATGAGCGACGCCTCCTGAAGAGATTAGTCATTTTAGATTTTGGACGATCGTGCAATGATACAGACAGAGGCCCATTCCAGAGTCTCCTCTGGTTCTTTTACGTGCACGGTGTAAAGCACCGACACGAGACCTCGGTTTAACGTCACATCTGAAAGACTGTTAATTGTATTATGGTCAGACGGGGGATCGAACCTGCGATCCCTGGATTACCAGTCCAGCGTGTTACCACTGGACTACAGATCCGTCTGTACAGAGAGTTCACTCCCATGTCCAATAATTAAACTAAGATACTGATCCACATGGACGGTCTTTATTTACAGGGTGTTCTGTGTTAGGGTGAGGGCTTTAGCACATCTTCAATTACACACCAATAAATAACTTGAATAATATGCAAGTAAAATATTGACAAATAGATCAAACAAACTTTAAAAAAGCCGATCTAATAGTAATGTATTGTGAAATTCTGTGAGCAGACTGTATATTTAAATAGTACACACACCGTGTGCAGATACAACATGATTCCAATAATTTTAAATGTCCTATGTACGGGGAAATTGCGCATATTTTCTTTGTCTATTTATTTTCTTTGTTTTTGGGGTATATAGTCGCACCAACAGCTTAAGTCACACGGCGACTCTACAGCTATTATTGATGGTAGTAGACTCCAAGTGCCCCTCTGAACAGCATTGCAGGAAGGGACAGGCACCCGGGTAGAACCACCGACTACCACAAGCCAACTGGAAAACTTCCTCACATGAAACAATTCGACACCCCCAGTTGGATTCGAACCTATAACGACGAGGAGGATTTTATTTGTATACGTATTGCCTCTAATAGGACACATTCAATCGTGTACATTGCTGAAATTGTGTGTAATGTTCTTGAAGATGAAATGCATGCTATACTAGATTGTTACTTTATGGGAAGTGACGAATAAATCTCGCTGAACAGGCATGAAATGCAAACCAGGGCCCGCGCTGGCCATCGCCAGAGTAGCCCATTGAAACGTAATATTTAAATTGTCTATTACCGGAAGCTAAGTTAATACTACTATTTACACTGCCATATTTGATTCGTGTTTGTGTTACAAACTATCTTAATATTTTACAAAGACATAACTTTGCGTGCAAATAACGGTACATATAGATTGTATTGTGTAACTAATTTTATTTAATCCAGGTTCTGTTTGATTGACATATATCTATGTTCCTGTTTAGTTGCTAATTACAGTTTAACCTGTCTAAATCCAAGAGAATCACATGAAGTGGCTGCTTAGTACAGGTGGCTGTTTAGTGCTTAATATAGGGCACATGTATAATAAAGTAACATATTGGGAATCTGGAAACTGGCATCTTAATGCAGGCTGGCTGCTTAATGGAGGTTACCACTGGGCACAGGTTTGACTGTAGTTCACCTTCGATCTGATCGCGGTTGATACATGCTCTTATAAAATATTTAGCGTCCATATTGTATTTCAGATGATAATGATTTATTTTCAATACTGCACATATATAATGATTTAACCCTTAACCTGAAGAATAAATTGGACGGAATGTGCAAACAACATTGATCCAGATCAACCGCGGCGTAACGCCGTGTCTGATCATGATCTATGTTGTTTGCTATTCAGACAAGTGTTAGCAAACAGAATAAGGCCTGGTCAGACGGCAGGTTCTGTGCCGTCTGATTTGACTCTATGCTGTTTACAAAAACAACATTAGTTGTGATTGGCAGGTTACGGATTAAAAGATATATTAAGAACTGTGTTTATTTCTAGGGTTTTTGTGATGGGGATGCTCAGTTGCTTGAGGTTTATAACAGACTGAGGGTTGTTTATATCATAACCTACAATATAATGTAAGCTTACTCGGATGTACATTCTCTGCCGTTGAAGGTACAGCTAAGCAACATGTCTGAGATGTTATGACCGAGGCGGGATCTTGACGTTCTGAAAGAAAATGCATAGTGATTATAAAAAGGTAGCACATATGATTCACAGGTGACAAGAGTAAAATTTCTTTTATGCTTTCCAATGAATGATCGATTTTTCTCAGTGAAAGAAAACTTCATAGTACACTGTTTTGAAACAGTGACAGATGGCATTTTCTCTGTCACTGCTTGCTTTTCGTATTCCTCCGCGGTTGGGTGTACTTTTGTAGTTTAGCTATTTTCTGACAATCATGAATAGTTAATTATAAAGTAATATATTCTAATGAATTTGTTTTGTCTGTATTTTTTTTAATTTGACAGCGAACAGAAACTAACTTGAAAATTATACCGGAACTATTTCTTATTACGGATAGAAGTGGCTGTGTAGTGTCGAAAGTTAAAATGAATAAACTTTGCCAAAGTTAATGAATTTCAAGTTTCCTTACGAAACTCGACTACAAGTTTATCTCTGTGTTTGTTGAGTCTAACGTCGCACTAACGGCGCATAGCATATCGTGACCCTCGTGATGTTATTGTTGGATGGAGATGTCTCTCCGAGTCTATTTCCGTCTGTTTTTATCTTCAGTAACATACCTATCTATATCCATGTACAGTTCTGTGAAGAGGTCATCTATTTCCGTCTGTTTATCGACATCGGCACTATAGTCCCCCTTCTCTGGTGGCTTCATATTTCTAGGATTCGTGGTGCCGCTGTTGTACTTGGACGTATTAAAGTTGTCATAGTTGTCCACGAAACGCTTCCGCCTCTGTAACATGGACACGCACTCGTAATAAATAACATATGGGTGTGTTTGTTGAAATGTATTTTATCTTCCGATACATTATAATCTTATATGTAAACTTCACTGTCACTATCATGTACATTGTATGCATCTTGAGTACCATTGTATGCATCAACTGGTTTTGCCCTTCTACCGATGTCAGCCGTTTTCTAACGTTGGCACAGTGTGTGATCTAAAGTTTAAACTTTATTTATTTTACAACGATTGCGAAGCAAGTTCTAACAACTTATATTAATCCCTCTCGTTGGCGCGGATGAAAGCGTATATGTGGTCATTCGTGTGGGAGGAAACCGGAGTACCCGGAGAAAACCCACCTGTCCGATTTGGCGACCACCGTGCCATCTCACATACTTCCCGGTCCGATGATCGAACCCGGGTTGCATTGGTGAGAAGCGAGCGCGCTAACCACTGCGCTAATCGGACAGCGTTGTGCTCTAAGCTAGTTGTAGTATCATACCACTGTTGTGTACGTATACTGTAATGTTTCTCTAACAAAGCCGCCATATATTTTAACTGTAGAATGATATATGTAATCAGAGCCATCTCTAATTTTCTATTACCTCCCTTGGCAGATATAGTCTGATTTATCCCAAGATGAAAATAGGTCATTTTAGTTGGAATTCTTTGTTCTTATTGTTGTTCCCTAACCAGATGTTGTGGTACGATATATTATTAGATTGTATCAACTGTTAATTAACTGATACCATTGTTTTACAAAGAAAGTGCCCATTGCATATACTGTACGAGATCTGTCGAGATATAGTAATTTCATAATCATAAGAAGCGATAGTGGAGTAAAATTGTTATCATGCTGTGCAAGGAAACAACGATAAAAACAGAGGAAAACACTTAATAGGACGTATCTACTTTTAGGGAGTATTCACGTGCAGTAACTCACCGATGTCTCTCATAATGTATGAGTACATGGAGTTTATTCATTTATTCAAAGATGTACACTTGAAAAGACGAATGGGTTCTCGTATACAATGGTCCATCTTTGCATTTGGTTCAGAGCATTCGTAATGCAGACAATTGCTTTGCACAAATGGTCATACTGCCTATTGTATATCAACCAATTGATAGAGAGAAGAACCATATACGTTTTCTTTCGTTCTAATACCTATACTCCAGACCACTGCTGTTAATTATATGTACAATAATAATATTGTAATATAAATTAGAACAATATATTACACTTAGCATTCCTCATCATTATAATATTCTGACCTCTATTATTATAATGTCTTTTTCTTATCTCAACTACAATATCGTATTTTTTCTATCTAAATCGAAGTATGAATCTTGTATTGTTAAACATTTCAAGCACATTATTTTACCGCCAACTTTACAGCAAACGAGTTTCGAAGGAGAAGACCTTTATAAGCTAATCTAGCTTTCGGATCTAATCCTTTTTCAAAACATAAAATATTATATTGTAATGTAAGTGCTATATGTATATATGTTACATTGTTTGAAATAAAATATGTTTAAACTAATATGTAAATATTTATTTCTTGGTTACATGTAAAAATACTGAAATAAATAATGTTTAAACTAACTGGGTTAGTTTGTTATATGAATACGAATTACTCACACATATATGTATCGCAGGCTGGACACGACGTCGGATCTGTATATACACTATACGCAGATACGACTTTTGTCCTGCTAAGCGGATTACGAATTAAACATTTCGGTGAAAAATAAATAAGATTACGATTACTTTCGAAGGTGTGTTAGATGGAGTCACATATGGTTGTGTCACGCCGCTTGGTTGTGTCACGCCATCATGTTGTATCATGCCGTCTGCATTAGTATTAGGTTGTTGTTGTTGGTTGTTTCCTTGATTTTGACCGGCACCTTGACTGTGTTGGTTTACTTGTGGCTGTTTCGTCGCATATGGATTGTAATCAGGGTCGTATTGATCTGGTGCAATATTAGTCGGTTTCAATGCTTCAACTAATTCTTTCAAGTCTTCGGCTCTGGTAAATTTTTCAAAACGTCCCATATGCATCACATTTGTGTTACAAAGCGTCACTTCCGGAAAAATTAGGCTTTTGTACCCTAAGGAAATTTTTGTCTGTACAGGCCATTCATAATACTGTGAAATCAAGTACCAGAGATGTAAAACCATGACACCCATGGCAACCAGCAGCATGATGCTCCATATTAGTCTAGCCCACCAGAACTTTGCGTTATTGATATAAGGAACTCCAACCATAGAAGTCTTGTCAGCGAACCTTGTGAAGAGACGCCTGAAACTTTTCTGTTTTCCGGTAGAATCAATCGTTGCACTACTCGTGGACTCGTGTCCTTGTATAGTATCACGTGATATGTGGTATTCTGTCTATGAAAATAAATAAATATAATATGAATCGTTAACTATACACCAGTCAGTAAAGCGAACTAACATCACAAAATGCCTAACAAGTTTATTTAACGTCGCTACCTGTTGCCCATTTCAGCGACGGACAGTCTACATAATAACACTTTCCTGGACAGGCTACAGCGGAAAACCAGTACTTGGTGCACCAACCTCCGTAGGAAACTGCCAACTTTTTCATATAAAGATACACGGTCTGAGCGGGGCTCGAACCCGTGACCATCAGTGATGATAGGTTACAGTGGTATACAAGAGTGACATTAAGTGGAAGTGGGAGTCGTGATAGCGCATTGGTAGGCGTTCACTTCAGGTGCGAAAGGACCGGAGTTCGCGCCCCACTGGAGCCGTTATGATTGTGCCCTTATGCAAGGCATTTAAATATCAAATGCCTCTTCACTCTCCGCAGGTTAGATCCCCCGTCTGAGCCTAATAAAATTAACAGTCTTTCAGATGGGATATTAAACCGAGGCCTCGTGTCGGTGCTGTACACCGTGCACGTAAAAGAACCAGAGGAGACTCTGAAATGGGTCTCTGTCTGTATCATTGCACTATCCTCCAAAAATCTAAGATGACTAATATCTTCAGGAGGCGTCTCTCATATGGACAACCGGTAGCGACGGTAAATAAACGTAAAACACACAATCTCCCCGTCGAGACGATGGATTCCATCAGGAATGTGGTCTCGACCACGAAGGCGGAGCCAAACAAGTGTATGTTTTCACATATAAATAGCATTGCTATAGGTACAAATGGGTTAACACGCTGGACTGGTAATCCAGGGATCGCAGATTCGAGCCCCCGTCTGACTCTAATAAAATTAACAGTATTTCAGATGGGACTTTAAACCGAGGTCTCGTGTCGGTGCTTTACATCATGCACGTAAGAAAACCAGAAGAGACTCTGGAACGGGTCTCTGTCTGTATCATTCCACTATTCTCCAAAAATCTAAAATGACTAATCTCTTCATGAGGATAAATAAACGTAAAACACACACAACTTTTTAAAGGACCCTATGGAGGATTAGTTCATAACTAATTAGGCCACCCTCTATAAATAATAACTCGAATCTTGATTGTTTGCTGTAACCATTTTACGTTTCAAATACCTGTACTTGGGTTCAGTATAATAAAATAAATATCGCATTCTTGAATGAACAATATGAAAAATAGTACCCCTCATGACACATGACAGTTCGGTTAACATTCGTGTTCTCGGGTGATATATTTCATATTGTCCACTCAGGAATGCAATATTTATAACTATATTATTTGCATATGGGGAAGCAAATGATGGCTATGAATACTGTCGCTGTTGTGGTGTTATATAGTGAGACTTATACTGTCTCGCTAGAGAGCTAGCTTTTATAGCGACGCGGTAGAGTGTTCGCCTCCAGGTAATGGAGGATCAGGCAGTCATGGGTTCGAACCCCGACTTGGGCTTGGTTACTTTACTGTGTAGATGTGTATATAAAACTGAACTGTATCACAATATAGGTTCCTAACAAAGTAATGTTTGCATATAGTTACATTGAAGTATATTATTAGTTTATACAAATTTATTTTAGCTCGATTGCGAAACAAGTTCTTTCAACTTATATTAATATCACTCTCGAGACCTCATTCCTGATGGAATCCATCGCCATGAAGGAGAGAGAAGAGGCAATGTGGAATTTAAATGCCTTGCCTAAGGGCACAATCGTCACAATAGTCTTAACCAGTTTTAGATTAACTTAACTACTGTTTTTTTCTTTATTTTAAGAATCTATCAATTCTAGGTTTGTCTTTGCTTTGTCCGGCATGTCCATTCATTAGTCTTAACCAGTTTTAGATTAACTATGCTACTGTTTTTTTCTTTATTTTAAGAATCTATCAATTCTAAACTTCTCTTTGTATTGTCCGGCATGTCCATTCATTAGTCTTAACCAGTTTTAGATTAACTTAACTACTGTTTATTTCTTTATTTTAAGAATCTATCAATTCTAACCTTGTCTTTGTATTGTCCGGCATGTCCATTTTGCTTGGAACCTTTGTAATAGCTATATCCTGCTCTTGTTTCACTATCCGTGGAGCGATCCGTTGATCCGTGGTCGTTGTATCTGTTTGAGCTCTTTTCTCCTCCGCGGTAATATTCAGCTGCCATCATTTGTAAATGTTTAATATAGTTCTGGTCATTAAGCGTCTATTTAATCGCCTCTGATTTTGATTTCATCAATGTATGACCATCTACATCAACACAAATTAAGAACGAAATTGAACAGAATTGCTGAAACCGCTTACGATTGTCTGCTCCTTTAAATTCCACCGATTGATATATGGTGCAACGTATGCTATTTATGTCGTCTGATCATCGCTCAGCCACGAACTGCGATAATAAATTACGTGTATATACAGGTGTTGTTTCCTAAGTCCAAAAATCTCTCACCTTTCCAAAAGTACAAATAGCTTAACAATAGTGTCGACCGCGACTCTCCGGCTGTTTATCCGCTTCAATCAACTATGTCGTCTATTTCGCAACAATTAAAAAGGAGCTCGACACATATTGCCTTGATAATAACAACCTGGGGCATTGTGAACGATTTATTTAGCATTGTGAACGATTTGTTTAGCATTGTGAACGATTTGTTTAGCATTGTGAACAATTTATTTAGCATTGTGAATGATTTTATTTAGCATTGTGAACAATTTATTTAGCACTGTGAACGATTTATTTAACATTGTGAACGATTTATTTAGCATTGTGAACGATTTATTTAGCATTGTGAAAGATTTATTTAACATTGTGAACGATTTGTTTAGCATTGTGCAAGATTTATTTAGCATTGTGAACGATTTATTTAGCATTGTGAACGATTTATTTAACATTGTGAACGATTTATTTAGCATTGTGAAAGATTTATTTAACACCAGAACTATGCCACGGGTGCATTCGGCTCGGTGCGGCGGATCAGTCGTCCAGTGTATAACACGTTGCACTGCAATTTCTAGAATCGCGATTTCGACTCCCATCCCATCCTGTAGTTTAGTTTAATCATGTTGTATTGCTCTAATCCAGGGATCGCAGATTCGATCCACCGTCTGACCCTAGTAAAATTAACAGTCTTTCATTTGGGACTTTAAAAATCTAAAATTACTAATCTCTTCATTTGTGTGTGTGTTTTACGTTTATTTATCGTCGCTACCGGTTGCCCATATGAACGGCGCCTCCTGAAGAGATTAGTAATTTTAGATTTTGGAGGATAGTGCAATGATATAGACAGAAACTCATTACAGAGTCTCCTCTGGTTCTTTTACGTGCACGGTGTAAAGCACCGACACGAGACCTCGGTGTAACGTCCCATCTGAAAGACTGTTAATTTTATTATGGTCAGACGGGGGATCGAACCTGCGATCCCTGGATTACCAGTCCAGCGTTTTACCACTGGGCTACAGATCCGTCTCTTCAGGAGGCGTCGCTCATATATATGGGCAACCGGTAGCAACGATAAATAAACGTGAAACACACACATGCGTATAGAAGGGTCAGTTGTCCAGTGGTTAACACGTTGAACAGCTAATCCAGATCAAACATGGCCCCATGCAGACATTTCTGATCTAACGCGATCCCTGGATTTACAGTCCAGCATGTTAACCCATTCAACCCCAAGTAACTGACATGGACTGGTGCATGATATTAACCCATTCAACACCAAGTAACTGACATGGACTGGTCCATGATATTTTTAGACCAATAAATTAATAAGAAAATAACATTTGGATCAGTTCATTTATCAAAATGGGTAATTTTATTTCTATAAATAGTAATATTACTTGCAAAAAGTGCAGATCCTGATGAGACGGCTCATCACGAGCTGGCTCATCTGGATCTACACTTTTTTGTAAGCCGATTTAGAGGCATGTGGTGTTAAAAGGGTTAATAGATGCACCAGTCCACTGACCAGTTGATAGTTATGTTTACTAAACACGTTTAGTTATGATTAGTTCATTCAAATTTATTTTAGCTCGATTGCGAAACAAGTTCTTGCAACTTATGTTAATCACTGTCGAGACCTCATTCATGGTGGAATCTATCGCAACGAGGGAGAGAGAAGAGGCATATAGGCATACAGTCCAGCCCCGTTCCTTTGTGTGGCGTCCGTGGTCCAGTGGTAAAGCGTCGGATTTGGAAACGAACGGTCCCGGGTTCGATACACGGTCAGGCCACGTATGTAGTATCATTGAGCAAGGCACCTGACACACATTGCTTAGTACTGGTTAACTACTTAGGTCGGCTAAGCCTGCCCAGGATAACATGGCTAGGTCATCGCAAGGGGTTTGACATTAATGGAGCATACATGCATAGGCGCGCAACATGTCTACGTCCCCGCGAGGGGTTCGACATTAAAGGAAGATAGATAGATAGATAGATAGATAGATAGATAGATAGATAGATAGATAGATAGATAGATAGATAGATAGATAGATAGATAGATAGATAGATAGATAGATAGATAGATAGATAGATAGATAGATAGATAGATAGATAGATAGATAGATAGATAGATAGATAGATAGATAGATAGATAGATAGATAGATAGATAGATAGATAGATAGATAGATAGATAGATAGATAGATAGATAGATAGATAGATAGATAGATAGATAGATAGATAGATAGATAGATAGATAGATAGATAGATAGATAGATAGATAGATAGATAGATAGATAGATAGATATATAGAGATAGAGATAGATAGATAGGCCTACATACAGCTTAACCAATGTTGCTGAGCGACTGGCCACTGTAACACTAATGACAGTTTTTAATCTTAGTATGTGGTTATTCTTAACACTCTCTGTCTCAATTAATAATGATATTTTTAACAACTATCCCTGACAAGCGTGTAGATGATAGATAACTGCGTTGGAATGTGGAGTTTGATATGCAGTTAGGTCCCTTTACAACTCTTTTCTAAAAGAGGTGAAAACTATCAAAATGATGGCGATTATCCCAGCAACTTGGGAAATGTATGACATGTTACAAGCTGTCATACAGGTAATGAATCCTCATATGTCTCAATTATTTAGTTATTTACATACCTTTCGGATAGTTCTTATTTCAGACTTCACCATGATGTCTCCTGAAATGAGTTAGCCATAAAATAAATACCCCACCCCCCACACGATCATCATCGTGGAATTTTGTTTGTACAGGAGTGGTTATTCAGGGGCGGCGATACTGGAGGTTATTTTTATGAATAAAACTTCCATGAGCTTGTCAAGTGTTGTAGTTTTGCGAAATAAAATGTGTATTTTTGAAGGAAATTATGTGGAAAATTAAAATATTTTATCCAGTGGAGAATTTTGGAGAAATTTTGTTCTAAACAATCATAATCATTACTGATTGTTCGGCAGTATGAAGTTGAAAAACGTTTCCTCTTGGGCATGCGTTTATTCTCTGATGGCATCGGATTTGGAATCGAAAGGTCCGGGTTCGATCCTCAGTCAGACCACGTATGTTACTATGTAGTGTCATTGAGCAAGGCACCACACACACATTGCTTAGTACTGGTTAACCGCTATGGTCGGCTAAGCATGCCCAGGAAAACATGTCTAGGTCCCCGGAAGGGGGTTTGACATTAATGGAACATACATACAAATCACAGGTGTCTACCCAATTTTAATTTTTTATGTACTTGTCTGGGTTCACATGACTCATCTGTACTATTCTTACATTGATTTAAGTTAACCAACGCCTGTTTATACAATAATTATATATGATAGGAGTCCAGAACAAATCTTTTTATAAGCTTTATTTATTTTACAACGATTGCGAAGCAAGTTTTAACAACTTATATTAATATCTCTCGTTGGCGCGTATATGTGGTCATTCATGTGGGAGGAAACCGGAGTACCCAGGAGAAAACCTACCTGTCCGATCTGGCGACCACCGTACCATCGACATACTTCCTGGTCCGAGGATCAAACGAAGGCTGCACTGGTGAGAAGCCCTAACCACTGCGCTAATCGGACAACCATGAACAAATCTTTGTCCATATGATGAATTATGTATCAATGTATGTATGTCAAATCCCTTGCATGGACCAAAACATGTTTTCTTGGCTTAGCCGACTTAACCAGTACTAGGTGCAAGGACACTTCATAGGCAGGGATAATTTTTGGCCGCGATCCCGCGATATTCTCGCATAATGTGGCCGGAAATCGCATAAAATGTAACAATTGTGTTAGAAAAATCGCATAAAGATCGTCGAATTTCTACTGTTCAAACATAGCAAATAATGTGCTGGTAACGACGTTTCTTATTCGTCTCGATAATTGATCGAGCTCACTGGACGCTTTAATCTGGATTACCTTCCCTACCAGGTCTGCTGAACGTTTTATTAATGCAATATATAGAGCCGCCGAGCGTCTTATGATACGGAGCGTTTGACTAGGTATTACGTTTTAATTTCCACTGACGCTTTTCACAATGCCACCTAAGAAAAGGTTAAAGCCGATTGCGGGCTACTAGAGCCTCTTTCAATTCATGAAAGCTCCTACAGATGTAAATAACAATGAGTCCGAGGACAGTCCAGCTTCTGCAGCTAGTTCAGAACCTTCCATCACAACTTCAAAACCTAAATTCCAAGCTAAATGGTTAAATGCCTATCCGTGGCTCCAGTACAATTCCACAAAAGCAACCATGTATTGCAAGTTGTGCAGGGATCTAGGGATGAAAAATTCAATGGCAATTGGCACAGACAACTTCAGGACAACAACACTGAGCAGGCACCTTGAAAATGCTGATCATAAGAGGGCATTACTAGCTCCTAAGGGGAGGGAGGACCTAGCCAGTGCTGTGGCAAACATTGATTCTAAAGAGTCTAGTGGGATTATTGCATTAATGAAGGTTGGTATTTTGGATGGCTAAAGAAGAAATCCCACTGAGCAAGTATTCCAGTCAGAGTCTAGTGGGATTATTGCATTAATGAAGGTTGGTATTTTGGATGGCTAAAGAAGAAATCCCACTGAGCAAGTATTCCAGTCTGGTACAATTGTTAGAACAATTAGATACCCCACACATCAAAGGTGCTACAGTTGGCAAAATAGATTACCAGAGCTACTACTCTGCATGTGAATTCCTGTCTGCCATTTCAACTGATATTGACAACAAAGTTACCAAACTTGTTAAGGCGTCGCCAGTTTGTTGTTAAAAGCAAGGCTACCCCAGAAAGTCAACTGCTCAGTTATGGGCACTTATTATGGAATACCACAAAGATGACTTCCCTAACCTCATTAAGCTGGCACAACTTGCATTAGCCCACCCAGTTCACACGGCTGACTGAGAGGGCTTTCTCCACACAGAATGCCATCACAACCTCACTGAGAAACCGTCTGTCACCTGAACACATTGACAGCCTCATGAGGATTTGTCTGGAAGGGGGTGCACTGGACAAATTTGACTTTAAATCGGCATTAAACACATTGAATAATGTCAAAGCCAGACACATGGAATAATGCCAAAGCCAGAAAATTTAATCTTAATTAAGGGAGATTATATATAGTCTATAATAGATGGAAAGCAGAATAAACTGCATTGAAAACGATTAAAAACTGCTTTAACCCTTTCAACACCACAGACCTCTAAATAGGCTTACAAAAAGTGTAGATCCAGATGAGCCGGCTCGTGATGAGCCGTCTCATCAGGATCTGCACTTTTTGCCAGTGATATGACTATTTTTAGACATAATTACCCATTTTGATAAATGAACTTGTCCAAATGTGATTTTCTGATTCATTTATTGGTTTATGAATATCATGGACCAGTCCATGTGAGTTACTTGGTGTTGAATGGGTTAAACTGTTATAATTGTTTTATTTGTGAAATCCCATTCGAATAAGGAAAATATCCCATTGCTTTCCAAAATATCCCATTCATTTTTGACAATAGGGTATTTTCTTCCATACATCTGGTCAACAAAAATTATCCCTGCATAGGTGCCCTTACCGAGTATCGAACCTGGGACCCTTCGATTCCAAATCCGATGCTCGACGACGGACACCACACTATTATAGACCCTTACATGGTTAGTTAGCTTGTGTTAGAGATTACCGCTCTGGACAGTAGCCCCTTTTCATTAGCCAGTATTCAATCTAGGATGCGCTGTTAACCCCTTTTCATCTGAACAACGTAATTTCACGTGTTCTGTGGACCCGTCTGGCACATCCGATTATCGCTGCACATTTTATCACTCCGTTGTTTTAGTACCTTGCGCTAATTAAACACATTTGCGCCTAAATAAAATCCACTTTGCATAAAGTGAACATAATTGGCAGACTTTGCTCCAATCGATAAACTCGCTACACAGTTTACATGCTGTTTGAGTATATCAGTCCGTTGCCATGCATTAATTTGATACTAATTTTAGCGCAAACGTCATCGATCACTTCAGTTTCAAATTGAGTTCAGCACATTGACTCAAATGAATATTTTTTGTCTGTGTCTGCGAAAGATCATAAAATGTGAACGCGAATCCTATGCCAATAATGTGTCAAAGAGTAAAGCTGTTAGTAAAATGGAATTTCAACGAAAATGGGTGGCTGATGATCGATACAAACAATGGCTCATATATGATGAAAACACTGTCAGTATGCTGCAATTCATTATTACTGAACACAGATCAATACACGATCTAATATCTAAAGAACAGATTATAAAATGTAGTTTCACTGATATTTATGTGTCCCCCAATTTTGTAACATGATCCTCTATTTTAGAGGTGGTGGATGCCCACTGTTTGGAAAACCTAGATTGAAAACAGTGTTAACCTCTTCGCATCATAGCATACAACTTGAATACTAGCCCCAACATAGCATACAACTTGAATACTAGCCCCAACATAGCATACAACTTGAATACTAGCCCAACATAGCATACAACTTGAATACTAGCCCCAACATAGCATACAACTTGAATACTAGCCCAATATAGCATACAACTTGAATACTAGCCCCAACATAGCATACAACTTGAATACTAGCCCCAACATAGCATACAACTTGAATACTAGCCCCAATATAGCATACAACTTGAATACTAGCCCAACATAGCATACAACTTGAATACTAGCCCAACATAGCATACAACTTGAATACTAGCCCCAACATAGCATACAACTTGAATACTAGCCCAACATAGCATACAACTTGAATACTAGCTCCAACTAGCATACAACTTGAATACTAGCCCCAACATAGCATACAACTTGAATACTAGCCCAACATAGCATACAACTTGAATACTAGCCCCAACATAGCATACAACTTGAATACTAGCCCAACATAGCATACAACTTGAATACTAGCCCAACATAGCATACAACTTGAATACTAGCCCCAACATAGCATACAACTTGAATACTAGCCCAACATAGCATACAACTTGAATACTAGCCCAACATAGCATACAACTTGAATAATAGCCCAACATAGCATACAACTTGAATACTAGCCCAATATAGCATACAACTTGAATACTAGCCCCAACATAGCATACAACTTGAATACTAGCCCCAACTAGCATACAACTTGAATACTAGCCCCAACATAGCATACAACTTGAATACTAGCCCCAACATAGCATACAACTTGAATACTAGCCCCAACATAACATACAACTTGAATACTAGCCCAACATAGCATACAACTTGAATACTAGCCCCAACTAGCATACAACTTGAATACTAGCCCAACATAGCATACAACTTGAATACTAGCCCCAACTAGCATACAACTTGAATACTAGCCCCAACATAGCATACAACTTGAATACTAGCCCCAACATAGCATACAACTTGAATACTAGCCCCAACATAGCATACAACTTGAATACTAGCCCAACATAGCATACAACTTGAATACTAGCCCCAACATAGCATACAACTTGAATACTAGCCCCAACATAGCATACAACTTGAATACTAGCCCCAACATAGCATACAACTTGAATACTAGCCCAACATAGCATACAACTTGAATACTAGCCCAACTAGCATACAACTTGAATACTAGCCCAACATAGCATACAACTTGAATACTAGCCCAACATAGCATACAACTTGAATACTAGCCCAACATAGCATACAACTTGAATACTAGCCCAACATAGCATACAACTTGAATACTAGCCCCAACATAGCATACAACTTGAATACTAGCCCAACATAGCATACAACTTGAATACTAGCCCAACATAGCATACAACTTGAATACTAGCCCAACATAGCATACAACTTGAATACTAGCCCAACATAGCATACAACTTGAATACTAGCCCAACATAGCATACAACTTGAATACTAGCCCCAACATAACATACAACTTGAATACTAGCCCAACATAGCATACAACTTGAATACTAGCCCCAACATAACATACAACTTGAATACTAGCCCAACATAGCATACAACTTGAATAATAGCCCAACATAGCATACAACTTGAATACTAGCCCAATATAGCATACAACTTGAATACTAGCCCCAACTAGCATACAACTTAAATACTAGCTCCAACTAGCATATAACTTGAATACTAGCCACAACATAGCATACAACTTGAATACTAGCCCCAACTAGCATACAACTTGAATACTAGCCCAACATAGCATACAACTTGAATACTAGCCCCAACTAGCATACAACTTGAATACTAGCTCCAATATAGCATACAACTTGAATACTAGCCCCAACATAGCATACAACTTGAATACTAGCCCAACATAGCATACAACTTGAATACTAGCCCCAACTAGCATACAACTTGAATACTAGCTCCAACTAGCATACAACTTTAATACTAGCCACAACATAGCATACAACTTGAATACTAGCCCAACATAGCATACAACTTGAATACTAGCCCCAACATAGCATACAACTTGAATACTAGCCCCAACATAGCATACAACTTGAATACTAGCCACAACATAGCATACAACTTGAATACTAGCTCCAACTAGCATACAACTTTAATACTAGCCCCAACTAGCATACAACTTGAATACTAGCCCCAACTAGCATACAACTTGAATACTAGCTCCAACTAGCATACAACTTGAATACTAGCCCCAACTAGCATACAACTTGAATACTAGCCCCAACATAGCATACAACTTGAATACTAGCCCAACATAGCATACAACTTGAATACTAGCCCAACATAGCATACAACTTGAATACTAGCCCCAACATAGCATACAACTTGAATACTAGCCCAACATAGCATACAACTTGAATACTAGCCCCAACATAGCATATACGTATCCAACATCTGGAGCCCATACACAAAAACAAGGTAGAGGTAGGACAGAGGAAGGCAGCTCACTGGGCCAAGCATGACTACAATACATGTATTCCAATCCCCTCACACCAGTCTACTGTATCAATGCAAAATGCAGTAATAGTATTGCTTTTACTTGATGCTTATTTCTTTTGTCATTAGATAACACATATGAAGTTACTGCCCCTGAATACTCCCCTAAGAGTATATAGGTCCTCTTAAGTGGTTTCCTTTGTTTTTATCGTTGTTTCCTATGTACTATATCTCGACAGATATCGTACAGCATATCCAATTGGTACTTAGCTGTAGAATGATTATGAATTAATTAACATATCATACCGCAACATCTGGTTATGGAACAACAATAAGAACAGAGGATTCCAACTAAAAGGAAACATATACATTTCTGCCAAGGGAGGTAATAGAAAATCCAGCGATCTCGTTCAATGATTTTGGGTCTCTGTTCAGATTTCTTATTGCTAGATGACCATTTGTTCTTTGAATCAGCATTTATACATGTAATGTGGATTGTTATACTGTGCTATGTTTTCAGGCCCCAGCCTACCATTTGTTCTTTGAAGCAGCGTTGATAATATGGATTGTGAAATTGATGTTCTCCAAATCCTACGCACCAGACAAAACCATTCTCACAGAAAAGGTAAACTCCATTCTGCACTCAGACTATCACATTGGCCCTGTGGTAGAAGAATCCGGTCCTGTCAGTCCTAACATTGCCAGTTTGTGAGCCACCTAGCATGTTAAAGTTAGAATTCAATTAAACTAACACCTGATTTCAAATATTTAAATAAAATACTGCAGAACACTAATTATTCACGAGCATTTATATTTCGTTAATTTTCGCTGTCTATGTCAATTGCGAATTCATGAATAATAAAATGTACTGTGTCCGAATGTAGAGTTATATCCGAAAATATGGACATTTTATCAAAATATTGAAAATTTATATAATTAGAAGCGATATATATACATATACAGACACCTTTATATTTCGCTAATTAGAGTAAGTAAAATCACATTTGCAAACAACATAAATCCAGATCAGTCGCATCTGATCAGGATCTATGTTGTTTGCTATTCAGCCAAATGTTTTAGCTCCACTATCCAAATAGCAAACAGCATAGAGCCTTATCAGATGACACGTGCCATCTGATCTGGGACAAACGGGACACTCGCATACATTGTAATCTCGTCTTTATAAAAATGAATAGCATGTCATTCAGTTTGACCATTATAAATTAATATCGTTATACAAATCATGTGTCTGTCCCAGAGCTCATCCTAGAGGGCGGCCTGGACGAAATAATCGCCCTAGGGATCATGATTTTGCCCCTACTTCTCCCTAACAAAAAAGAGGTTTTAAAGTAATTGTATGTTTGTTGGGTTATGGCCTAGTAGATAGGTGTTTAACGCCGTTGTATGTTTGTTGGGTTATGGCCTAGAAGATAGGTGTTTAAAGCCGTTGTATGTTTGTTGGGTTATGGCCTAGTAGATAGGTGTTTAACGCCGTTGTATGTTTGTTGGGTTATGGCCTAGTAGATAGGTGTTTAAAGCCGTTGTATGTTTGTTGGGTTATGGCCTAGTAGATAGGTGTTTAACACCGTTGTATGTTTGTTGGGTTATGGCCTAGTAGATAGGTGTTTAAAGCCGTTGTATGTTTGTTGGGTTATGGCCTAGGAGATAAGGTGTTTAACGCCGTTGTGTGTTTGTTGGGTTATGGCCTAGTAGATAGGTGTTTAAAGTCGTTGTATGTTTGTTGGGTTATGGCCTAGTAGATAAGGTGTTTAAAGCCGTTGTATGTTTGTTGGGTTATGGCCTAGGAGATAAGGTGTTTAAAGCCGTTGTATGTTTGTTGGGTTATGGCCTAGTAGATAAGGTGTTTAAAGCCGTTGTATGTTTGTTGGGTTATGGCCTAGTAGATAGGTGTTTAAAGCCATTGTATGTTTGTTGGGTTATGGCCTAGAAGATAGGTGTTTAAAGTCGTTGTATGTTTTCATAGGAGAAGGAAGACCTGATCAATGAGTGGATGCCAGAGCCACTGGTACCCGATATACCAGATGACCACCCGTTGTTGGAGGCCATGAATAAAAACATCATCACAGGGTGAGTACTGTAGCAACTGTTTGTGTATCTCTTCTTATTGATTGTGTATCTCTTCTTCTTGTGTGTGTATCTCTTCTTCTTGTTTGTGTATCTCTTCTTCTTGTTTGTGTATCTCTTCTTCTTGTGTGTGTATCTCTTCTTCTTGTGTGTGTATCTCTTCTTCTTGTTTGTGTATCTCTTCTTGTTTGTGTATCTCTTCTTCTTGTTTGTGTATCTCTTCCTATTTTTTGTATATCTCTTCTTCTTGTTTGTGTATGTCTTCCTATTGTTTGTGTATCTCTTCTTATTGTTTGTGTATCTCTTCTTCTTGTTTGTGTATCTCTTCCTATTGTTTGTGTATCTCTTCCTATTGTTTGTGTATCTCTTCTTATTGTTTGTGTATCTCTTCCTATTGTTTGTGTATCTCTTCTTATTGTTTGTGTATCTCTTCCTATTGTTTGTGTATCTCTTCTTCTTGTTTGTGTATCTCTTCTTCTTGTTTGTGTATCTCTTCCTATTGTTTGTGTATCTCTTCTTATTGTTTGTGTATCTCTTCCTATTGTTTGTGTATCTCTTCTTCTTGTGTTCTCTTCCTATTGTTTGTGTATCTCTTCTTCTTGTTTGTGTATCTCTTCCTATTGTTTGTGTATCTCTTCTTCTTGTTTGTGTATCTCTTCTTGTTTGTGTATCTCTTCCTATTGTTTGTGTATCTCTTCTTCTTGTTTGTGTATCTCTTCCTATTGTTGTGTATCTCTTCTTCTTGTTTGTGTATCTCTTCCTATTGTTTGTGTATCTCTTCCTATTGTTTGTGTATCTCTTGTTGTTGTTTGTGTATCTCTTCTTCTTGTTTGTGTATCTCTTCCTATTGTTTGTGTATCTCTTCCTATTGTTTGTGTATCTCTTCTTCTTGTTTGTGTATCTCTTCTTCTTGTTTGTGTATATCTTATTGTTTATGTATCTCTTCCTATTGTTTGCGTATCTCTTATTATTGTTTGTGTATCTCTTCTTATTGTTTGTGTATCTCTTCTTATTGTTTGTGTATCTCTTCTTGTTGTTTGTGTATCTCCTCTTATTGTTTGTATCTCATCTTAATGTTTGTGTATCTCTTCCTATTGTTTGTGTATCTCTTCTTCTTGTTTGTGTATCTCTTGTTGTTGTTTGTGTATCTCTTCTCATTGTTTGTGTATCTCTTGTTGTTGTTTGTGTATCTCTTCTTATTGTGTGTGTATATCTTATTGTTTGTGTATCTCTTCCTATTGTTTGTGTATCTCTTCTTGTTGTTTGTGTATCTCTTCCTATTGCTTGAGTATCTCTTCATCTTGTTTGTGTATCTCTTCTTCTTGTTTGTGTATCTCTTCTTCTTGTTTGTGTATCTCTTCTCATTGTTTGTGTATCTCTTGTTGTTGTTTGTGTATCTCTTCTCATTGTTTGTGTATCTCTTGTTGTTGTTTGTGTATCTCTTCTCATTGTTTGTGTATCTCTTGTTGTTGTTTGTGTATCTCTTCTCATTGTTTGTGTATCTCTTGTTGTTGTTTGTGTATCTCTTCTTATTGTGTGTGTATATCTTATTGTTTGTGTATCTCTTCCTATTGTTTGTGTATCTCTTCTTGTTGTTTGTGTATCTCTTCCTATTGCTTGAGTATCTCTTCATCTTGTTTGTGTATCTCTTCTTCTTGTTTGTGTATCTCTTCTTCTTGTTTGTGTATCTCTTCCTATTGTTTGTGTATCTCTTCTTCTTGTTTGTGTATCTCTTCCTATTGTTTGTGTATCTCTTCTTATTGTTTGTGTATCTCTTCTTATTGTCTTCTTATTGTTTGTGTATCTCTTGTAGCCTGTTGTTATTGTTTTTTGCACCTGTTATTCGTGTCTGCATAGCCTTCCTTGTTGTCTGTATACCTGTCCGTGTTGTCTGTATGCCTATCCTTTTTGTCTGTATACCTGTTCTTGTAGTATGTATACCTGTCCTTATTGTCTGTATACATGTCAAGTATTGTCATACCAAGAGGTGATTTGTGTTTCAAAGCGGATGTTCTACATTGTATGAATGTCACTTTATGAAATGATTTGTCACTAGTGAAGAAGGAACCCATTTCATCTCTTCCTGTGGCAAGTGATCAGTAGTGTTGTTTCATTGTAAAGAGTTATTTTTGTGCTTGTAACTTCAGCCGGCCAGATAAGATTATGATAATCAACGGCAAGTCAGTGGTAAACATGGCGTCTCTCAACTTCCTTGGTCTCCTTGGCGACGATACAATTGAGGTAATTATTAGATTAGTGTTCCTTTCAGGTCATTGTTCCGTCAATAGTTGGGACATTGTATTGTCAGTGTCAGTCGGCCTGTCCATACACACAAATGCATACTAATTGGCTAGGGGGACACTAGATCTATTGTCTAGTCTAGGGTTAGCTCTTGTGTGGTTATATATCCTCTTGCATGGCTAATAGAACAAACGAAAGAACAATCGGTTAAGTTTAAACTTTATTTATTTTACGATTGCGAAGCAAGTTCTAACAACTTTAATATTAATCACTCTCGTTGGCGCTGATGAAAGCGCATATGTGGTCATTAGTGTGGGAGGAAACCGGAGTACCCGGAGAAAACCCACCTGTCCGATCTGGCGACCACCGTACCATCTCACATACTTCCCGGGATCGAACCCGGATTGCATTGGTGAGAAGCGAGCGCGCTAACCGGACAGCCTGTATGGACGGGGCGACGAACAACCATGTTTAATGCATAAGGAACTTTGAAAGTTGAAAAATTTGTTTTTCAGGCTGCTGCACAGAAAGCCTTGAGTAAATATGGCGTTGGTTCTTGTGGTCCGAGGGGCTTCTATGGGACTATGGGTAATATCGTGTTTACATATCTATTTCAGTACGATACAATGAAATCCCTCACAACTGGAATTCGCTCCAACCAAATGATTTTCTTTGACTCCTGTTTTTACCTTTCTTTGTTCATTGAAAACGACTCGTCAGTTTTATTTCTAACACGATTTCTAGTTCAAAGAGCACATTGTAAACAATCATTCACAATCCCTGTGATAAGTGTCTGACTTTGCCGGCAGAATTTTGTTTCAGACCACAATATGGGTAACTTGCCAAACACACGGATATAACAGTTTCGTCATTTTATATAGTCTTATAATATGGCTCTAGTACTGAATAATAAAGTATATAATTTAATTATATGCAAGGAACACATACATTAACCAATCAGAATCCTTCCAGGTGTTATTGCACGTGTGGACATATAAGAAATTAGGAGATGATTGTATTACACTGAATACAACAGGGCTCGACAAATCCACTCGTCCGCTCGTATTTACGAGTGACTTTTCGATCTGGACGAGTAGAAATTCCAAGTCGCTTGCCCAGTCGGACGAGTGAAAATTTCAGCTAAATATCCAATATAAATCGAAGGAACAAAATAAAATAATATCCGTTTTACTTTCTTCGGAATGATTACCAGGTGTGATAATGGGAAATCACAGAGGATATTTTAATGTGTTTATGCTGCCACATAATTGCATTTATTAATAAATTAAAGTGCAATTCTGACGATTTTTAATTTTCCTAAAATACATGGGACGAGTGATAGTCCAATCTGGACGAGTGGAACAGTGGCATCACTCGCCCAGTAGGACGAGTAAGAAATTAAAAATGTGTCGAGGCCTGATACAAGCAAAGTTATGTGATAAATATATATATATATTGCAGCTACAATACGCCTTTATCAGACGGATCTGTAGTCCAGTGTGTTTTGTAACACGCTGGACTGGTAATCCAGGGATCGCAGGTTTGATTCCCCGTGTGACCCTAATAAAATTAACAGTCTTTCAGATGTGACGTTAAACCAAGGTCTCATGTCGGTGCTTTACACCGTGCACGTAAAAGAACCAGAGGAGACTCTGGAATGGGTCTCTTGTCTGTATCATTGCAATATCCTCCAAAAATCTAAAATGACTAATCTCTTCAGGAGGCGTCGCTCATATGGGCAACCAGTAGCGACGATAAATAAACGTAAAACACATATACGCCTTTATCGTTTGTTACATTTTGTCCAGTAGTCTTCAGAAATGTCAGTCCGAAGTTTCATATCTTGCTGTACATTGTCCACCAAGACTTTTTTTAACTCACAAGACTGGCTTCCTATATTAATACTAAGCAACTATTTCTGCTGAACCCATTTGACTGTCTATTTATAATGGGTTATTTTGTTGACTGGTTCCTTGTTATTTTGTAGATGTACATTTGGAGCTGGAGGACAGACTGGCCAAGTTTATGAACTGCGAGGAAGCCATTCTGTATTCCTACGGGTTTGCGACCATTGCCAGTGCTATTCCTGCCTACTCCAAAAGAGGAGATGTGATATTTGTGTAAGATTATGTTACCAACTCGTCTCGGTTTAACCCCGCCCCCAGCTGTTAGCAACTGGGGTTGTTTAATCCCCGCTGTTAGTAACTGGGGTTGTTTGATCCCCGCTGTTAGCAACTGGTGTTGTTTAATCCCCGCTGTTAGCAACTGGTCTTGTTTAATCCCCGCTGTTAGCAACTGCGGTTGTTTAATCCCCGCTGTTAGCAACTGGTGTTGTTTAATCCCCGCTGTTAGCAACTGGTGTTGTTTAATCCCCGCTGTTAGCAACTGGTGTTGTTTAATCCCCGCTGTTAGCAACTGGGGTTGTTTAATCCCCGCTGTTAGCAACTGGTGTTGTTTAATCCCCGCTGTTAGCAACTGGTGTTGTTTAATCCCCGCTGTTAGCAACTGGTGTTGTTTAATCCCCGCTGTTAGCAACTGGTGTTGTTTAATCCCCGCTGTTAGCAACTGGGGTTGTTTAATCCCCGCTGTTAGCAACTGGTCTTGTTTAATCCCCGCTGTTAGCAACTGGTCTTGTTTAATCCCCGCTGTTAGCAACTGGTCTTGTTTAATCCCCGCTGTTAGCAACTGGTCTTGTTTAATCCCCGCTGTTAGCAACTGGTCTTGTTTAATCCCTGCTGTTAGTAACTGGTGTTGTTTAATCCCCGCTGTTAGCAACTGGTGTTGTTTAATCCCTGCTGTTAGCAACTGGTGTTGTTTAATCCCCGCTGTTAGCAACTGGTCTTGTTTAATCCCCGCTGTTAGCAACTGGTCTTGTTTAATCCCCGCTGTTAGCAACTGGTGTTGTTTAATCCCCGCTGTTAGCAACTGGAGTTGTTTAATCCCCGCTGTTAGCAACTGGTCTTGTTTAATCCCCGCTGTTAGCAACTGGTCTTGTTTAATCCCCGCTGTTAGCAACTGGTCTTGTTTAATCCCCGCTGTTAGCAACTGGGGTTGTTTAATCCCCGCTGTTAGCAACTGGTCTTGTTTAATCCCCGCTGTTAGCAACTGGTCTTGTTTAATCCCCGCTGTTAGTAACTGGTGTTGTTTAATCCCCGCTGTTAGCAACTGGTCTTGTTTAATCCCCGCTGTTAGCAACTGGTCTTGTTTAATCCCCGCTGTTAGCAACTGGTCTTGTTTAATCCCCGCTGTTAGTAACTGGTGTTGTTTAATCCCCGCTGTTAGCAACTGGGGCTGGCTTAACCCCCTATGTTAGCAACTGGGGTTGGTTTAACCCCCGCTGTTAGTAACTGGGGTTGGTTCAACCCCCTATGTTAGCAACTGGGGTTGGTTTAACCCCCGCTGTTAGCAACTGGGGTTGGTTTAACCCCCGCTGTTAGCAACTGGGGTTGGCTTAACCCCCTATGTTAGCAACTGGAGCTGGTTCAACCCCCGCTGTTAGCAACTGGGGTTGTTGTTTATGACCATGTCTGAACAGGATAACTTAAAATCTTGTTTTGGTGAAATTTTGTGGATATATAGAGTTTGTCTAGGATGGAAGTGGTTCGATTTTGGGAGAAATCGGTTAGGACCTGCGGTCAGGGAAGTGTCCGCTCCCATTGACTGTGCATGCTTGTAACCCAGGGCGGTCAGTGAAGTGTCCGCTACCTTTGACTGTGCATGCTTGTAATCCAGGGCGGTCAGTGAAGTGTCCGCTACCTTTGACTGTGCATGCTTGTAACCCAGGGCGGTCAGTGAAGTGTCCGCTACCTTTGACTGTGCATGCTTGTAACCCAGGGCGGTCAGGGAAGTGTCCGCTACCTTTGACTGTGCATGCTTGTAACCCAGGGCGGTCAGTGAAGTGTCCGCTACCATTGACTGTGCATGCTTGTAACCCAGGGCGGTCAGGGAAGTGTCCGCTCCCATTGACTGTGCATGCTTGTAACCCAGGGCGATCAGGGAAGTGTCCGCTACCTTTGACTGTGCATGCTTGTAACCCAGGGCGGTCAGGGAAGTGTCCGCTACCGTTGACTGTGCATGCTTGTAACCCAGGGCGGTCAGGGAAGTGTCCGCTACCTTTGACTGTGCATGCTTGTAACCCAGGGCGGTCAGGGAAGTGTCCGCTACCTTTGACTGTGCATGCTTGTAACCCAGGGCGGTCAGTGAAGTGTCCGCTACCTTTGACTGTGCATGCTTGTAACCCAGTGCGGTCAGGGAAGTGTCCGCTACCTTTGACTGTGCATGCTTGTAACCCAGGGCGGTCAGTGAAGTGTCCGCTACCTTTGACTGTGCATGCTTGTAACCCAGTGCGGTCAGTGAAGTGTCCGCTACCTTTGACTGTGCATGCTTGTAACCCAGTGCGGTCAGGGAAGTGTCCGCTACCTTTGACTGTGCATGCTTGTAACCCAGGGCGGTCAGTGAAGTGTCCGCTACCTTTGACTGTGCATGCTTGTAACCCAGGGCGGTCAGTGAAGTGTCCGCTACCTTTGACTGTGCATGCTTGTAACCCAGGGCGGTCAGTGAAGTGTCCGCTACCTTTGACTGTGCATGCTTGTAACCCAGGGCGGTCAGTGAAGTGTCCGCTACCATTGACTGTGCATGCTTGTAACCCAGGGCGGTCAGTGAAGTGTCCGCTACCTTTGACTGTGCATGCTTGTAACCCAGGGCAGTCAGTGAAGTGTCCGCTACCTTTGACTGTGCATGCTTGTAACCCAGGGCGGTCAGTGAAGTGTCCGCTACCTTTGACTGTGCATGCTTGTAACCCAGGGCGGTCAGTGAAGTGTCCGCTACCTTTGACTGTGCATGCTTGTAACCCAGGGCGGTCAGTGAAGTGTCCGCTACCTTTGACTGTGCATGCTTGTAACCCAGGGCGGTCAGTGAAGTGTCCGCTACCTTTGACTGTGCATGCTTGTAACCCAGGGCAGTCAGTGAAGTGTCCGCTACCTTTGACTGTGCATGCTTGTAACCCAGGGCGGTCAGTGAAGTGTCCGCTACCTTTGACTGTGCATGCTTGTAACCCAGGGTGGTCAGTGAAGTGTCCACTACCTTTGACTGTGCATGCTTGTAACCCAGGGCGGTCAGTGAAGTGTCCGCTACCTTTGACTGTGCATGCTTGTAACCCAGGGCGGTCAGTGAAGTGTCCGCTACCTTTGACTGTGCATGCTTGTAACCCAGGGCGGTCAGTGAAGTGTCCGCTACCTTTGACTGTGCATGCTTGTAACCCAGGGCGGTCAGTGAAGTGTCCGCTACCTTTGACTGTGCATGCTTGTAACCCAGGGCGGTCAGTGAAGTGTCCGCTACCATTGACTGTGCATGCTTGTAACCCAGGCGGTCAGTGAAGTGTCCGCTACCTTTGACTGTGCATGCTTGTAACCCAGGGCACAAACCCACCACCACAAACCCAGTCAGTGAAGTGTCCGCTACCTTTGACTGTGCATGCTTGTAACCCAGGGCGGTCAGTGAAGTGTCCGCTACCTTTGACTGTGCATGCTGGAAAGTCGCCATGACCGTAGCTGTTGGTGCGATGTTAAACCCCAAAAAGCAACACACACAAGAACATGAAACTTTGGTGAAATGTTCATTACACGAGGAAAGTTTGATTCAGGGCAGTGTATGTTAATTCA
>CM026403.1:62617007-62648922 GCA_014843695.1 Archivesica marissinica | reverse complement strand
TACCTTTGACTGTGCATGCTTGTAACCCAGGGCGGTCAGTGAAGTGTCCGCTACCTTTGACTGTGCATGCTTGTAACCCAGGGCGGTCAGTGAAGTGTCCGCTACCTTTGACTGTGCATGCTTGTAACCCAGGGCGGTCAGTGAAGTGTCCGCTACCATTGACTGTGCATGCTTGTAACCCAGGGCGGTCAGTGAAGTGTCCGCTACCTTTGACTGTGCATGCTTGTAACCCAGGGCAGTCAGTGAAGTGTCCGCTACCTTTGACTGTGCATGCTTGAACCCAGGGTGGTCAGTGAAGTGTCCGCTACCTTTGACTGTGCATGCTTGTAACCCAGGGCGGTCAGTGAAGTGTCCGCTACCTTTGACTGTGCATGCTGGAAAGTCGCCATGACCGTAGCTGTTGGTGCGATGTTAAACCCCAAAAAGCAACACACACAAGAACATGAAACTTTGGTGAAATGTTCATTACACGAGGAAAGTTTGATTCAGGGCAGTGTATGTTAATTCAGCAATGACAGTTTGTATTCACTTATTTCAGTGACAATAATTGTGTACTTTATTCTTTATTTCAATGACAATAATTGTGTACTTTATTTCAGTGACAATGATTGTGTACTTTATTTCAGTGACAATGATTGTGTACTTTATTTCAGTGACAATGAGTGTGTACTTTATTTCAGTGACTGATTGTGTACTTTATTTCAGTGACAATGATTGTGTACTTTATTTCAGTGACAATGAGTGTGTACTTTATTTCAGTGACAATGAGTGTGTACTTTATTTCAGTGACAATGATTGTGTACTTTATTTCAGTGACAATGAGTGTGTACTTTATTTCAGTGACAATGAGTGTGTACTTTATTTCAGTGACAATGAGTGTGTACTTTATTTCAGTGACAATGAGTGTGTACTTTATTTCAGTGACAATGAGTGTGTACTTTATTTCAGTGACAATGAGTGTGTACTTTATTTCAGTGACAATGAGTGTGTACTTTATTTCAGTGACAATGAGTGTGTACTTTATTTCAGTGACAATGAGTGTGTACTTTATTTCAGTGACAATGATTGTGTACTTTATTTTTTTCAGTGACAATGAGTGTGTACTTTATTTCAGTGACAATGAGTGTGTACTTTATTTCAGTGACAATGAGTGTGTACTTTATTTCAGTGACAATGAGTGTGTACTTTATTTCAGTGACAATGAGTGTGTACTTTATTTCAGTGACAATGAGTGTGTACTTTATTTTTTTTCAGTGACAATGATTGTGTACTTTATTCTTTATTTCAGTGACAATGAGTGTGTACTTTATTTCAGTGACAATGAGTGTGTACTTTATTTCAGTGACAATGAGTGTGTACTTTATTTCAGTGACAATGAGTGTGTACTTTATTTCAGTGACAATGAGTGTGTACTTTATTTCAGTGACAATGAGTGTGTACTTTATTTCAGTGACAATGATTGTGTACTTTATTTCAGTGACAATGAGTGTGTACTTTATTTCAGTGACAATGAGTGTGTACTTTATTTCAGTGACAATGATTGTGTACTTTATTTCAGTGACAATGAGTGTGTACTTTATTTCAGTGACAATGAGTGTGTACTTTATTTCAGTAACAATGAGTGTGTACTTTATACTTTATTTCAGTGACAATGAGTGTGTACTTTATTTCAGTGACAATGAGTGTGTACTTTATTTCAGTGACAATGAGTGTGTACTTTATTCTTTATTTCAGTGACAATGATTGTGTACTTTATTTCAGTGACAATGATTGTGTACTTTATTTCAGTGACAATGAGTGTGTACTTTATTTCAGTGACTGATTGTGTACTTTATTTCAGTGACAATGATTGTGTACTTTATTCTTTATTTCAGTGACAATGAGTGTGTACTTTATTTCAGTGACAATGAGTGTGTACTTTATTCTTTATTTCAGTGACAATGAGTGTGTACTTTATTTCAGTGACAATGAGTGTGTACTTTATTTCAGTGACAATGAGTGTGTACTTTATTTCAGTGACAATGAGTGTGTACTTTATTTCAGTGACAATGAGTGTGTACTTTATTCTTTATTTCAGTGACAATGATTGTGTACTTTATTTCAGTGACAATGATTGTGTACTTTATTTCAGTGACAATGAGTGTGTACTTTATTTCAGTGACAATGATTGTGTACTTTATTTCAGTGACAATGATTGTGTACTTTATTCTTTATTTCAGTGACAATGAGTGTGTACTTTATTTCAGTGACAATGAGTGTGTACTTTATTCTTTATTTCAGTGACAATGAGTGTGTACTTTATTTCAGTGACAATGAGTGTGTACTTTATTTCAGTGACAATGAGTGTGTACTTTATTTCAGTGACAATGATTGTGTACTTTATTTCAGTGACAATGAGTGTGTACTTTATTTCAGTGACAATGAGTGTGTACTTTATTTCAGTGACAATGATTGTGTACTTTATTTCAGGGACAATGATTGTGTACTTTATTTCAGTGACAATGAGTGTGTACTTTATTTCAGTGACAATGAGTGTGTACTTTATTTCAGTGACAATGAGTGTGTACTTTATTTCAGTGACAATGAGTGTGTACTTTATTTCAGTGACAATGATTGTGTACTTTATTCTTTATTTCAGTGACAATGAGTGTGTACTTTATTTCAGTGACAATGAGTGTGTACTTTATTTCAGTGACAATGAGTGTGTACTTTATTTCAGTGACAATGATTGTGTACTTTATTGTTTATTTCAATGACAATAATTTTATTTCAGTGACGATGGTGTATGTTTTGCTATACAGAAGGGACTGGTAGCATCGAGGAGTCATATAAAGTTCTTCAAGCATAACGACATGGAGGATCTGGAGAGACTGTGTCAGGAACAGCAAGTGGAGGATAAACGAGTAAGACCACAGGGACTCTTAGTTTAAATAATATTTTATTCAAGAATCAGAGTTCCCGCTGTTGGTCGCCAATGGCGACAAAAAACAAATATTGGCGCTAGATTTTGTGAATTGTCGAAAATATTTGGCGCAACTTTTATTTTTAAATTATTGTTTTTTGGCACATGTTTGGTCATGGCTTCAAATATTTATTTGTTAACTATATGGCTCTTAGTTGGCGCCAACATTTTTAAATTGGCTCCAGTGTTTTTCAATTGGCGACAGAAGTGGCGCAGACAAACATTCAGGTAGAGACAGAACTCTGAGAATTGTACATAACACAGGAATAGTTGCAACAGCACAGTTAGTATTGGTAAAAAAGTTACATACAGTCTACATCCGTTATGTCGAATTCCGTCGGACCAAACAGAATACTTCGACATAACCGAAGTTTGAGTTAACGAAATTCGATATAAACGGAGCCAGTTATATGTAAAATGATAGTGTCTGAAACGGGACTTTGATCCGACTTCGAGATAACCGGAGAATTCGACATAACCGACTTTGACATAATGGATGTAGACTGTAGTAACTTATTCCAATCCCCTTTCATAAATACAATTACATACACACACATATTTTATTAGGACAGGTTACATTACAAGTATTGTTTTGTATGAAATATTTTATAATGCTATAACTCGAGTTTAAGCACAAGATGGAAATATAAACATGCAACAAAAACGTTACGATTTTGTTGGAATCTTTTGTCTTAACCTACAATACATAATTCCGACGGAACTTCCTTTTCTTTTATGTTTTCCAATGAATGATAGAGTTTTCTCAGTGAAAGAAAACTCCATCTTCCACCGCTTTGAAACAGTGACAGATGGCATTTTCTCTGCCACCGGTTGCGTTTTGTATTCCATGCGAGGTTAAATGTACTTTTATATTTTAGCTATTTTCTGACAATCATAAACAGTTAACTACAAAGTAATATATTCTAATGAATTTGTTTTGTCTGTAGTTTTTAATTTTGAAAAGTATGCAGGAACTATTTCTTATTACGGACGTTCACACTAACAGAAGTGGTTGTGCGGTTGTGTCAAATAGTACAATGAAGCTCCAGACAGGGCAGCTAAAATGAATAAAATTTGAAACCAAATATTATATTAGCCAAAGTCATTGGAAATCATAAACGAAAAAGGAGATTTGTATTTATTAGAGTGGAAATACATATTTCGGTGATCACGAGATGAAATAAAATCCTATCTTACACTAATATCATCTATATCTTGAACACATGTCATCCGTTAGATGCAACACAAACTATAACTGCTATATAATTATATAACACCAATACTGGTTGCATTATGTCCGCCTCCGTGGTCCAGTTGTTACGGTCGATGACTTATATACGACTGTAACCTATCATCACTTGATGGTCACGGGTTTGAGCCCTGCTCAAGCCGTGTTTCTTTATATGAAAACGTTTTCTTACGGAGATTGGTGCACCAAGTACTCGATAACCACTGGAGCCTGCCCAGGTACGGTATTGTTATGTAAACTGCCTACCGGCGACGTAGCCCAAAATGGTGCTGATGAAGGCGTTAATACCGAACGAACAAAACAGTTTACTTTAGATGCATGATTTAAGACAAAATTTACTCATTTCTGCCCCATCTCAAGCTTTATATGAAAAAGTTGGCAGTTTCTTACAGAGGTTGATGCACCAAGGACTGGTTAATCGCTGGAGCCTGCTAATGAGGGGGCATAATAACCGAACAAATAAACAAAACTGTTTGCATTAGATGCCTCACCGAATGTTATGTATATTCGTGACCTTAAAATATAACGATTTGCAAAATGAATGTGAAAAAACACAAACACTGTGAGAAACGTGTGTCGCGATTATTGCAAATATCACAGTCTACTCAAGTAATTGATGACCTCATGGAGGTTAACAACTCTGGGCATCGCAAAATGCAGGCTCAAGTTCGAGGGCGATTTGGGTGAGGTAATTTTCGACGCATCAACACAATATCCGTTTTGCCTAATTTCTGGAGTGCCAAGTTTCTAATTAACCATAATCCATTAGTTGACTGTGTCGATCGACAGTCTCGAAATACATGCTGCCAGGCATAAATCGAAGTCCGCCTACCAAGACATCCTGAAAATTGCAATATCCACAGCCAATCGGGAAGTGTTAATTAAAATTATGTTGTAAAAATCGAATTTCATGTTAAAACATTGATCGTAAGATTAAGGGACATTTGTGCGCATACAATTTCATATAAGTTATCATCATAATGTTTATCCTGCTTAGGGCATTGAGAAGAATCTGCAGGTACGAAGATAACTTGTTAAATTGGACGCTTTTTGTCTCAGCAATTTTAGTGGAAAGTGACATTAAGCAGTCACTTTTCCGGTGACGGTGCCAGAAACAATTGCATATAACTAATACACTGTCAAATATAATGCTTTAATACATTACATATTGTTTCTAGGGGTTGTTCCATGCCCCCTAGCAAGTCCAAACACTCAAGAGTGACCCTGAACTTGAAATTTGGCAAAATAACGGTGTCGTTTTCAGAAATATATTTGACCCATAAAAACATTATTTCACAAAAAAAGTCAAATGTATTGCTTTGAAACTTCGAATTTACATTAATGTACTAATTCTCAACACCCTCAATAAGTCGCCACACTACCAGTGACCCTGAACTTGAAATTTGACAATTTGTTGGAAAGTATAAAAGATTTATTTTCTATCAGTGAACCAGCAGTTCAAACACACGTGGAGAGGCACCCTGGGTGGGGACTGTAGTCGTGCTCTTTCTAGAAATAGTCGGCTTTTAATGTTTAGTAGTTTTGCGTGTAGCGTATTGCCTTGCGTCTATTCTGCTTCACTTATCATTATGGAGTTCTTTAGGGTTTTGATGTGCATATCCATGCACAATGTTTGAGCAGGAAACACGGAAGCTATTGCGATACAATACCGGCAACGTTTTGTAGTTTTGCGTATAGCGTAATGTCTTGCATCTATTCTGCTTCACTTATCAGACAGTCAAACCTGTCTTTGAACAGCCACCCAGGAAAGTGGCTGCTTAACACAGGGTGCTGCTTAATAGAGATTAAATATATAATTAAACAACATATTGGGAATCTGGAAACTGGCGCTTAATACAGGTTGGCTGCTTAATGGAGGTTAAATCTATAATTAAACAACATATTGGGAATCTGGAAACTGGCTGCTTAATACAGATTGGCTGCTTAATGGAGATGACCACTAACATAGGTTTGACTGTAATCTGCTTCACTTATCATTATGGAGTTGTTTAGGGTTTTGATGTGCACATCCATGCACCATGTTTGAGCTAGAAGTCTGCCTCTGTGGTCGAGTGGTTATGGTCGCTGACTTGTATACCACTGTAACCTATCATCACTGATGGTGACGGGTTCTAGCTCCGCTCAGGCCGTGTCTTATTTATGTGAAAAAGTTGACAGTTTCTTACGGAGGCTGGTGCACCCAAGTACTGGTTAACTGCTGGAGCCTGCCCAGGAAATGTGTTGTTAGGTGAACTGACCGCCGGCGATATAGCCCGAAATGGTGCTGATGCAGGCGTAAAACCCGAAATATAAATTGAGCTAGAAATCTGGTGAGCTATTGCGATACAATACCGGCAATGTCTGATGTAAACAATGGTTAGCATCTCAGTTGTTTTACAAATGGAGTTACACTTTCTTGAAGGGAGTTGTGGTACACATTCATGGGTGATGAAAGTTCCATGAAATTCAATATGTCCGACTTATTACTATAAATAGATTGTTTACAAATTAAGTTTGAGAAGTAGCAGATTAGATACCCATAGTAAAGTTATTCTGTCTTGAGAGTATTGAGTTGAACATCCTGCTGCAAAATAATACATTGGATCCAAGATGGCCGACATGGTTACCATAAATAGTTTATGTTTATACCGTTTTGTTATTTTGCGTTTAAAATTTCATTTGTGGCTATACACCACTCCACTTATCTTTGTAAAAATTCATCATGGTACTACGAGGTACTGATTGCCAATTTTTGTTACTATAAATTCATTATGTTTAACATTTCATTTTTTTAGGGTTCCCGCCGACGGTTGCCAATTGCGACCAAAAAACAAATAAGTGCAACGTTTTTTTTCCCCGCATTTGTCAAATACATGGCTTCAAACATTTATCTGTGAACTATATGGCTCTTAGTTGGCTCCAACGTTTTCAATTTGGCTCCAGTTTTTTTCAATTGGCGACAGAAGTGGCACAGACAAATATTCAGACAGGGAATCCTGTTTTTGCTCTCAATGATGGTGTCTATATCGCATTGAGATGCACATTTGAGCACAAATAAAGCTTCCATTTCTAAGTCAGCTGCATATCATTAGTTAGGAATTCCATACGAAAATGTATACAAACACGGCATACAAACACGGCATACAAACACGACATACAAACACGACATACAAACACGGCATACAAACACGACATACAAACACGGCATACAAACATGGCATACAAACACAGCATACAAACACGACATACAAACACGACATACAAGCACGACATACAAACACGACATGTCTGTATATCTGTTTGACATGTCTCTAACAGCTTCCATCTCCAGCCGCATGCTCCAAATATCTTCTCACATTCGTGTTTATATGACTTCTTTTCAGGTTCCAAAGAAAGCCAAAGTAACGAGGAGATTTTTGGTTGTAGAAGGCCTATACGCTAAGCATGCAGATATATGTCCGTTGCCACAACTGGTATGTACAATTCCACCTTGTCCTTTATAAATAAATTGGGTTTTGTTTTGTTCTTTTAAATTTGATTTAGTTTACAACGATTGCGAAGCAAGTTCTAACAACTTATATTAATCACTCTCGTTGGCGCGGATGAAAGCGTATATTTGTCATTCGCGTGGGAGGTACCCGGAGAAAACCGATCTGGCGACCACCGTACCATCTCATATACTTCCCGGTTTGGCCCTAAGTGATCTCTATTAAAAAAAATAAAAAAGTTGGAACTTTATTTATTTTACAATTATTGTCCGAGTGGTTACGGTCGCTGACTTTCATATCACTGTAACATATCATCACTGATGCTCACATATTCGAGCCCCGCTCAGGTCGTGTCTCATTTATATGAAAGTTTTCTTACGGAGGTTGGTGCACCTAAATACTTGTTAACAGCTGGAGCCTGCACAGGAAAGGTGATGTTAGGTAAACTGTCCGCCGGCGATATAGCCTAAATTAGTGCTGATACAGTCCAAAATAGTGCTGATGCAGGCATAAAACCCGAACTAACAAACAAACAACACAACAACTTATTTTACAATTGCAAACCAATCTATAACAACTTATATTACATCAATCGTTTGCGTGGATAAAAGCGTATATGTGGTCATACGTGTGGTAGGAAATCGCACCTGTCCGATTTGGAGAACAACATACCATCTCACTTTCTTCCCGGTCCTAGGATCGCTCCCGAGTTGCATTGGTGAGAGGCGAGCGTGCTAACCACTGCGCTAATCGAACACCAAAAATCTATAGTAGACAACCAAAGTCAATGAAAAGTTTCTTAAGATCGCCAAAGTAACATTCTGCATTATCTGGACAGCTGATACAGTGATTTTAAACACAGCGAAAAATCACAATTTCACAATTCCACAGCTATGTTCCCAAATCGGTGGGGGGAAATTACCTGTGTCGCATATAATGATCAATATATGAATGTATTGTCAATATCTTAGTCTGAATACAGCAATACCGTCAAACCTGTCTTAAGCAGCCAGTCAAGGGGAATCATAGAAAGTGGCTGCGCAACACAGGTGTTGCTTAATCCATTCAACACCAAGTAACTGACATGGACTGGTCCAGCATATTTTCAGACCAATAAATTAATAAGAAAATTACATTTGGATCAGTTCATTTATCAAATTGGGTATACAAAATTCTAAAAATAATAATATTACTTGCAAAAAGTGCAGATCCTGATGAGACGGCTCGTCACGAGTCGGCTCATCTGGGTCTACACTTTTTTGTAAGCCGATTTAGAGACCTGTGGTGGTGAAAGTGTTAATAGAGGTCAAATGTATAATAAAACAACATATTGCGAATCCTGAAACTGGCTGCTTAAGACAGGTTACCTGCTTCATAGAGGTGAGTGACCACTGACACATGTTTTATGTACACAAATGCCATCAATAGCCCCACATAACAGAAACTGTTCATATATCTGTTGTATTGATATTGAGTTTATATATAAATTGAGTATGTCTGCATTATTGGCATTTGTTTATATATAAATTGAGTATGTCTACATAATTGGCATTTGTTTATATATAAATTGAGTATGTCTGCATTATTGGCATTTGTTTATATATAAATTGAGTATGTCTACATAATTGGCATTTGTTTATATATAAATTGAGTATGTCTAGTGTTATTGAAATTGTAGGTTGCGATGAAATGGAAGTACAAGTTACGTATATTTGTTGAAGAGAGTTTCTCATTTGGGGTGCTTGGCGCTACGGGGCGAGGAATCACTGAACACTTTGGTGTCAACGTAAGTCTTGTTGTAGTCGTATAATATTTACATACAGTTCAGTTCTTTTATGTTTACCATCTGTCTGTCGGTCCAGTCCGCCTCTGTGGTCGAGTGGTTACGGTCGTTGACTTGTATACCAGTGTAACCTATCGTCACTGATTGTCATGAGTTTGAGCCCTGCTCAGGCCGTGTCTCATTTATATGAAAAAGTTGGCAGTTTGTTATGCACCAAGTACTGGTTAAAATAGGTTCGAATCACACTTCGAATTCTTTCAAGTTAGGAAGCTATCCAGCTGGCTTGCGGTAGGTCGGTGGTTCTACCTGGGTGTTCATCCGTGTCGGAAATACTGCTCGGAGGAGTATCACAGACTCTTGCTCCACCAATAATAACTGGAGAGTCGCCATATGTCGGTTAGTGCGACTTTTAACCCCTAAAACACTAAGAGTAGGACAAAAATTGTAGTTGCTATTGCAACAGAAATTGTAACAAAAATGTAATGACTGAAAACAATATTCAATTTAGATTCATGAAATTTGGAATAAGAAACACATAATGCAACTTTTATGTGTTTTCCAAACCACTATTATAAACTTTATTTATTTTACAACGATTGCGAAGCAAGTTTTAACAACTTATATTAATCACTCTCGTTGGCGCGGATGAAAGCGTATATGTGGTCATTCGTGTGGGAGGAAACCGGAGTACCCGAGTTCCAAACCATTGTAGATGTGAATCCCACTAGAGGTGCTGTCTGTCTGTCGTGAGAGGAAACTATCCAGCTGGCTTGCATACGGTCTGCGGTTCTATCTAGATGTTTATCTGTGCCTGAAATTCTGCTCACAGAGGCACCTGGGATGTCCCACGCTACATAGCAGCCATATACCCGCCGCGCGACTTTAAACTCCAAATACAAAATGTACCGAATGTGGATGTTGTTTGTTTTTATATAGATTGACGAGATAGACCTTGTTGCAGCGTGCTTGGAGAATGCTATTGGTGGTGCTGGAGGGTTCTGCTGCGGAAAGAAATATATAGTTGATCATCAGGTAATTGTATCCAGCTAGATGTCTAGTCCTGTGATTGGATTAACAATCCTCCGTGGTAGAGAGGTTTTTATCAATGACTTCAAATCACTTGCTGTTCACTGCTGCTGGTTCGAACCCCACCGGGAGTGTCTAAGGAAGCTATCCAGCCAGCTTGTAGATTGGTGGTTCTACCTGGTTGCCTGTCCACACTTGAAATGCTGCACTCGGGATCTTCCTCTACCAGTGACCCAAGTTGTTTACCCCCAAAACAAACAACTACATAGAGAGTTCGCCTCCGTTGTCGAGTGGTTTCAGTTGCTAATTTGTATACCACTGTAACCTATCATCACTGATGGTCACAGATTCAAGCCCCCGCTCAGGCCGTGTCTCTTTATATGAAAAGCATTTTCTTACAGAGGTTGGTGCACCAAGTACTGTTTAACAGCTGGAGCCTGTCCAGGAAAGGTGTTATTAGGTCAACTGCAATTAGCCCAAAATGGTGCTGATGAAGATGTAAAACAAACCAACTATGTGGAGATTTATAGAGCACCATTATGCTATAAATCTATGCTAGTATTGTCTTGGTCTTCCCAATCTTTAGATTGGATTTTATTTTATTGAACAAAATAGAGCTTACAACATTCTGGAATTTGGGTGAGAGTTTTTGTATAGTTCTGGATCCTGTTGTATAGTCAGTATGACATTTTCCACTCTGTCAATTTTCGTTGACTTCAAGTCACTTCCCCCTCACCGTTGTAGGTTTAAATCCCACTGGGGGTGTCAAATTCAGTCGTGCGAGGAAGCTATCCAGCTGGCTTATGGAAGGGCGGTTGTTCGATCCATGTGCGATCCGTGCCTGGAATGTCACCCAAGCCAATAATAGATGGAGAGTCGCCATATGACCCAAGCTGTTGGTGCGACTTCAAAACCCCCAAAACCAAAAATATAAACCAACACTGATAAGTTACTACAGCTAACAACTGAATGGATTCTGGGAAGAACCTGTGAGCACACTATGAGTCACCAGAATATTTGGCTAATGGATATGATGTCTGCCACTTAATAGAGAGGTTGCGAATTCAAACCCCAACAGAACCATGATGGTGTTGTCCCTGATCAAGACACTTAAACCCACACTGTCTCTTCTCTCTCCCTTAATACGATGGATTCCATCAGGAATGAGGTTTCGAGAGTGATTAAGAGCGATCATTCGCAATCGAACGGTAATTTGTATAAATTAATCCATTAGAATCTATTGTCATATGTTATCATGTCTATTTCAGAGATTATCGGGTCTGGGGTACTGTTTTTCTGCTTCCCTGCCACCAATGTTGGCATCCGGCTCCATACAGTCTCTCAACATTATAGAAAATGATCCAGGTAACTGTGAATGGCATATATAAAACTGGTTGCTATGGAAACATATATCTTTCCTTTGAACAAATCATTTATTTGTGCGAAGTCGATTAAACATGTGTTAAGATACACACGAACCACCGGTACAACATTTTTTAGTGTATTAATATTTTTGTTTATTGTGTCTTATGTTATTTCAAACACTATATCTCAACGTCTAGTTTACGGCATTTGGCCCAGATGTTTTTCGATAGTTCTGAAAGATAATTGATGGTTTATATTACAGGAATGTTGACCAGTCTCCGGCACAAATCTGAGAAAATACATGAACAGCTTGCCAAGTAAGATTAGTTGTTGTGACACAGTTGTAGAGCCGTCAAATTTGTTATTACTCCCATAGTGGTTTAATATGTGACTACTGTATATATAAATGTATAGCACGCTATCATATATAATGTGTGCCTACATCATGGCACGGAAAGCGGGGTGAAACGCAGTTCCGATGTATAACTCGCATGTTAAAATAGCGATTTCACAAGCTAAAGTTGCTCGAGGTACGATAATTGCTCGAGGTACGATAATTGCTCGAGGTACGATAAAATCATGCTCCAAGATTTTTACATGCCCATAGAACAAGAGAAAATCATGCGGTAAGGGAATACTTACCGAAATGCACTTGTTCCAAAAATTGTGACAATAACTGAAAGGTTTGAGTGGTATCCTTAGTGATAAAATACATGTTTCTCTGTAACTCAAGTTGAATATTGGCCGTAGCTTCATTATGTCCGTAAATTTACAGATTAAGCAGATTTTCACACATAATAGTCCAAGTCACAAAATCTCCACATTGACCTAGATTTTGATTATAATCATTTTCAAGATCAAACTTCACAACCAATTGCAAAACTTGAGTAATACGGGTTTTGTAGCAAAAATAACTGTATCGTAAACAACCATTTTAGAATTTGCGTCTGTGCTTTAAATAGGAGTCTGACCGTAACATTCATAGTGAACAGTTTTCAAGGTCAAAAACTTGGAACTTTTTAGAAAAAGTTAATAAACAGGATCGGTGTTAATTCTATTTTCAGAATTGATGGTATGCGGGTGTTAGGGAACATTATGTCCCCTATCAAACATTTCAGCCTGCTAGAACCCAGTGATGATAGAGATATTGACAACACAATCCTGGAGAATATCTCAAAAGAAGTAAGTAGCTAGCATAGGCACTGTAGCAGCGATTAATCACGTCACAACAAAACTCACTTTTGCAAACAGCATAGAGCCAGATCAGACGGAACATTTCTGTTTACTATTCAGATAGTTACGCCGTGGCTGATCTGGATCTATGTTGTTTGCACATTCCTTCTAATTTATTCGGGTTTACGGGTTACACTCTTGTCGAGTATTGAAGAATTATTTTGCTGTTGCTGGCTATTATTTTGTTGTTTAGTTGAGTGGCCTCTGTGGCCAAATAGTTATTGTTGTTGACTTACCTCTGTAGGTTCAAATTTATGCAGCTGGCTTGCGCTACGTCTGAAGTTCTACCCGTGGGTCCAGTCCATGCCTGTAATGTTGCTCGGAGGGGCTCCCGGGGTCTTCCTCCACCAATAGTAGCTGTTTGTGCGACTAAGCCCCATAAACACACTTAATTCCTGATTTCAGTCAGTTGCTGTGCCTTATTGTCACATTTCTAACATCATATTGGATGTTTAGTAATGCAATAAATCAGTTATTGCATATTTTCTGTAAAACATAAATAAGATTCTTGGATGTTTAGCAATGCGCTAAATCAGTTATTGCATATTTTCTCTAAAACATAAATAAGATTCTTGGATGTTTAGCAATACGCTAAATCAGTTATTGCATATTTTCTGTAAAACATAAATAAGATTCTTGGATGTTTAGCAATGTGCTAAATCAGTTATTGCATATTTTCTGTAAAATATAAATAAGATTCTTCGATGTTTAGCAAAATGCTAAATCAGTTATTGCATATTTTCTGTAAAATATAAATAAGATTCTTGGATGTTTAGCAATGTGCTAAATCAGTTATTGCATATTTTCATTGAAATATAAATAAGATTCTTGGGAAAATATGTAGATCGCAATCGCTTATTATTTGGCGAAATCTTTTATTCACGAGTGTGTTTATGGAATGATTATGAATAATCATTTACGGTATATATAACCATTGTAATTGTCTTCTACTTAATTCTATGCATTATTTATGTTGTTGTATGTTATATGTGATCTATGTCTTGCACTAAATACCATTTCAACCAACCATTGTAATGTATGCGACGTGTAAATATATTGTGTGAATGAGTAATCAATGTGTTTTTAACAGGCAATGGAGCGAGGTTTGGCCATTACACCGGCTCGGTATCTGGAACATGAAGAACATATTCTCCCTCCACCAAGGTAACATCATCTCTTCCTCCCTCTCCTCTCTCCCTATGCAATGTTTGGCCCTTCTACTGGCTTTATATCTGGAATATTGGGAATAATCTCCCTCCACCAAGGTAACATCATTTCTTCCTCCTCCCTCCTGTCCCTATGCAATATTTAGTCCTTCTACTGGCTTTGTATCTGGAATATTGGGAATAGTCCCACTCCACCAAGGTAACATCATCTCTTCCTCCCCCTCCACCAAGGTAACATCATCTCTTCCTCCCCCTCTCTCCCTATGCAGTGTTTAGCCCTTCTACTGGCTTTGTATCTGGAATATTGGGAATAGTCCCCCACCACCAAGGTACATCATCTCTTCCTCCTCCCTCCTCTCCCTATGCAGTGTTTAGCCCTTCTACTGGCTTTGTATCTGGAATATTGGGAATAGTCCCACTCCACCAAGGTAACATCATCTCTCCTCCCCCTCCACCAAGGTAACATCATCTCTTCCTCCCCCTCTCTCCCTATGCAGTGTTTAGCCCTTCTACTGGCTTTGTATCTGGAATATTGGGAATAGTCCCCCACCACCAAGGTAACATCATCTCTTCCTCCTCCCTCCTCTCCCTATGCAGTGTTTAGCCCTTCTACTGGCTTTGTATCTGGAATATTGGGAATAGTCCCACTCCACCAAGGTAACATCATCTCTTCCTCCCCCTCCACCAAGGTAACATCATCTCTTCCTCCCCCTCTCTCCCTATGCAGTGTTTAGCCCTTCTACTGGCTTTGTATCTGGAATATTGGGAATAGTCCCCCGCCACCAAGGTAACATCATCTCTTCCTCCTCCCTCCTCTCCCTATGCAGTGTTTAGCCCTTCTACTGGCTTTGTATCTGGAATATTGGAGATAGTCCCACTCCACCAAGGTAACATCATCTCTGCCTCCTCCCTCCTCTCCCTATGCAGTGTTTAGCCCTTCTACTGGCTTTGTATCTGGAATATTGGAGATAGTCCCACTCCACCAAGGTAACATCATCTCTGCCTCCTCCCTCCACCCAGGTAACATCATCTCTTCCTCCCCCCTCCACCAAGGTACATCATCTCTTCCTCCCCCTCCACCAAGGTAACATCTCTTCCCCCCCAGGTACATCATCTCTTCCTCCCCTCCACCAAGGTAACATCATCTCTTCCTCCCCCCCCACCAAGGTACATCGTCTCTTCCTCCCCCTCCACCAAGGTAACATCTCTTCCTCCCCCCAGGTAATCATCTCTTCCTCCCCCCTCCACCAAGGTACATCATCTCTTCCTCCCCCTCCACCAAGGTAACATCTCTTCCTCCCCCTCCACCCGGTAACATCATCTCTTCCTCCCCCTCCACCAAGGTAGCATCATCTCTTCCTCCCCCTCCCCAAGGTAACATCATCTCTTCATCCCCCTCCACCGATAACATCATCTCTTCCTCCCCCTCCACCAAGGTAACATCATCTCTTTCCTCCCCCTCCACCAAGGTAACATCATCTCTTCCTCCCCCTCCACCAAGGTAACATCATCACTTCTTCTCCCCCTCCACCAAGGTAACATCATCTCTTCCTCCCCCCTCCACCAAGGTAACATCGTCTCTTCCTCCCCCTCCACCAAGGTAACATCTCTTCCTCCCCCCTCCACCAAGGTAACATCATCTCTTCCTCCCCCCTCCACCCAGGTAACATCATCACTTCCTCCACCAAGGTAACATCATCTCTTCCCCCCCTCCACCAAGGTAACATCATCTCTTCTCCTCCCTCCACCAAGGTAACATAATCTCTTCCTCCCCCTCCACCCAGGTAACATCATCTCTTCCTCCCCTCCACCCAGTAACATCATCTATTCCTCCCCCTCCACCCAGGTAACATCATCTCTTCCTCCTCCCTCCACCCAGGTAACATCATCTCTTCCTCCCCCTCCACCCAGGTAACAAACATCATCTCTTCCTCCCCCTCCACCCAGGTAACATCATCTCTTGTTACGGTGTCCACCTTATAGCCGTGAGGTTGTGTGTTGGACACCTACCAGAACCATAGTGGTGGTGTCCTTAGGCAGGACACTTAAAAATCAACTCCTCTTCTCCCTCCCTCGTGGCGATGAATTCCACCAGGAATGAGGTCTCGTGAGCGATTAGTCTAATATTGTAAAATATTGTTTCGCAATCGAGCTGTAATAACTTTATGTAAACATTACTAATCTGTATAGAATTAAGCACTGAATATACATGTATATATATGGTGAGTTGAACAAGTTCTATCGCTTGTATATTTCAGTATTCGGATTGCAGTAAATCTGAAGTTGACAGATAAAGAGCTTGACAGCTGTATATCCATGATATCTGATGCCTGTCAAGCTGTTCTTTCCAAAAGGTAAATATGTATATAATTATATAGTTATATAACGGGTACATTTTTTTATATCGTGTAATCTTCACACATGCTTAATTTTCGCAATCTTTGAGGACATCATGTGAAAATTGTATCAATAAAGATTTGAATAAAACTTTGGAAGTGGAAGTCGTGATAGCGCAGTGGATGCGCGTTCGCTTCAGGTGCGAAAGGTCCGGAGTTCGAGCCCCACTGGAGCCATTACGATTGTGCCCTTATGCAAGGCATTTAAATTCCACATTGCCTCTTCTCTCTCCTTCATGGCGATGGATTCCATCAGGAATGAGGTTTCGAGAGTGATTAATATAAGTTGAAAGAACTTGTTTCGCAATCGGGTTAAAATAAATTTGTATAAACTAATAAAACTTTGGTAAAACTTTGTTATATTCTGAATATCAAACACAAACAAAAGTCATTTCTTTTATTTTATGCTGTCAATCGAAATATAAAAAATGATCAGTGAAATAAAAAGTGTTATTTGTGTGTGTTTTACGTTTATTTATCGTCGCTACCGGTTGTCCATATGAGCGACGCTTCCTGAAGAGATTAGTCATTTTAGATTTTTGGAGGATAGTGCAATGATATAGACAGAGACCCATTCCAGAGTCTCCTCTGGTTCTTTTACGTGCACGGTGTACAGCACCTACACAAGACCTCAGTTTAAAGTGCCATCTGAAAGACTGTTAATTTTATTAGTGTCAGACGGGGGATCGAACCTGCGATCCCTGGATTACCAGTCCAGCATGCTACCACTGGACTACAGATCCGTCTGTGACAGAAGAATTTTTATCAATAGTGATAATTATAGTATTTGGCAAAATTTGTATTTCAGTTCATAATGACCATGTGATACACGAGTACTCCCCCAGGAAATGAACATAAACAACCGTAGATCCATAGCAACAGCACCATGTACATGTGATACATAGATCCATAGCAACAGCACCATGTACATGTGATACACGAGTACTCCCCCAGGAAATGAACATAAACAACCGTAGATCCATAGCAACAGCACCATGTACATGTGATACATAGATCCATAGCAACAGCACCATGTACATGTGATACACGAGTACTCCCCCAGGAAATGAACATAAACAACCGTAGATCCATAGCAACAGCACCATGTACATGTGATACATAGATCCATAGCAACAGCACCATGTACATGTGATACACGAGTACTCCCCCAGGAAATGAACATAGACAACCGTAGATCCATAGCAACAGCACCATGTACATCTGCAACGTTTTACGCATCACACGAGTCGGAGGAAACTGTTTCAAGATTATTTTACGGACACGATATATTTGCTATGAACGTGTTTGTTTGCACAGTCCCCTTGTGTGATTCCAAGATATCCATGTAGTATAGAAATGGGGACCACTGCGTTAGTAGCTTACCATTGCATTTGTGCAATTAATGAGGTCAGAACATGCAGTTTTGCTGCATCTCAGGAGGTATGAAGGTTTTTGTTTCATTTCTCATATTTTTATTTCAATGTAAATGAGATGAGAAATTACATTTATTATTCGTTTTCATTGCCATATTAGGTGAACTGTTGGTGCTCCATATAATCACAACTCACAACGTTTGTACCCCTTTCTAATTGGTCATTATTATTTTTAATATATATGTACTTTCATTTATGTTTCATCGTTTGAAATGATAACATTAGAAGTGATCCAAAATTGCATCTTTGAGTGAGGGGTGATCCAAAATGACAATTATGAGGGATGGTCCAAGATTACGAATATGAGGATGATCAAGAAATTACAAGTATGATGGGTGATCGCCTCCGTGGTCGAGTGGTTACGGTCGCTGACTTGTATACCACTGTAACCTATCATATCTGATGGTCACAGGTTCGAGCCCCGCTCAGACCGTGTCTCATTTATATGAAAAAGTTGGCAGTTTCTTACGGAGGTTGGTGCACCAAGTACTGGTTAACCACTGGAGCCTGCCCAGGAAAGGTGTTGTTAGGTAAACTGCCCGTCGCTCAAATGGGAAACCGGTAGCGACGTTAAATAAACTTAAATTTAAAAAACCAAATATGAGGGCTGATCCAAAATTTCAAATATGAGGGTTGATCCAAAATTACAAAATGTGGATGATCCATAATTACATTTATGAGGGCTGATCCAAAATCCAATAGGCATTTACAATAATATTCTTATTATATTTTTTTTACATGACATAGCAATTTTTTCACACTCCCTTATGACATGTTGAACTCCAGCAAATAAGATTGATTAATTTAAGCACTTTATTTATAAAGTAAGAGGGGAATTCTCAATTCAGTATCATTTTGTAAAAGTGAGAAAAACTCGTATACTTGTATTATAGTACCCTATATCCTCTATCTTGACACCAAATTTGAATTTCCAGCAACTATGCATGATATTTCTAACCTAGTCTACACACCTGGGATTAAACGAAACAATCAGTTTCAGAAAAACTACAAAATTATTTAAAGTGATACTCGTGCTCAACGCAATAGAAATAACACAGTATACGTGTGTCCAGTTTTATATGCCAGACATTTTTTATAAAACATGCTGAATAAATGAGAGTAACGGAGAGAATCAAACTGGATAAAACAAAACTATTTTGACTAGCATAAGAACGAGTATATATTCTAGTTTATTAAAAATGAGGAAAATGATGGATTTCTGTGCTGCAACATTGGGTATTGCCGGTTTTGTAACAAATACAGTCGTATAATAGCAACGTTTTTATAAATTGTCGATCATTTACACGCTGAGCAGTTTGACATATTTCACTTGTGTTTTTGGTCATCTTTTATCTGGGTGTTGGTTAAGATGAAGAAAATAGAATCATTATGATGTACGATTAATCAAAGGTCGTAACTACCAGTTTGACTGTAAACTGTTATGATTTGTTTAATAACCCGTGTTCAGCGTAATAACGATGGAATGTCTTTAGCACATACTCATCCGATATATGCCTATCAAATATCTGAGAGTAAAGCAAACATACGTTTCCATCTAGTCAAGAATCAAGTTCGAGCCCCGCTGGAACCATTACGATTGTGCCCTTAGGCCCGCATTTAAATTCCACGGTGCCTCTTCTCTCTCCCTCGTGGCAATGGATTTCATCAGGAATGAGGTCTCGAGAGTGGATTAATATAAGTTGTAATAACTTGTTCTGCAATCGAGCTAAAATAAATGTGTATAAACTAAGCGTAATACTAAAATGCAACACCTTAAATCTCTTAGAAATCCCAGCGTGATTTTTGTTCTATCGTAGGATTGACATTTTTTAATGGAAATTTTATGTGTCACAGTGTGGTAGAAGTTTCAAATTTGATATATAGATAGAGGGGTATAGGGTAGAATGCTGGTGAATTATAGAAATGTTGTGACATGTGTAGTCGTCATAAGATGCTTCAAATTGTACCAGAAGCTCTAAGACCATGTAAACTTTATTTATTTTACAACGATTGCGAAGCAAGTTCTAACAACTTATAGTACTTATATACTTATATTAATCACTCTCGTTGGCGCTGATGAAAGCGTAAATGTGGTCATTCGTGTGGGAGGAAACCGGAGTACTCGGAGAAAACCCACCTGTCCGATCTGGCGACCACCGTACCATATCACATTCTTCCCGGTCCGAGGATCGAACCCAGTGTGCATTGGTTTAGAAGCGAGCGCGCTAACCACTGCGCTAATCGGACAGCTTAGACTCCAAGACCAAGATTATAAAAACAATACAACTATGTCTACCCGGGTGCCCGTCCTTATCAGCAACATCCTGGTAATAGCTGGAGAGTCGCCGTATCACCTGCGCTGTCTGTGCGACTCTAAACCCAACAAACAAACCTAGCAATGAATAACATCGCGATTGGTATTGCATACTGATCTTTGTTTTATATTATAGTATGTCGTTTGACATTGCATATGTATAACATATCAAACACATACTATTTACCAGGGACCTCTGTCTCCGAGTGGTTCCTGTCGTTTATTTCAAATCACTTTGGCCCGCACCGCTATAGGTTCGAATCCTACTTCTGTCATGTGGAAAGTGGTTTGAGGAAGGTTGGTGGTTTTACCATGGCATACTGCTTGGAGGAGCACTCGGGGGATTGGGGGGGTCTTCATCGACCAGTAACGGCTGGAAGAGTGGCCAGGACATGAGCTGTGGGTGCGACTATAAACCTATAAACAAACAAGCATATTATTTATCATTCCATGCATGTAATACCCCACTGTACCATGATACATATACTACACAACATTACCATTGTCCAACATACAAGCAACTAATACAGCTGATAGTGGCTGCTGGACCAAGTAGTATATTTATTCACAGATTATAGTCATGTTTTATTGTATGCATCAAGCTATTGTTTCAATTCTCATTTGACATTTTGTAAAATGAGTCGGATCATTTCTGCATTACTGACATCCGCTTTATGTTTTTGTATTTATTTTCTTACTTTGTTTATTGACATCTGACGAATCGCTGACATCCGGCCCATGTATCTTGCTACATTCATGAATGAATCGCTGACATCCGGCCCATGTATCTTACTACATTCATGAATGAATCGCTGACATCCGGCCCATGTATCTTACTACATTCATGGATGAATTGCTGACATCCGGCCCATGTATCTTACTACATTCATGGATGAATCGCTGACATCCGGCTCATGTATCTTACTACATTCATGGATGAATTGCTGACATCCGGCTCATGTATCTTACTACATTCATGGATGAATCGCTGACATCCGGCCCATGTATCTTACTACATTCATGGACGAATCGCTGACATCCGGCCCATGTATCTTACTACATTCATGAATGAATCGCTGACATCCGGCCCATGTATCTTACTACATTCATGGATGAATCGCTGACATCCGGCCCATGTATCTTACTACATTCATGAATGAATCGCTGACATCCGGCCCATGTATCTTGCTACATTCATGAATGAATCGCTGACATCCGGCCCATGTATCTTACTACATTCATGAATGAATCGCTGACATCCGGCCCATGTATCTTACTACATTCATGAATGAATCGCTGACATCCGGCCCATGTATCTTGCTACATTCATGAATGAATCGCTGACATCCGGCCCATGTATCTTACTACATTCATGAATGAATCGCTGACATCCGGCCCATGTATCTTACTACATTCATGGACAAATCGCTGACATCCGGCCCATGTATCTTACTACATTCATGGATGAATTGCTGACATCCAGCCCATGTATCTTCCTACATTCATGGATGAATCGCTGACATCAGCCCATGTATCTTACTACATTCATGGACGAATCGCTGACATCCAGCCCATGTATCTTCCTACATTCATGGACGAATCGCTGACATCAGCCCATGTATCTTACTACATTCATGAATGAATCGCTGACATCCGGCCCATGTATCTTACTACATTCATGGACAAATCGCTGACATCCGGCCCATGTATCTTACTACATTCATGGATGAATTGCTGACATCCAGCCCATGTATCTTCCTACATTCATGGATGAATCGCTGACATCCAGCTCATGTATCTTACTACATTCATGAATGAATCGCTGACATCCGGCTCATGTATCTTACTACATTCATGAATGAATCGCTGACATCCGGCCCATGTATCTTACTACATTCATGAATGAATCGCTGACATCCGGCCCATGTATCTTACTACATTCATGAATGAATCGCTGACATCCGGCCCATGTATCTTAGTTTAAATAGTATTTATTCCAACATGTAAAACATACGAATAATACAATTTTTAACAAATTTTAAATAATTTAGATTGGAAAACAAGTTTTCATTCCTTTCCATGTGTCTTACTTAGTTCATCGACCATGTTTTGCTATGTATTATCTTACTTAGTTCATCGACCATGTTTTGCTATGCATTACCTTACTTAGTTCATCAACCATGTTTTGCTATGTATTATATTACTTAGTTCTTGGACCATGTTTTGCTATGTAATATATTACTTAGTTCATGGACATGTTTTACTATGTATTATCTTACTTAGTTCTTGGACCATGTTTTGCTATGTAATATATTACTTAGTTCATGGACCATGTTTTGCTATGTAATATATTACTTAGTTCATGGACGAATCGCTGGCATCCAGCCCATGTTTTGCTATGTATTATCTTACTTAGTTCTTGGACCATGTTTTGCTATGTAATATCTTACTTAGTTCATGGACGAATCATGGAGTAGCTCCAGAATATCTGCTCGAGTTTCAGCATGTGAACAAATGATGTGTCTGATCTGAAATCCTTTACCACATTGTATTTGTTATCCCCCGCCATTTCGCTGGCGTCATTCGTCCGGAGCCAGTTCTCAGTAATTGCTGAACGGAATTTTATGAAACACCAGAGTTATTGCCCTTTAATTGACTAAAAATCCACAAATTTGTCCATTGATAGTCTGTTCTCAGTTTCCATTGGTGTAATCTTATGAAACTTAATGTCACCATAGTACGCGTGAATTTCCACGGGATCGGGCCGTGCAGGACCAGTTCAGCGGGGGATGTCACCATAGTATGCGTGAATTTCCACGGGATCGGGCCGTGCAGGACCAGTTCAGCAGGGGATATCACATCATCGAATTTGCTTGTTTATTTTGTAATTGTGTGTTATGTCAATATTATGTTCACATTATTTGATGCATAGTTTGATTATTCAATGACTAGTCGGCACTTACGTATCCGGGTTACTCGGACATGACAATGTCTTTTTGCTCAAGAACTTTTGATTTGTCGAGCACAAGTGTTCTTAACAGTATTGTTCAATATTTCTTTGGTTATGATTTGCAATGTGTAGTACGTGTATAAAATACTCGTTTAGTCTAAACAATACCAATTTCATGTACATAACATATACAAAATACATAATTACGACACAATTGTTCTTTAATAATACTAACCTGCTGTGGCCTAGGGCAATAGTTCCACTGTCTTCCACTGAATCTCGGGGGCAATAGTTTTGATTGTTCCCCGAATGGCAATGACATAGTTGTATATTATCCAGACTTTCATGTCCAATAATATTTTCTAGAGTTTAGTTTGTACAAATTTTATTTTAGCTCGATTGCGAAACAAGTTCTTTCAACTTCTATTTATCACTCTCGAGACCTCATTCCTGATGGAATCCATCGCCACAAGGGAGGAGAAGAGGTAGTATGGAATTTAAATGCCTAAGGGCATAAGTGTAACGGCTCCAACTCCAGGCCTTTCGCTTCTGAAGCGAATGCACTACCACGGCGCTATCACGACATCCAATCTTTAAGGCGGATAGGTCATTTTAATTGGTTTCCTCTATTTTCATCGTGGTTTCCTGTAACTCCACATGCTGTCATTTTTTCATCCGTTTTCTCATCTTCTGATTATTAACTCTCCTTCATAGAGATTTAGGTTAATATACTATTATATCTCCATACAAACGACAGCCATTTAACCCTTTCCTTCATAGAGATTTAGGTTAATATACTATTATATCTCCATACAAATGACAGCCATTTAACCCTTTCCTTCATAGAGATTTAGGTTAATATACTATTATATCTCCATACAAACGACAGCCATTTAACCTTCCTTCATAGAGATTTAGGTTAATATACTATTATATCTCCATACAAACGACAGCCATTTAACCATTTCCTTCATAGAGATTTAGGTTAATATACTATTATATCTCCATACAAACGACAGCCATTTAACCCTTTCCTTCATAGAGATTTAGGTAAATATACTATTATATCTCCATACAAACGACAGCCATTTAACCCTTTCCTTCATAGAGATTTAGGTTAATATACTATTATATCTCCATACAAACGACAGCCATTTAACCTTTCCTTCATAGAGATTTAGGTTAATATACTATTATATCTCCATACAAACGACAGCCATTTAACCCTTTCCTTCATAGAGATTTAGGTTAATATACTATTATATCTCCATACAAATGACAGCCATTTAACCCTTTCCTTCATAGAGATTTAGGTTAATATACTATTATATCTCCATACAAACGACAGCCATTTAACCCTTTCCTTCATAGAGATTTAGGTTAATATACTATTATATCTCCATACAAATTACAGCCATTTAACCCTTTCCTTCATAGAGATTTAGGTTAATATACTATTATATCTCCATACAAACGACAGCCATTTAACTCTTTCCTTCATAGAGATTTAGTTTAATATACTATTATATCTCCATACAAACAACAACCATTTAGCTATCGTGCATTGGATAAGTAGTCGCCATATCTATCCCACCTCCATAGATATTACTGGGATTACATGAGATTCTGGCCTTTATTATGAACATTGGTTTGGCTACTACAATGTCAATGTATGTCGTGTTGGGAATGGCATCAAGAGGGGCTTCTATGAGGGAAAGGGTTAAATCTCACCAAATATTCCAGTATATTCAATGTATACTTTACATACGGTAAACAGGAGTTTGATAAAATCCCATTTTATCATACTGCAACATCTGGTTAGGGAACAACAGTAAAAACAAAGGACACCAATTAATAGGACCATTATGCATTTCGTGATAAACCAGACTGCCAGCCATGGGGAACAATAGAAATAGAAGAACATTTTCTCAATCAAACAAACCAATTTATTCAACATCATAGGCATAAAGTGCAAATTGTTCAGAGTTTCACTTCAAATAACCTGTTCCTGAATTATTCCCAGTTTTGCACATTTCTGTATTATAATCGGAACCTTTAATATTGCCTCAAATTCCATCCACTTTGGTATACAGTCAAACCTGTGTTAGTGGTCACCTCAATTAAGCAGCCAACCTGTATTAAGCAGCCAGATTCCCAATATAATGTTTTATTATACATTTGCTCTCTCTATTAAGGTCCGCGTCCGTGGTCGAGTGGTTAAGGTCGCTGACTTGTATACCACTGTAACCTATCATCACTGATGGTCACGGGTTCGAGTCCCGCTCAGGCCGTGTCTCATTTATATGAAAAAGGGCAGTTTCTTACGGAGGTTGGTGCACCCTAGTACTGGTTAACCGCTGGAGCCTGCCCAGGAAAGGTGTTAGGTAAACTGCCCGTCGCTCAAATGGGAAACCGGTAGCGACGTTAAATAAACTTAAATTTAAAAAAACCAAATATGAGGGCTGATCCAAAATTTCAAATATGAGGGTTGATCCAAAATTACAAAATGTGGATGATCCATAATTACATTTATGAGGGCTGATCCAAAATCCAATAGGCATTTATAATAATAATTTTTACATGACATAGCAATTTTTTGGTAAATTGGTAAAACAGGTAAACTGCCCGCCGGCGATATGGTGCTAAACTGCCCGCCACCAAAATGGTGCTGATGCAGGCTTAAAAACCCGAAATATAATTGCTCTCTATTAAGCAGCCACCTGTGCTAAGCAGCCATTTTCTGTGATTCCCTTGGCTGTCTGCTTAAGACAGGTTTGACTGTACATCTTCAAGCAGACACACACATATTGTCTTGACTTTCTCGTCCTTTAGCTTTTTCTCAATTTATCGCATCATAACAACAATTACCTCTGTTCAAGTATAATCTTTATTTATTTTACAACAATTGCGAAACAAGCTTTAACAACTTATTTTAATCACCTTATTGGCGCAGGTGAAAGTGTGCGAATATGTGGTCATTCGAGTTGGAGGAAACCGCAGTACCAGGAGAAAACCCACTTGTCTGATTTGCCGACCATAGTACCATCTCACATCTTTCCAGGTCTGAGGATCGAGCCGAAGTTGCATCAGTGAGAAACGACGGAATCTTAGCTTCTGATCAACATCTAGCTTCTGATTAACATCAATCTAGCTCCTGATCAACATCTAGCTTCTGATTAACACCTAGCTTCTGATGGAACATCATCTAGCTTCTGATGGAACATCATCTAGCTTCTGATGGAACATCATCTAGCTTCTGATGGAACATCACCTAGCTTCTGATGGAACATCACCTAGCTTCTGATGGATCATCATCTAGCTTCTGATGGAACATCATCTAGCTTCTGATGGAACATCATCTAGCTTCTGATGGAACATCACCTAGCTTCTGATGGAACAACATCTAGCTTCTGATGAACATCATCTAGCTTCTGATTAACAACTAGATTCTGATGGAACATCATCTAGCTTCTGATAGCTTCTGATGGAACATCATCTAGCTTCTGATGGAACATCACCTAGCTTCTGATGGAACATCATCTAGCTTCTGATGGATCATCACCTAGCTTCTGATGGAACATCATCTAGCTTCTGATGGAACATCATCTAGCTTCTGATAGCTTCTGATGGAACATCATCTAGCTTCTGATGGAACATCACCTAGCTTCTGATGGAACATCATCTAGCTTCTGATGGAACATCATCTAGCTTCTGATGGAACATCATCTAGCTTCTGATGGAACATCACCTAGCTTCTGATGGATCATCATCTAGCTTCTGATGGAACATCATCTAGCTTCTGATGGAACATCATCTAGCTTCTGATGGAACATCATCTAGCTTCTGATGGAACATCACCTAGCTTCTGATGGAACAACATCTAGCTTCTGATGAACATCATCTAGCTTCTGATTAACAACTAGATTCTGATGGAACATCATCTAGCTTCTGATAGCTTCTGATGGAACATCATCTAGCTTCTGATGGAACATCACCTAGCTTCTGATGGAACATCATCTAGCTTCTGATGGATCATCACCTAGCTTCTGATGGAACATCATCTAACTTCTGATGGAACATCATCTAGCTTCTGATGGAACATCACCTAGCTTCTGATGGAACATCATCTAGCTTCTGATGGATCATCACCTAGCTTCTGATGGAACATCATCTAGCTTCTGATGGAACATCATCTAGCTTCTGATGGAACATCACCTAGCTTCTGATGGAACATCATCTAGCTTCTGATAGCTTCTAATGGAACATCATCTAGCTTCTGATAGCTTCTGATGGAACATCATCTAGCTTCTGATAGCTTCTGATGGAACATCATCTAGCTTCTGATGGAACATCACCTAGCTTCTGATGGAACATCATCTAGCTTCTGATGGAACATCATCTAGCTTCTGATGGAACATCACCTAGCTTCTGATGGAACAACATCTAGCTTCTGATGAACATCATCTAGCTTCTGATTAACAACATCTAACTTCTGATGAACATCATCTAGCTTCTGATTAACAACATCTAACTTCTGATGAACATCATCTAGTTTCTGATTAACAACTAGATTCTGATGAACATCATCTAGCTTCTGATTAACAACATCCAGCTTCTGATGAACATCATCTAGCTTCTGATGGAACATCATCTAGCTTCTGATTAACAACTAGATTCTGATGAACATCATCTAGCTTCTGATGAACATCATCTAGCTTCTGATTAACATATAGCTTCTGATGAACATCATCTAGCTTCTGATTAACAACTAGATTCTGATGAACATCATCTAGCTTCTGATGGAACATCATCTAGCTTCTGATGAACATCATCTAGCTTCTGATTAACATCTAGCTTCTTCCGTATATGCTCTTCTGATACATGTTTTGCCAAACACTCCTTTCTGTGGTGAATGGACTGATCCAAATCCAAAGAGGGATTGATCCATATTGAAAACACGGGAGTAGAGTAGACTCGCTTCATTCGCTTGTTCTTTCGCTGTTCATTACTTTCGTTAATTAGAGCTAACATTAGGGCCGAGGGCTAATGACATAGACCAGGTGTGAAGACTTATTGGTTGTCATGCCATGTATTACTTTGCTTATTGAATATATTATTGAATTGACATTTATCTATTTTTGCTAATTACCTGCTAATAGCGAGTTTGTCGCATGTTATGGTTTTCCTGTATTCCCTTCCCTCTCAAGCACTGCCATGTGTGCTGAAAATGTAATTTATTTATAACTATGCATGGCACCAGTGAGATCTTTCAAGCAGGTTTCATTCTAGGTCAAAATGTTTGGGAGAAGTTTAGATTCGCGATCGTGTCCTTAAATGGCGTTATTTAATAAATTTCAACAAAATATAGTTAAAATGCACAGTATGACCATTAAATAGAATAGAAGGAGTGCTTTATAATGGGCCAGTGTATCTTACTGGACAAAATTTTGTATGAAAATTGTATTAAAAAAGTTGGGGTCCCTAGGGCAACTATTTTGCCCACATCCTCGCTGCTTGTTTGTGTGTGTGTTCAAATCCCACACCATCCAATGTTGAATTATTTCATGTGAAGAAGCTATGCAGTTGGCATGTGCATTATCTGAAGTACCGCACGGAGGAGCAACTGCAATTTCCCTCCACAAATAAATGTAGGACCGCCGGCTGTGCAACTTTAAACCTCCTTAAAATTGAAAACAAAAATACAATATGATAAAACCTACTTCCCTAGAATAGTGTAATAGAATAATATATAATAATGTATATTTTATGAAACAAGTTTTGGAATTTTGCTATTAACCCTTTCAACACTACAGGCCTCTAAATAGGCTTAGAAAAAGTGTAGATCCAGATGAGCCGGCTCATGACGAGCCGTCTCCTCAAGATCTGCACTTTTTGCCAGTAAAAATTATTACTATTTTTAGATAAAATTACCAATTTTGATAAATGAACTTGTACAAAAGTAATTTTCTTATTAATTTATTGGTCTAAAAATATCATGCACCAGTTTGTGTAAGTTACTTGGGGTTGAATGGGTTACGTGAGCTTTTTGGCGAGTTTAATAGCAAAAATCCAAAACGAGTTTCATAAAACATTGTATAACAAAACCACGAGTGTAAGATCCTTTGGTTTTAATCATATTTATTCACAAAATGACGCTGCTACTTTCATTTTGGTGCCAACTATCGGCGCAAATTGTCATGATGTCACTAAATTGTCATGACGTCACTAAATTGTCATGACGTCACTAAATTGTCATGACGTCACTAAATTGTCATGATATCACTAAATTGTCATGACATCACTAAATTGTCATGATATCACTAAATTGTCATGATGTCACTAAATTGTCATGACGTCACTAAATTGTCATGACATCACTAAATTGTCATGATATCACTAAATTGTCATGATATCACTAAATTGTCATGACGTCACATTGTCATGATATCACTAAATTGTCATGACGTCACATTGTCATGTCACTAAATTGTCATGACGTCACTAAATTGTCATGACATCACTAAATTGTCATGATATCACTACACAAAGCAGCGTTATAATTGCGCCAAGACTTCTTTTAAATCATAGTTTGTCATAGCATTATGTACCAATTCAAATAGAAATATGCATACTTTAACGGTTAATTTACAAATTATACGGATTATTCTCTCAACCAATCAGGATCATTCCAGGTGTGCTATTACACGTGTGTACATATAAGAAATTATGAGATGATGCTATTACACGGAATACAAGCAAAGTCATGTGATAAATGTACATAACTATATATATACGAGGGAAGTAAGAACTTGTGCACAATCTAATAATAATGTACATGTATAACTGACAAGTTATTAGAGGTATTAATTAACATCCATGTTCTCTCGTCTTGCACAATCTAATAATAATGTACATGTATAACTGACAAGTTATTAGAGGTATTAATTAACATCCATGTTCTCTCGTCTTGTGTAGAGTTTGTAAGTCATCATAAAAGCATAGTATTTATATTTTTCATTTGGAAATAAACTTTTATGTGTATATTTGTTTGTGATATGTTCAAGGGACACAACCCTGCTGCACTTAGTAGATACTGCTCTCTCTGAAATACCAATGTTTACTTATCTTCTCTACCAGTTGCTGACATAAGTGACATAGATTAGTTATTTAGGGATTAGGGGATAGTTGTGGATACAGAGAGATCCACATTCCAGATAACGCTCTTGTTCATATAATTATGTACATGGTGCATAGCACCGACAAACACACCTTGATTTAAGAAAGACCATGAACAGTTATCTACTCTGCTATTCTGTGGATATAGGAATCTCTCCAACAACCACCTACTAGTATCTCCAACAAACACCAGCCATCTCTCCAACAAACCCCTCAACTCCAGCCATCTCTCCAACAAACCCCTCAACTCCAACCATCTCTCCAACAAACCCCTCAACTCCAGCCATCTCTCCAACAAACCCCTCAACTCCAGTCATCTCTCCAACAAACCCCTCAACACCAGTCATCTCTCCAACACACCCCTCAACACCAGTCATCTCTCCAACAAACCCCTCAACACCAGCCATCTCTCCAACATACCCCTCAACACCAGCCAACAACTCCAACCATCTCTCCAACAAACCCCCAACTCCAACCATCTCTCCAACAAACCCCTCAACTCCAACACACCTCAACACCAACCATCTCTCCAACAAACCCCTCAACTCCAACCATCTCTCCAACAAACCCCTCAACTCCAACCATCTCTCCAACAAACCCTCAGCACCAGCCATCTCTCCAACATACCCCTCAACACCAGTCATCTCTCCAACAAACCCCTCAACACCAGCCATCTCTCCAACAAACCCCTCAACTCCAACCATCTCGCCAACAAACCCCTCAACTCCAACACACCCCTCAACACCAACCATCTCTCCAACACACCCCTCAACTCCAACCATCTCTCCAACAAACCCCTCAACTCCAACCATCTCTCCAACAAACCCCTCAACTCCAGCCATCTCTCCAACAAACCACTCAACTCCAACCATCTCTCCAACAAACCCCTCAACTCCAGTCATCTCTCCAACAAACCTCTCAATTCCAACCATCTCGCCAACAAACCCCTCAACTCCAACACACCCCTCAACACCAACCATCTCTCCAACAAACCCCTCAACTCCAACCATCTCTCCAACAAACCCCTCAACTCCAACCATCTCTCCAACAAACCCCTCAACTCCAGCCATCTCTCCAACAAACCACTCAACTCCACTCATCTCTCCAACAAACCCCTCAACTCCAGTCATCTCTCCAACAAACCTCTCAACTCCAAACATCTCTCCAACAAACCCCTCAACACCAGCCATCTCTCCAACAAACCCCTCAACTCCAACCATCTCTCCAACACACCCCTCAACACCAGTCATCTCTCCAACAAACCCCTCAACACCAGCCATCTCTCCAACATACCCCTCAACACCAGCCAACAACTCCAACCATCTCTCCAACAAACCCCCAACTCCAACCATCTCTCCAACAAACCTTTCAACT
>CM026403.1:62422873-62616007 GCA_014843695.1 Archivesica marissinica | reverse complement strand
AACACGATTTATTACGGATCTATGGAGTATTTCATTTTGAACACGATTTGTTACGGATCTATGGAGATATTCATTTTGAACACGATTTGTTACGGATCTGTGGAGAGATTCATTTTGAACACGATTTGTTACGGATCTATGGAGATATTCATTTTGAACACTATTTGTTACGGATCTGTGGAGAGATTCATTGCTAACACGATTTGTTACGGATCTGTGGAGTATTTCATTTTGAACACGATTTGTTACGGATCTGTGGAGATATTCATTTTGAACACGATTTGTTACGGATCTGTGGAGAGATTCATTTTGAACACGATTTGTTACGGATCTATGGAGATATTCATTTTGAACACTATTTGTTACGGATCTGTGGAGAGATTCATTGCTAACACGATTTATTACGGATCTATGGAGTATTTCATTTTGAACACGATTTGTTACGGATCTATGGAGATATTCATTTTGAACACGATTTGTTACGGATCTGTGGAGAGATTCATTATGAACACGATTTGTTACGGATATGTGGAGAGATTCATTGCTAACACGATTTGTTACGGATCTGTGGAGATATTCATTTTGAACACGATGTGTTACGGATCTGTGGAGATATTCATTTTGAACACGATTTGTTAAGGATCTGTGGAGATATTCATTTTGAACACGATTTGTTACGGATCTATGGAGATATTCATTTTGAACACTATTTGTTACGGATCTGTGGAGAGTTTTCATTTTGAAACGATTTGTTACGGATCTTGGAGATATTCATTTTGAACACGATTTGTTACGGATCTGTGGAGAGATTCATTTTGAACACGATTTGTTACGGATCTGTGGAGAGATTCATTAATTTGTTGGTGGGGTATTCATTTTGAACACGATTTGTTACGGATCTGTGGAGAGATTCATTTTGAAACGATTTGTTACGGATCTGTGGAGATATTCATTTTGAAACGATTTTTACGGATTGTGGAGAGATTCATTTTGAACACGATTTGTTACGGATCTGCGGAGAGATTCATTTCATTGCTAACACGATTTGTTACGGATCTGCGGAGATATTCTGGTTGTTGGTTGGTTTTTTGGTTTGTTGGTGGAGAATTCATTTTGAACAGATTTGTTACGGATCTGGAGATATTCATTTGAACACGATTTGTTACGGATTACGGACTGGGAGATTCATTTTGATTGTTAGGATGGTCATTTTGAACACGATTTGTTACGGATCTGCGGAGAGATTCATTTCTAACACGATTTGTTACGGATCTGTGGAGAGATTCATTTTGAACACGATTTGTTACGGATCTGTGGATAGATTCATTTTGAACACGATTTGTTACGGATCTGTGGATAGATTCATTTTGAACACGATTTGTTACGGATCTGTGGATATATTCATTTTGAACACGATTTGTTACGGATCTGTGGAGAGATTCATTTTGAACACGATTTGTTACGGATATGTGGAGATATTCATTTTGAACACGATTTGTTAACGGATCTGTGGAGAGATTCATTTCATTGCTAACACGATTTGTTACGGATCTGTGGAGATATTCATTTTGAACACGATTTGTTACGGATCTGCGGAGAGATTCATTTCATTGCTAACACGATTTGTTACGGACCTGTGGAGATATTCATTTTGAACACGATTTGTTACGGATCTGTGGATAGATTCATTTTGAACACGATTTGTTACGGATCTGTGGATAGATTCATTTTGAACACGATTTGTTACGGATCTGTGGAGATATTCATTTGAACACGATTTGTTACGGATCTGGGAGATATTCATTTTGAACACGATTTGTTACGGATCTGTGGAGATATTCATTTTGAACACGATTTGTTACGGATCTGTGGAGAGATTGAACACGATTTGTTACGGATCTGCGGAGAGATTCATTGCTAACACGATTTGTTACGGATCTGTGGAGAGATTCATTTTGAACACGATTTGTTACGGATCTGTGGAGAGATTCATTTTGAACACGATTTGTTACGGATCTGTGGAGAGATTCATTGCTAACACGATTTGTTATGGATCTGTGGAGAGATTCATTTTGAACACGATTTGTTACGGATCTGCGGAGAAATTCATTTTGAACACGATTTGTTACGGATCTGTGGAGAGATTCATTTTGAACACGATTTGTTACGGATCTGTGGAGATATTCATTTTGAAAACGATTTTTACGGATATGTGGAGAGATTCATTTTGAAAATGATTTGTTACGGATCTGCGGAGAGATTCATTTCATTGCTAACACGATTTGTTACGGATCTGCGGAGATATTCATTTTGAACACGACTTGTTACGGATCTGCAGAGATATTCATTTTGAACACGATTTGTTACGGATCTGCGGAGAGATTCATTGCTAACACGATTTGTTACGGATCTGTGGAGATATTCATTTTGAACACGATTTGTTACGGATCTGTGGAGATATTCATTTTGAACACGATTTGTTACGGATCTGTGGAGATATTCATTTTGAACACGATTTGTTACGGATCTGTGGAGAGATTCATTTTGAAAACGATTTGTTACGGATCTGTGGAGAGATTCATTTCATTGCTAACACGATTTGTTACGGATCTGCGGAGATATTCATTTTGAACACGATTTGTTACGGATCTGCGGAGATATTCATTTTGAACACGATTTGTTACGGATCTGTGGAGAGATTCATTTTGAACACGATTTGTTACGGATCTGCGGAGAGATTCATTGCTAACACGATTTGTTACGGATCTGTGGAGATATTCATTTTGAACACGATGTGTTACGGATCTGTGGAGATATTCATTTTGAACACGATTTGTTACGGATCTGTGGAGAGATTCATTTTGAAAACGATTTGTTACGGATCTGCGGAGATATTCATTTTGAACACGATTTGTTACGGATCTATGGAGATATTCATTTTGAACACTATTTGTTACGGATCTGTGGAGAGATTCATTGCTAACACGATTTGTTACGGATCTATGGAGTATTTCATTTTGAACACGATTTGTTACGGATCTATGGAGATATTCATTTTGAACACGATTTGTTACGGATCTGTGGAGAGATTCATTTTGAAAACGATTTGTTACGGATCTGTGGAGAGATTCATTTTGAAAACGATTTGTTACGGATCTGCGGAGATATTCATTTTGAACACGATTTGTTACGGATCTGTGGAGATATTCATTTTGAACACGATTTGTTACGGATATGTGGAGAGATTCATTTTGAACACGATTTGTTACGGATCTGTGGAGAGATTCATTTCATTGCTAACACGATTTGTTACGGATCTGCGGAGTTATTCATTTTGAACACGATTTGTTACGGATCTGCGGAGATATTCATTTTGAACACGATTTGTTACGGATCTGTGGAGATATTCATTTTGAACACGATTTGTTACGGATCTGTGGAGATATTCATTTTGAACACGATTTGTTACGGATCTGTGGAGATATTCATTTTGAACACGATTTGTTACGGATCTGTGGAGATATTCATTTTGAACACGATTTGTTACGGATCTGTGGAGATATTCATTTTGAACACGATTTGTTACGGATCTGTGGAGATATTCATTTTGAACACGATTTGTTACGGATCTGTGGAGATATTCATTTTGAACACGATTTGTTACGGATCTGTGGAGATATTCATTTTGAACACGATTTGTTACGGATCTGTGGAGATATTCATTTTGAACACGATTTGTTACGGATCTGTGGAGATATTCATTTTGAACACGATTTGTTACGGATCTGTGGAGATATTCATTTTGAACACGATTTGTTACGGATCTGTGGAGATATTCATTTTGAACACGATTTGTTACGGATCTGTGGAGAGATTCATTTTGAACACGATTTGTTACGGATCTGCGGAGAGATTCATTTCATTGCTAACACGATTTGTTACGGATCTGCGGAGATATTCATTTTGAACACGATTTGTTACGGATCTGCGGAGATATTCATTTTGAACACGATTTGTTACGGATCTGGGAGATATTCATTTTGAACACGATTTGTTACGGATCTGTGGAGATATTCATTTTGAACACGATTTGTTACGGATCTGTGGAGATATTCATTTTGAACACGATTTGTTACGGATCTGAGGAGCTATTCATTTTGAACACGATTTGTTACGGATCTGAGGAGATATTCATTTTGAACACGATGTGTTACGGATCTATGGAGTTATTCATTTTGAACACGATTTGTTACGGATCTGCGGAGAGATTCATTGCTAACATGATTTGTTACGGATCTGCGGAGAGATTCATTGCTAACATGATTTGTTACGGATCTGTGGAGATATTCATTGCTAACACGATGTGTTACGGATCTGTGGAGATATTCATTTTGAACACGATTTGTTACGGATCTGTGGAGATATTCATTTTGAACACGATTTGTTACGGATCTGTGGAGATATTCATTTTGAACATGATTAGTTACGGATCTGCGGAGAGATTCATTGCTAATACGATTTGTTACGGATCTGTGGAAATATTCATTTTGAACACGGTTTGTTACGGATCTGTGGAGCTTTCATTTTGAATACGATTTGTTACGGATCTGTGGAGATATTCATTTTGAAAACGATTTGTTACGGATCTGTGGAGATATTCATTTCATTGCTAACACGATTTGTTACGGATCTGCGGAGTTATTCATTTTGAACACGATTTGTTACGGATCTGTGGAGATATTCATTTTGAACACGATTTGTTACGGATCTGTGGAGAGATTCATTTTGAAAACGAGTTGTTACGGATCTGTGGAGATATTCATTTTGAACACGATGTGTTACGGATCTGTGGAGATATTCATTTTGAACACGATTTGTTAGGGTCTGCGGAGATATTCATTTTGAACACGATTTGTTACGGATCTAAGGAGATATTCATTTTGAACACGATTTGTTACGGATCTAAGGAGATATTCATTTTGAACACGATTTGTTACGGACCTAAGGAGATATTCATTTTGAACACGATTTGTTACGGATCTAAGGAGATATTCATTTTTAACACGATTTGTTACGGATCTAAGGAGCTATTCATTTTGAACACGATTTGTTACGGATCTGCGGAGAGATTCATTGCTAACACGATTTGTTACGGATCTGTGGAGATATTCATTTTGAACACGATTTGTTACGGATCTGTGGAGATATTCATTTTGAAAACGATTTGTTACGGATCTGTGGAGATATTCATTTTGAACACGATTTGTTACGGATCTGCAGAGATATTCATTTTGAACACGATTTGTTACGGATCTGCGGATATATTCATTTTGAACACAATTTGTTACGGATCTGTGGAGATATTCATTTTGAACACAATTTGTTACGGATCTGCGGAGAGATTCATTGCTAACACGATTTGTTACGGATCTGTGGAGATATTAATTTTGAACACGATTTGTTACGGATCTATGGAGATAGTCATTTTGAAAACGATTTGTTACGGATATGTGGAGAGGTTCATTTTGAAAATGATTTGTTACGGATCTGCGGAGAGATTCATTTCATTGCTAACACAATTTGTTACGGATCTGCGGAGTTATTCATTTTGAACACGATTTGTTACGGATCTGCAGAGAGATTTATTGCTAACACGATTTGTTACGGATCTATGGAGATATTCATTTTGAACACGATTTGTTACGGATCTGCGGAGATATTCATTTTGAACAGGATTTGTTACGGATCTGTGGAGAGATTCATTTTGAAAACGATTTGTTACGGATCTGCGGAGAGAATCATTGCTAACACGATTTGTTACGGATCTGCGGAGAGATTCATTGCTAACACGATTTCTTACTGATCTGTGGAAAGATTCATTTTGAACACGATTTGTTACGGATCTGCGGAGATATTCATTTTGAACACGATTTGTTACGGATCTGTGGAGATTTTCATTTTGAACACGATTTGTTACGGATATGTGGAGAAATTCATTTTGAACACGATTTGTTACGGATCTGTGGAGAGATTCATTGCTAACATGATTTGTTACGGATCTGTGGAGTTATTCATTTTGAACACGATTTGTTACAGATCTGCGGAGATATTCATTTTGAACAGGATTTGTTACGGATATGTGGAGAGATTCATTGCTAACACGATTTGTTACGGATCTGTGGAGAGATTCATTTTGAACACGATTTGTTACGGATCTGTGGAGATATTCATTTTGAACACGATTTGTCACGGAGCTGCGAAGAACGCAAACACACAGACTACCCTAATCCAAATATTAAAGATTATATAAATGCATGTTCAAGTATATGTGGCAGTCATGATAGCGCAGTGGTAGTGCGATCGCTTCAGATAGAGTTCGCGCTCGACTGTATACTACCGGTAGATTGAGCAAAATAATTATAGACAAGGTTAATTCCACCAATTGCCTCTCAGTTGCTGGGAGAGTTACATCGAGAATGAGTGTGGCCTAAATAAATAAATAAGGGACCTGCCACTCATAATCATAATTGATTGTTCGGTGAAGAAATAGAAATAGTACTCAATAGGTTATACATATTTATTGCTCATATAATAATACATTATGATTTACAGTTATACATTTTAACATTACTTGATAGTTTGTTCCCTATGAACAAAGAACAAATCTACCGTTGTTAAATCTACAATAAACCATGGCTACGGCTGTTGAATTTTGCTCCCCCTGTAATAAAAACAACCTATTGATGGACTTACATCTGCACAACTTTGAGTAATTTTACATTGGAATTGAATACAGCGATTTTGGCAGGATTTGTACCGTTAATAACCAGCTATATAGGGAATATAGCGTTGATAGCTGGATGATTATTTTCAGTACCACTGGAATACACAAGCAATTTTACAGGGAGGTATTTTGTAAAGCCATCAGCCAAATAAAGGAAAAGGAGACAAAATAACACACACATTTATTTGTTTATTTATTTACATTGTTGGGTAAGCTTAGAATGCAAATATTATTTGTCTTGGCGTTGTTTATCAGCGAATAAACAACTGTTTCTCGTTCTGGTGTGTAGGAATTAACCACTTAGGCTTACGGCATGTGGTTCCTAGCTGCTGCATGTTGAAATGTTGTCAACGCGAACGTTTCGGACTATTAGTGACGTCGTCAAGGATTGTCTAAGCACCATTTTGGTTGCATGGTTGCATAGTTTTCTATAATAAAACTGCTTTTCAGAATAAAATCACAGAACATTTGTTGATTCAAGTGAATGATCAAATAATATTTCACTCGTGAACATAGAAAGCTATTATTATCACATGTGGCTAGCGACACTCTTTGATAATACATTCAATGTTAATATGATACAGTCATACACTGAAACAACAAATATCCTCTAGTTATGTGTCCATGTACAGGTATATTGTAAGTAGGCAGCATAAGAAAATTACAGAGTCCACAGTAGATAGGCAGCATAAGAAAATTACAGAGTCCACAGTAGATAGGCAGCATAACAAAATTACAGAGTCCACAGTAGATGCTTTCATTACACGGTAATATATAGATAGACCTATTGTAAACTGTAAAACAGACAGTAGCCGTACTTCTTCGTTGCTTTGATGGAAACCTACTATCTTAACATCAGATACCAAGGGTCATTTTAGAGGGCGATATGGGCGAAATAGTCGAGCTCTGGGCCCCACTTCTCCCTAAAAATATATTTTTTTATTATTTTAAATATATTTTTTTACAATTTTCATACAAAATCTTAACCATATTTTGTTGAAATTTATTAAATAACAACCCCTGAGGACGTGATCGTCCGCTTTCTCAGTTCTCCCAAATATTCTGACCTAGAATGAACCCTGAGATACGCCTGTTAAGATAATCAAGTTACTATGAATACGCAGTGAACTATCTAAATACATATTTCTGATTAAAATGCATTTTGCAATTAAAACGTTCTAGAAGTATGTATAGGTAAATGAAGAGTCCTTCATTTTCTCTGCAAAGACAGCATCAATGTGTTCACTTTGTGCAACCGTGAACCAATTCTTCCAGTCTCCAATTTGACCTGGAAATAAAACACAAAAAGAAATAAAAGTTGAGATAAGAATGCATCATTATCAATACATGTCAATATTGTTCAAGAGCGGAATGACAGGGCGCCCGCCCAGTCCCCCTTGAACCCATTTTTTGCCTCACCCGTTTGCCTTTTATATATGTATACTAGAGGACATAGAAAACGCACACCTACATTATATGATTATTATTATATAGACATTACTTACTCAATTGTGGGGTTATTACTTTAAAAGGTGTACAATTATGTTGAAACACAATTAATGCTGCGAAAATAGTGTTACTGTTTAAAAATTTAGAATAATTTTATTTCTTAAAGTAAGCGCGAAAAGTTGGTTCATCACGTTCACATTTGCATTCTAATCACAATTAGCCAAAAGTGTTACTTTCGATTTTTGGAGCACTATCTTTATCTTACGATAATTTCTTTATTACTACATCAATTTTAAATATTTTGGTATAAAAATGACGACAATGAATTGGTCTTTAAGAAAATGCATATATGTATTTATATAGTTATTGTTTTTCATGTAGAAACATACTTATCCGATGCGTGCGTTTTCTATGTCCTCAACATGTGAGTGCCTTCGGGCGGGCAGACCTATATGAATTAGAACTCGACGGTCCTTTTCACCAACATGTACTGCCCTACTGCCTCTTTGATCAAGCATAATTAATTACCAGTCAATCACCGCAAGTTAGCAAACTGTTGTACGGGTTTAACACCCATACACCCATACTTCCCTTTTTCCACTTTAAGATAAACCCTAGTTATTCTTTCGAAAAAGCAAATTCCGCATTTAGTGTGATTCTTTGTAATTAGCATGTAGTTGTTGTTGCTTTCATGGAGTTGAGGATGAAAATAATTCAGGAAATATGGAAATATAATGAGTAGAAAAATGCTAGTTTGTATCCATAAATCATTGACACAATATTCCGGTGTTACGAAGCCGCCCAGATTCATAATTAGAATCGCGGCAAACAAGGAGGTGATAAACCTGTGCAAGTACATGAAGAATGCAATGGCGCAGCGAGAGGAGATTCTTGATCTAGGTTTGTAATACGTGATTGCTATTCTTTGGAATAGAAAATGAAATAATATTGTTTCGCCTTTACTTTTGAATTCTAGATAATTTTATATCATTGGCATTGCGGTGAATATAGGCATTGGAGATTACCTATATATCTTCCAAGTGTATCTGCCGTGTAAAAATCATTCCATTGCACAATTTAAGAATAGTATTAATGATGTAGAAAGTATAATATGTCAATATGAAAAACATGATATGGTGATAGTGATGGGCGATTATAACATCGAACTCCCAACCAGACACGAGCGTAGTTTTCGGTTTGACAATCGTGGTAATTTACTTGTTGATCTTATGATCAGAAATCAGTTGATCGCTTTAGACGGCTTAGATTTATGCACCGGTGCGCTTTACGGTAATGTACCGTATAACAGTACTCGAGAAACTCTCGTGGATCACATTTTAATATTTGAAAATGATGTAAACTATATTCAATCGTGTTCGATTCTAGACGATAATTGTCTAAATGTCTCAAATCATCGCCCGATTCTTTGTACGTTGACAATGCTGATTGTTTACTAATGTGTACCTTTCCTATACATCCCTGCAACTGATTGTTTACTAATTTGTACCTTTCCTATACATCCCTGCAACTGATTGTTTACTAATTTGTACCTTTCCTATACATCCCTGCAACTGATTGTTTACTAATGTGTACCTTTCCTATACATCCCTGCAACTGATTGTTTACTAATGTGTACCTTTCCTATACATCCCTGCAACTGATTGTTTACTAATGTGTACCTTTCCTATACATCCCTGCAACTGATTGTTTACTAATTTGTACCTTTCCTATACATCCCTGCAACTGATTGTTTACTAATTTGTACCTTTCCTATACATCCCTGCAACTGATTGTTTACTAATTTGTACCTTTCCTATACATCCCTGCAACTGATTGTTTACTAATTTGTACCTTTCCTATACATCCCTGCAACTGATTGTTTACTAATTTGTACCTTTCCTATACATCCCTGCAACTGATTGTTTACTAATTTGTACCTTTCCTATACATCCCTGGTTGACCATCCTTCCAATCTACTGCATTTTCTAGCGGGTCCTTTTCCTTTTTCATGTTGCTAAACTCGCATTTCTGTGAAATCTCCTCGATTAGTTTGCTATCCGATTTAAGTTCAAGGAATTCGCTTATCTTTGTTATTTCGCCAACGCTATCCTATTAAATAAATTAAACAAACGGTGCACGGTTTGGGTGGTAATACAGTTATTTATTTTATGCTAATTGATGTAATACAGTGTTCTATCAGTGAGATATAATCTGACGCATAAACCAATACACTATCATACATTACAAGTTTGTGTAACTGACACATAAAACCGATACACTATCATACATTACAAGTTTGTGTAACTGACACATAAAACCGATACACTATCATACATTACAAGTTTGTGTAACTGACACATAAAACCAATACACTATCATACATTACACGTTTGTGTAACTGACACATAAAACCAATACACTATCATACATTGCAAGTTTGTGTAACTGACACATAAAACCGATACACTATCATACATTGCAAGTTTGTGTAACTGACACATAAAACCAATACACTATCATACATTACAAATTTGTGTAACTGACACATAAAACCAATACACTATCATACATTGCACGTTTGTGTAACTGACACATAAAACCGATACACTATGATACATTGCAAGTTTGTGTAACTGGCGCATAAAACCAATACACTATCATACATTGCAAGTTTGTGTAACTGACACATAAAACCAATACACTATCATACATTGCAAGTTTGTGTAACTGACACATAAAACCAATACACTATATCATACATTGCAAGTTTGTGTAACTGACACATACAACCAATACACTATCATACATTGCAGGTTTGTGTAACTATGATTTTATAGAATGCTAAACTTACCTTCTTCATATTTTCATAGCTCATAATATGGAAGGGATAGCCCGGGTTGTCCTTAAACACATTCTCCCACCCCAAAGTGTACTCAAACCACGACCCATAGTCAACTGAAAACAATATGTTTGTTTTTACGTTTATTTATCATCGCTACCGGTTGCCCATATGGGCGACGCCTCCTGAAGAAATTAGTTATTTTAGATTTTGGAGGATAGTGCAATGGTACAGACAGAGACCCATTCCAGAATCTCCTCTTGTTCTTTTATGTGCACGGTGTAAAGCACCGACACGAGACCTCGGTTTAACGTCGCATCTGAAAGACTGTTAATTGTATTAGGGTCAGACGGGGGATCGAACCTGCGATCCCTGGTATAGTATGTGTATATTAAATTTAAAGTAGCGAATGCCAGTTATTAACCAGATTATCTGTAAACACTTTAAAAAGCAAAATAATGTTTAATTATTATAGTGTCACCCCAATTGAAAGGGTCAGCCATTTCTTGATAGTCATTTCTGACTAATGAGACAGATCTTATGAATATTAGTACTTCCAGAATCCTATTCTTGCAGGCCAAGCGCAAAGCTGATGGGCAATCAGTAGTTATTTAACTAGCTGACGGGTCACCAACCGGCCATATAAGAATGAACTACTTACGAGGTTCGAATTTTATACTCTGTAGGCGGAAGCCTTAACCACTAGGCCTCGGAGACGGTATGCGCATGCATTTATTTTCCAGACTATCTACCAAAGAATAATAATCGACAGTTGAATACGTGCATCCTGTCAAAAGCAAACCCCTTTACCCTTTGTAGCATAGCCTTATCGGTTAGTTGCAGGCACGTGAATATGTACACTGTAAACAAATTACCATATTATGTTACGGTAAAAGAACTGGCAGCTGGTTGCCAGTTATTTTACCGTTATTTCTTACGGTCAACCGTAAAATGTATAGAGGTAAAATCACTGACAGCTGGTGGCCAATTATGTAATCCTTCGATAAGACTCCTAGACTGCAAGGCAGTCATCTAGAAAAATAAATTACCCCACCCACCCATACAATCATTCCAACTAAATTAATATGGCGATTATTCTAAGAGACATTGTAGTCTGTAATATGTATTTAATCAAATTAATGCTCTAAAACATGAAGTATATAAAAACGCTATTAAATCAAATGGTTAATGCCAAATATCTATGTTTAGCAGAGAAAATACAAATGTGTTTAGTCTAAACCAAAAGTATGGCTCCTGCTTTATCTCACGTGTTTCTATAGACCGCACAATATACATATATTTTGGTGTATATTACTTCCACTGCCAACATAAAAACGTCTTTGAAATCAATATGCAGACACGCGCACGCGCACGCACGCACACACACACACACACACATGTAGACACAAGACGAAGATATGTAGTCCAGTGGTAACACGCTGGACTGGTAATCCAGGGATCGCAGGTTCGATCCCCCGTCTGACCCTAATAAAATTAAGTCTTTCAGATGGTACATTAAACCGAGGTCTCGTGTCGGTGCTTTACACCGTGCACGTAAAAGAACCAGAGGAGATTCAGGAATGTGTCTCTGTCTGTATCATTGCACTATCCTCCAAAATCTAAAATGACTAATCTCTTCAGGAGGTGTCGCTCATATGGGCAACCGGTAGCGACGATAAATATATGGGAGTCCGGGGGCATGTTTCCCCTTAAAATTGTTGGGGTAAAGAAGCGATTTCTGATTTAATGAGTTTAGACGTATACATATGTACTGACCCTTTCAGCTCTCTAGCAGTCAACATGTTATACAGCAAAGGGATATTTTTTGCATTTTATTTATTTAATTTTTCATTTATATTTTTTTTTGCATTGGAAATGTTAACCGAGGCAACTGCCGCGGTGTGACTCAGTGTGGCTACGGGCCTGCATGTAATGTCATGATTTTCACGTGACCTATACACTAAAGAGACAGCGACATATAATGTGCGTGATTAATGGCCTCAAGTATAGTTACAGGCATTTTACAGAGTATTTTAACTTCGTAATCATCATTACCAAATTCGCTGGAGCAAAATTCAGGGAAAGTAGTGTTCATCTAGAATTGTGTGTTCTATTCAGATTGTGTTGTGCATTTTAAGGTTAAAATGGTTTATGTTAGTAGTTGACGACCATAACGTATGTAAAGTGTTTGTTTATTATAATGTCACCCCTATTTAAAGGGCCAGCCATTTCTGACTTATGAGACACCTCTTTTTTATGAACATCAGTACTTCCCGAATCCTATGTTTGTGTGCCAGACGTCAAGCTGGTAGGCAATCGGTAACCATTATTTAACTAGCTGGCGGCTCACCAACCGGCCATATCAGAACGAACCCCTGACGAGATTCGAACCTTCGACCTTCCGCTCCGTAAGCGGACGCCTTAACCACTAGGCCACGGAGAAGGTGTATAGCACATTTCCGAATTTATATTTCTGGTACGTCGTCAATAGCAAGTAAACTATGCAACATAAATCGTTGAATTATATATCTGTTGTGTTTGACTGGGGTGAATGTCACTTTATGTATTACACGTGCACTGGGTTGAATGTCACTTTATGTATTACACGTGCACTGGGTTGAATGTCACTTTATGTATTACACGTACACTGGGGTGAATGTCACTGTCTGTATTACACGTGCACTGGGGTGAATGTCACGTTATGTATTACACGTGCACTGGGGTGAATGTCACTTTATGTATTACACGTGCACTGGGGTGAATGTCACTTTATGTATTACACGTGCACTGGGTTGAATGTCACTTTATGTATCAGTTCACGTGCACTGGGTTGACTGTCACTTTATGCATTACACGTGCACTGGGGTGAATGCACTTTATGTATTACACGTGCACTGGGGTGAATGTCACTTTATGTATTACACGTGCACTGGGGTGAATGTCACTTTATGCATTACACGTGCACTGGTGTGAATGTCACTTTATGTATTACACGTGCAATGGGGTGAATGTTACTTAATGCATTACATGTGCACTGGGGTGAATGTCACTTTATGCATTACACGTGCACTGGGGTGAATGTTACTTTATGTCTTACACGTGCACTGGGGTGAATGTTACTTTATGTATTACACGTGCACTATCATTTTCCGTGCCCATCAGAACGCTCGTTTCAACGCGAATTGCGCCGCTTTAGAAATTTTCAAAACAAATTGAAAAATTCTACGAAATCTCTTTTTGACGTACATTTTTGCCGAATAAACCTACACGTTAGTGGAAACACATTTTATTGATAATGTTATTCACTGTTAAAACTCTCCCGTCGAAGATTTTTTTTGTTGCTGACAGAACCCGTGTCCTAGTATGGAAATGTGACCTGCTATGGCCAATGTATGTGGCAATTGTTTGCAAAGTATACATGCACGCAGCTTAAAGTTGTGTTTTATTTGAAGAACAATATAAAGACTCGGGATAGGCGTTATATTTGGACAGATGTGTACAAAATTGTTTCAGATAGGGCCATTTTACTGATCGATGCGAAATCTGACATCCCACAGAGTAGAATCCCTGTACTTAAATATATATACTAGTACCCCCAAACGTGCCGAATCCCTGTGCCTAAGGGCATATTCGTAACGGCTCCAGATGGGCGCGAACTCCGGGCCGGGCCTTTCTCACCTAAAGCAAACGCTCTACCACAGCGCTATCACGACTTTCTACACCCCTTAATCCCACATGCGAAATGTGCAAGCTACGCGCCTGAAGATGAGTTGATATGGTTTCTTACCAAGACCTTTCATAAATCTGTTCACGTAATCCTCAAACTTTCCATCGTACTCGTATTCGTTTATCTTCTTGTGGTGGTTATAAAACGATACACACACATCTTTTATGTTTCGTTGCATGAATATTATTTTCGAGTTCATCTTCAGTGTTTCCCTTGGCATGAGTCGCAGTGGTAGATGCGTGTTCAGTACACGAGGCGAGTGTACGTTATCATAGCTAGTTTGTGTCAAACCCTCAAGCATGGAAGTTTCTTTGACCAGTTTAACCCTATCCGTTGTTTGGTTCACCAGCATTGACGTCACTTCCCACAACCAATGGGTACCTGAGGAAAAAAGGGACGCGTAATATTCTATCACTTACTAAGATGCTCTAGTAGCAAGGGGGCTGAACTCCGTCCGTTGACTGGTTCAGCGGAAACGACACCGTATACATATATTCGGCCGGGTGGACGAACAACAAAGCCATAGGTATGCTCTATGTACAACCATATACATCCTATTGCATAGATACACCCCTGCAACTCTGACAGTGATAGACACGTATATGCGATCAAATCGAAACATCGCCAAAACATACCGTGGTCATAGCATACGCCCCAACACATTGTACCTCTTATCTTTGTAAATAATGCCTATTGAGTGTTTTATATGTCTTCTTCATATTTTATTACAACTGAAAAGCATTTGCTAATTAGGCTAATTCCAATCTGATTGGAATTGGTATTTGATCTCACACATGTAGTTATCACATGTACATGTATATACTATAGTAGTGCAATATGCTATAGATGAATGATGTATATATACATAGTCTCTTGTAACTCTGAATTGAGTGGCAATGTACTTTTTAATATGTAAACTATATTCTATGTTTGTTATATGCTGTACATTGATGAGACTGAAATAAAGAATAAAATATATTGTAAGCGACACTTTTCGATCGGACTTCAATGTGTTCAAATATCAACAAAGAAAAAGCCTTTTTAAAAACGGTATAAAACGTCGATTGAACTATATTTTTTATTTCTTATTACTTTTGAAAATATCTCTTTAGTTTACATGTATACATTTATTTAGCTCGATTGCCCAACAAGTTCTTACAACTTGTAGGTTTATTCGGCAAAAATGTACGTCAAAAAGAGATTGCGTAGTATTTTCAATTTGTTTTGAAAATTTCTAAAGCGGCGCAATTCGCTTTGAAACGAGCGTTGAAACGAGCGTTCTGATTGGATTATGATTATTCTTCATATAAAATAAACATCTTGTTACATTCTAATTATCCAATCAGAACGCTCGTTTCAACGCGAATTGCGCCGCTTTAGAAATTTTCAAAACAAATTGAAAATGCTATGAAATCTCTTTTTGACGTACATTTTTGCCGAATAAACCTACACGTTAGTGGAAACACATTTTATTGATAATGTTATTCACAGATAAAACTCTCCCGTCGAAGATTTTTTGTTGTTGCTGACAGAACCCGTGTCCTAGTATGGAAATGTGACCTGCTATGGCCAATGTCTGTGGCAATTGTTTGCAAAGTATACATGCATGCAGCTTAAAGTTGTGTTTTATTTGAAGAACAATATAAATACTCGGGATAGGCGTTATATTTGGATAGATTTGTACAAAATTGTTTCAGATAGGGCCATTTTACTGATCGATGCGAAATCTGACATCCCACAGAGTAGAATCCCTGTACTTAAATATATATACTAGTACCCCCAAACGTGCCGAATCCCTGTGGTTTTAACAACTTATTTAATCACTCTCGTTGGCGCGGATGAAAGCGTATATGTGGTCATTCGTGTGTGTGGGGGGGGGGACCGGAATACCCGGAGAAAACACACCTGTTCGAGCTGGTGACCACCGTACCATCTCACATTCTTCCCTGTCCGAGGATCGAACCCGGGTTGCATTGGTGAGAAGCGAGCACGCTAACCACTGCGCTAATCGGACAACCAATCACAATCGCCCATACATGTATATCACTCGTGGAATGTCCTTAAGTGGCTTAATCCAACTTACCTGATTTCGGATAGGCGCAAATAAATACATCGTCTGGTTTTATTTTCCACGAGGGAATACTGCGGAACACTTCCTCCTGGTTCTGGATTATCTAAAACATATACATGGCAGACACGCACTTGTGTTAAGGTGGTATGTCTATCCCCTACCGGCTAAACCAGTGGCGAGTTAAGGGGAGGGCTGACTGAGCTGAAGCCAGGGGCCTCCGATATTTAGGGGCCCCCAAATTAGTTAACATACATTTTTTATCTGACACAAGATGGTCAACCTGACATTATGCTGTCAGGTCGGTAAACAGAGGCTATCACGAGACTAGTTCAGCCCTGGATGAATTGGCACATGATGAGAATCAGCCACGAGACAGCAGACTTGAAGCAGAAGGACTTCTCGAGAAAATTCAACAGCCTGGAAGTCGCCATCTTACTTGAAATGTGGGACACAATTCTAGAAAGATTTCAGAAAACGAGCATATCCCTTAAAGAGAGTGGACTGTCTTTGAATTCAGCATTTCATTTGTTGAAATCTCTCCTTTGTCAAAAGGCAGCGTGCTGTTGATCTCTGTAAATTAGATTTGCTATGTACCGCTGTTTAAAACCGTATTACTATATATATACCTCATGTTTGTATCATGTATGATGCACTGAGTGAATAAATTTGATTTGATTTTATTTGAATTTGAGTCCTTCGAAGACAAAGGCAAGATGAAGTATGTAGTCAAAGAGTACACATATTCATTAAAACGGCACAAAAGAGAAAACGCTAAAGACGGATCTGTAGTCCAGTGGTAACACGCTGGACTGGTAATCCAGGGATCGCAGGTTCGATCACCCGTCTGACCCTAATAAAATTAACAGTCTTTCAGATGGTACATTAAACCGAGGTCTCGTGTCGGTGCTTTACACCGTGCACGCAAAAGAACCAGAGGAGACTCTGAAATGGGTATATGTCTGTATCATTGCACTATCCTTCAAAAATCTAAAATGACTAATCTCTTCAGGAGGCGTCGCTCATATGGGCAACCGGTAGCGACGATAAATAAACTTAAAATGACACACACAACGCCAGTTTGATGAGGGTCCATCCGCGGAAACAGTATTGTCACAAAGAGAAAAAGTGTTGGAAGTATTTCTGCTCATCATTGACAAACTAACTGCATCCCTCCAACATCGGTTAGATGCATACAAGGACATCCAGGACAAACTATCTGCATCCCTCCAACATCGGTTAGATGCATACAAGGACATCCAGGACAAACTATCTGCATCCATCCAACATCGGTTAGATGCATACAAGGACATCCAGGACAAACTATCTGCATCCTTCCAACATCGGTTAGATGCATACAAGGACATCCAGGACAAACTATCTGCATCCGTCCAACATCGGTTAGATGCATACAAGGACATCCAGGACAAACTATATGCATCCCTCCAACATCGGTTAGATGCATACAAGGACATCCAGGATTCACACCACCCTAACTGAGCTCACCAATGATGGCATCCGAATGGCAGCTATTAAGGTAATGTAAGAATATTCAAATGATTTTGAAGACGGCGTTCTTTCAGAACTAATCCAATTCTGAGAGCTGTTCAAGATTGTTGGTGGACATGAACCTATAGAAGCACAACAGGCAACACGGGACACAAGCACAGAGCTGTTCAAGACTGTTGGTGGACATGAACCTATAGAAGCACAACAGGCAACACAGGAGACAAGCACAGAGCTGTTCAAGATTGTTGGTGGACATGAACCTATAGAAGCACATCAGGCAACACAGGACACAAGCACAGAGCTGTTCCAGACTGTTGGTGGACATGAACCTATAGAAGCACAACAGGCAACACAGGACACAAGCACAGAGCTGTTCGAGACTGTTGGTGGACATGAACCTATAGAAGCACAACAGGTAACACAGGACACAAGCACAGAGCTGTTCCAGACTGTTGGTGGACATGAACCTATAGAAGCACAACAGGCAACACAGGACACAAGCACAGAGCTGTTCAAGACTGTTGGTGGACATGAACCTATAGAAGCACAACGGGTAACAGGACACAAGCACAGAGCTGTTCCAGACTGTTGGTGGACATGAACCTATAGAAGCACAACAGGAAACACAGGACACAAGCACAGAGCTGTTCGAGACTGTTGGTGGACATGAACCTATAGAAGCACAACGGGTAACACAGGACACAAGCACAGAGCTGAAAACGTTGTTGCTGTTGAATTAGTGCATGTGCACACAAAGCTTTCCAAATGTCCACATTGTACTACACATGTGGAGAACGGTCTTTTTCAAAGTTGAAAAGAACAAAGAATGAAGTTAGAAGTTGCATGGGACAACAGAGACTCAGTCTGCTCTCTCTTATGAGTATTGAAAGACTTAGTGAACTTGTAATTGGCGTTCACTGATATTATCGATGACTTCGACGTGAGAAAAGTTCGTAAACGACCAATGCAAATTCATCAGAGAATTACACGAGACTGTATCACATTAAGCACACATGTAATGCACATTTTAATATTTCAAAAGTGCCTTTCCCCAAGGGAAAGAGATAGATCTATATGTAAATATATCCCATCTGTAATATTTCTCCATTTTGATCATTATAACACCTTAACACCTGAAGCGTACACGCTACCACTGCGCTATCACGACTTTTCGATATTTCATTAATTTTAATTAATAAGAGAAGATAGTCGATATATATCTTTAAATGCCCCAGAATGCAACTGTGCAGATATAGATTGTAACTCCCTATCCAAATGGTGCATACACATATATAAAACTCAATCTATGCCCCCCCCCCCCTGGACGTTGGGGGATACATTAACGAAGCTACTGTGTGTTTTACGTTTATTTATCGACGCTACCGGTTGCCCATATGAGCGACGCCTCCAGAAGAGATTAGTAATATTAACGAAGCTACAGAGCAAATAGAATATTTTATGCAACCGATATCGGGAATATGAAATGACTTGTTTGTGTCAATATTCTACTCAGTTATTGTTAAAGTCCCAATATGTGTTTATTTAGAATGTGCTGCAGGCCGAGATATTGTAATAAGCGGAGGAATAGTTATTGTGATTATTGTCTTATATTTTCATTTTTCAATAAATAATCCAGGATCGCAGGTTCGACCCCCCCCCCCGCGTCTGACCTTAATAAAATTAACAGTCTTTCAGATGGGACATTAAACCGAGGTCTCGTGTCGGTGCTTTACACCGTGCACGTAAAAGAACCAGAGGAGATTCTGGAATGGGTATCTGTCTGTATCATTGCACTATCCTCTAAAATGACTAATCTCTTCAGGAGTCGTCACTCATATTGGCAACCGGTAGCGACGATAAATAAACGTAAAACACACAGTAGCTTCGTTAGTTTATCCCGAACGTCATTATTATAGTAAAATTTGGAAAATAAGAGGCCACAAACGAACCTGCGTTTGTGAAATTACCATTTGTAAATTACCTCCTATTATGGATATTCTTTAACAAAATCGACAATGCCTCTGTAAATGGTGGTTTACTAAAGTTAACACTAGGATAAATTTGCACATAAATTATAATACTATTTTTCCAACTGACGAAAAAAAAAGCAAATAGGGTGTGTGTTTTTACGTTTATTTATCGTCGCTACCGGTTGCCCATATGAGCGACGCCTCCTGAAGAGATTAGTTATTTTAGATTGTGGAGGATAGTACATGATACAGACAGAGACCCATTCCAGAATCTCCTCTGGTTCTTTTACGTGTACGGTGTAAAGCACCGACAGGAGACCTCGGTTTAACGTCCCATCTGAAAGACTGTTAATTTTATTAGGGTCAGACGGGGGATCGAACCTGCGATCCCTGGATTACCAGTACAGCGTGTTACCATTGGACTACATATCCGTCTGTAAGCAAATAGAGACATTAATGAGACACTATATAGTGTGTGAATAGTACATGTGTGTTTACATATGCCTTACGGAAGCAGCGGATACATGGAACATATACGTGTATATTGACCCAACGTATAACTTCGTACAATATTGACATAAGCTGTTAATTAATGGTTGGTATGGGTTACTTAAATTTCTTAATTTGTTTGTTTTGGTGTTTAAAGTCTAACAGCTTATTATTGGTGGAAGAAGACCCGGAATGGCGGCTCTACAGATAGTATTGGCGGAGGATGACCCGGAATGGCGACTCTACAGCTATTATTGGTGGAGGAAGACCCGGAATGGCGGCTCTCCAGCTATTATTGGTGGAGGAAGACCCGGAATGACGACTCTACAGCTATTATTGGTGGCGGAAGACCCGGAATGGCGACTCTACAGCTATTATTGGTGGAGGAAGACCCGGAATGGTGACTCTCCAGCTATTATTGGTGGAGGAAGACCCGGAATGGCGACTCTACATATATTAATGGAGGAAGACCCGGAATGGCGACTCTACAGATATTATTGATGGAGGAAGACCCGGAATGGCGACTCTACAGATATTATTGATGGAGGAAGACCCGGAATGGCGACTCTACAGATATTATTGATGGAGGAAGACCCGGAATGGCGACTCTACAGCTATTATTGGTGGAGGAAGACCCGGAATGGCGGCTCTACAGCTATTATTGATGGAGGAAGACCCGGAATGGCGACTCTACAACTATTATTGACAGAGGAAGACCCGGAATGGCGGCTCTACAGATATTATTGATGGAGGAAGACCCGGAATGGCGACTCTACAGATAGTATTGATGGAGGAAGACCCGGAATGGCGACTCTACAGCTATTATTGATGGAGGAAGACCCGGAATGGCGACTCTACAGATAGTATTGGCGGAGGAAGACCCGGAATGGCGGCTCTAAAGATAGTATTGACAGAGGAAGACCCGGAATGGCGACTCTACAGCTATTATTGATGGAGGAAGACCCGGAATGGCGACTCTACAGCTATTATTGATGGAGGAAGACCCGGAATGGTGACTCTACAGATATTAATGGAGGAGGACCCGGAATGGCGACTCTACAACTATTATTGACAGAGGAAGACCCGGAATGGCGACTCTACAACTATTATTGACAGAGGAAGACCCGGAATGGCGACTCTACAGCTATTATTGATGGAGGAAGACCCGGAATGGCGACTCTACATATAGTATTGATGGAGGAAGACCCGGAATGGCGACTCTACAGATATTATTGACGGAGGAAGACCCGGAATGACGACTCTACAGCTATTATTGACGGAGGAAGACCCGGAATGGCGGTTCTACAGATATTATTGATGGAGGAAGACCCGGAATGGCGACTCTACAACTATTATTGATGGAGGAAGACCCGGAATGGCGACTCTACAGATATTATTGACGGAGGAAGACCCGGAATGGCGACTCTACAGCTATATTGGGCGGAGGAAGACCCGGAATGGCGACTCTCCAGCTATTATTGACAGAGGAAGACCCGGAATGGCGACTCTACAGCTATTATTGATGGAGGAAGACCCGGAATGGCGACTCTACAACTATTATTGACAGAGGAAGACCCGGAATGGCGGCTCTACAGATATTATTGATGGAGGAAGACCCGGAATGGCGACTCTACAGCTATTATTGATGGAGGAAGACCCGGAATGGCGACTCTACAGATAGTATTGGAGGAGGAAGACCCGGAATGGCGGCTCTACAGATAGTATTGGCGGAGGAAGACCCGGAATGGCGACTCTACAGCTATTATTGGTGGAGGAAGACCCGGAATGGCGGCTCTCCAGCTATTATTGGTGGAGGAAGACCCGGAATGGCGACTCTACAGCTATTATTGGTGGAGGAAGACCCGGAATGGCGACTCTACAGCTATTAATGGCGGAGGAGGACCCGGAATGGCGACTCTACAGCTATTATTGGTGGAGGAAGACCCGGAATGGCGGCTCTCCAGCTATTATTGGTGGAGGAAGACCCGGAATGGCGACTCTACAGCTATTATTGGTGGAGGAAGACCCGGAATGGCGACTCTCCAGCTATTATTGGTGGAGGAAGACCCGGAATGGCGACTCTACAGATATTAATGGAGGAAGACCCGGAATGGCGACTCTACAGATATTATTGATGGAGGAAGACCCGGAATGGCGACTCTACAGATATTATTGATGGAGGACGACCCGGAATGGCGACTCTACAGATATTATTGATGGAGGAAGACCCGGAATGGCGACTCTACAGCTATTATTGGTGGAGGAAGACCCGGAATAGCGGCTCTACAGCTATTATTGGTGGAGGAAGACCCGGAATGGCGACTCTACAGCTATTATTGGTGGAGGAAGACCCGGAATGGCGACTCTACAGCTATTATTGATGGAGGAAGACCCGGAATGGCGACTCTACAGATAGTATTGATGGAGGAAGACCCGTAATGGCGACTCTACAGATATTATTGACGGAGGAAGACCCGGAATGGCGGCTCGCCAGCTATATTGGGCGGAGGAAGACCCGGAATGACGACTCGCCAGCTATATTGGGCAGAGGAAAACCCGGAATGGCGATTCTACAGATATTATTGGTGGAGGAAGACACGGAATGGCGACTCTACAGATATTATTGACGGAGGAAGACCCGGAATGGCGACTCTACAGATATTATTGATAGAGGAAGACCCGGAATGGCGACTCTACAGCTATATTGGGCGGAGGAAGACCCGGAATGGCGACTCTACAACTATTATTGACAGAGGAAGACCCGGAATGGCGACTCTACAGCTATTATTGATGGAGGAAGACCCGGAATGGCGACTCTACAACTATTATTGACAGAGGAAGACCCGGAATGGCGACTCTACAACTATTATTGACAGAGGAAGACCCGGAATGGCGACTCTACAGCTATTATTGATGGAGGAAGACCCGGAATGGCGACTCTACATATAGTATTGATGGAGGAAGACCCGGAATGGCGACTCTACAGATATTATTGACGGAGGAAGACCCGGAATGACGACTCTACAGCTATTATTGACGGAGGAAGACCCGGAATGGCGATTCTACAGATATTATTGATGGAGGAAGACCCGGAATGGCGACTCTACAACTATTATTGATGGAGGAAGACCCGGAATGGCGACTCTACAGATATTATTGACGGAGGAAGACCCGGAATGGCGACTCTACAGATATTATTGATGGAGGAAGACCCGGAATGGCGACTCTACAGATATTATTGATAGAGGAAGACCCGGAATGGCGACTCTACAGCTATATTGGGCGGAGGAAGACCCGGAATGGCGACTCTCCAGCTATTATTCACAGAGGAAGACCCGGAATGGCGACTCTACAGCTATTATTGATGGAGGAAGACCCGGAATGGCGACTCTACAACTATTATTGACAGAGGAAGACCCGGAATGGCGGCTCTACAGATATTATTGATGGAGGAAGACCCGGAATGGCGACTCTACAGATAGTATTGATGGAGGAAGACCCGGAATGGCGACTCTACATATATTATTGATGGAGGAAGACCCGGAATGGCGACTCTACAGATAGTATTGATGGAGGAAGACCCGAAATGGCGACTCTATAGATATTATTGACGGAGGAAGACCCGGAATGGCGGCTCGCCAGCTATATTGGGCGGAGGAAGACCCGGAATGACGACTCGCCAGCTATTATTGACAGAGGAAGACCCGGAATGGCGACTCTACAGCTATATTGGGCGGAGGAAGATCCGGAATGGCGACTCTCCAGCTATTATTGACAGAGGAAGACCCGGAATGGCGACTCTACAGCTATTATTGATGGAGGAAGACCCGGAATGGCGACTCTACAGATAGTATTGATGGAGGAAGACCCGGAATGGCGACTCTACAGATAGTATTGATGGAGGAAGACCCGGAATGGCGACTCTACAGATATTATTGACGGAGGAAGACCCGGAATGGCGACTCTACAGATATTATTGGTGGAGGAAGACCCGGAATGGCGGTTCTACAGATATTATTGACGGGGGAAGACCCGGAATGGCGGTTCTACAGATATTATTGACGGGGGAAGACCCGGAATGGCGACTCTACAGATATTATTGATGGAGGAAGACCCGGAATGGCGACTCTACAGATAGTATTGGCGAAGAAAGACCCGGAATGGCGACTCTACAGATATTATTGACGGAGGAAGACCCGGAATGGTGACTCTACAATTATTATTGATGGAGGAAGACCCGGAATGGCGACTCTACAGATATTATTGATGGAGGAAGACACGGAATGGCGACTCTACAGATATTATTGACGGAGGAAGACCCGGAATGGCGACTCTACAGCTATTATTGACGGAGGAACACCCGGAATGGCGACTCTACAACTATTATTGACAGAGGAAGACCCGGAATGGCGACTCTACAGCTATTATTGATGGAGGAAGACCCGGAATGGCGACTCTACAGATAGTATTGATGGAGGAAGACCCGGAATGGCGACTCTACAGATATTATTGACGGAGGAAGACCCGGAATGGCGACTCTCCAGCTATATTGGGCGGAGGAAGACCCGGAATGACGACTCTCCAGCTATATTGGGCGGAGGAAGACCCGGAATGGCGATTCTACAGATATTATTGGTGGAGGAAGACCCGGAATGGCGACTCTACAGATATTATTGATGGAGGAAGACCCGGAATGGCGACTCTACAGATATTATTGATGGAGGAAGACCCGGAATGGCGACTCTACAGATATTATTGATGGAGGAAGACCCGGAATGGCGACTCTACAGCTATTATTGATGGAGGAAGACCCGGAATGGCGACTCTACAGCTATTATTGATGGAGGAAGACCCGGAATGGCGACTCTACAGCTATTATTGGTGGAGGAAGACCCGGAATGGCGACTCTACAGCTATTATTGACGGAGGAAGACCCGGAATGGCGACTCTACAGCTATTATTGATGGAGGAAGACCCGGAATGGCGACTCTACATATAGTATTGATGGAGGAAGACCCGGAATGGCGACTCTACAGATATTATTGACGGAGGAAGACCCGGAATGACGACTCTACAGCTATTATTGACGGAGGAAGACCCGGAATGGCGATTCTACAGATATTATTGATGGAGGAAGACCCGGAATGGCGACTCTACAGCTATTATTGATGGAGGAAGACCCGGAATGGCGACTCTACAGATATTATTGACGGAGGAAGACCCGGAATGGCGACTCTACAGATATTATTGATGGAGGAAGACCCGGAATGGCGACTCTACAGATATTATTGATAGAGGAAGACCCGGAATGGCGACTCTACAGCTATATTGGGCGGAGGAAGACCCGGAATGGCGACTCTACAGCTATTATTGATGGAGGAAGACCCGGAATGGCGACTCTACAGCTATTATTGATGGAGGAAGACCCGGAATGGCGACTCTACAGATATTATTGATGGAGGAAGACCCGGAATGGCGACTCTACAGATATTATTGGAGGAAGACCCGGAATGGCGACTCTACAGCTATTATTGATGGAGGAAGACCCGGAATGGCGACTCTACAGCTATTATTGGTGGAGGAAGACCCGGAATGGCGACTCTACAGTATTATTGATGGAGGAAGACCCGGAATGGCGACTCTACAGATAGTATTGATGGAGGAAGACCCGGAATGGCGACTCTACAGATATTATTGATGGAGGAAGACCCGGAATGGCGGCTCTACAGATATTATACGGAGGAAGACCCGGAATGGCGACTCTACAGATATTATACGGAGGAAGACCCGGAATGGCGACTCTACAGATATATTGATGGAGGAAGACCCGGAATGGCGACTCTACAGATATTATTGATGGAGGAAGACCCGGAATGGCGACTCTACAGATATTATTGATGGAGGAAGACCCGGAATGGCGACTCTACAGATATTATTGATGGAGGAAGACCCGGAATGGCGACTCTACAGATATTATTGGAGGAAGACCCGGAATGGCGACTCTACAGCTATTATTGATGGAGGAAGACCCGGAATGGCGACTCTACAGATATTATTGGTGGAGGAAGACCCGGAATGGCGGTTCTACAGATATTATTGATGGAGGAAGACCCGGAATGGCGACTCTACAGATAGTATTGATGGAGGAAGACCCGGAATGGCGACTCTACAGATATATACGGAGGAAGACCCGGAATGGCGACTCTACAGATATTATACGGAGGAAGACCCGGAATGGCGGCTCTACAGATAGTATTGATGGAGGAAGACCCGGAATGGCGGCTCTACAGATATTATTGATGGAGAAAGACCCGGAATGGCGACTCTACATATATTATTGATGGAGGAAGACCCGGAATGGCGACTCTACAGATATTATTGATGGAGGACGACCTGGAATGGCGACTCTACAGATATTAATGGAGGAGGACCCGGAATGGCGACTCTACATATATTATTGATGGAGGAAGACCCGGAATGGCGACTCTACAGATATTAATGGAGGAGGACCCGGAATGGCGACTCTACAGATATTATTGATGGAGGAAGACCCGGAATGGCGACTCTACAGATATTAATGGAGGAGGAAAACAAAGAAAGCTTACCAAGTCGAATGTAGGTGTATAGAAGCCATCTACTTCCAGTACTCTAATTGTCTCTCCTGTACCGTCCTCTATTTTTGTTATTGGCATCTTCTCTGGGCAGATTGAGGCGCGTTTATGTGGTCAAACCTGTATAACCAATAATTCTGATTAATTTAATCCACTGGGCCGTATTACGAATCACTTAGTCACACATGTACACATAAAAAAGTGTCAGTACAGTACAGTCCGTACACCGCTACTGGTATGTTACAGACTGGTTTAATATACAAACAAAACTCTGGCCTGTAAATATAAATTGTATACTACATAGAACTATTATAATATTATATAAAGACAACAATAACAGTGTGTAAAAGTTTTCATTCTGACGTTTGTAATGATCTTCATAACCCTAAGCACAAACCCAGACGTGTTGCATGCGGAAAATCTATAATCCAAAAAACCTTCGAGATTAGCCTCCCAGCGGATATTCCGAGAGGAAATAGAATTATTATCATTAAGTAAATTCAATTTATCAAGCGTGCTTTTGCCTGTCTTCATTTCCCCCCTAATCATGTTGTCAGGCGCGAGTGTTATGGTCTTCATTGTCTCTGATTAACTTGGCTCGCAACTTCTCGGACACTCATCTTTGTAGCAGACGAAGTCGGTTTCATAATTGAATTGAATTGAATCAGTTTAGTAATTCATTCAGTGGAAGTCGTGATAGCACAGTGGATGCGCGTTCGCTTCAGGTGCGAACGGTCCGGAGTTCGAGCCCCGCTGGAGCCGTTACAAGTGTGCCCTTAGGCAAGGCATTTAAATTCCACGTTGCCGCTTCTCTCTCCCTCGTGGCGATGGATTCCATCAGGAATAGGTCTCGAGAGTGATTTATATAAGTTGAAATAACTTGTTTCGCAATCGAGCTAAAATAAATTTGTATAAACTAATTCATTCATGTTAAAATTGGCGGATTCTGGAAACATAGTTTTATACATCCACCCTGGGCAGGTGTACCACACTTGAAATAATTCGACGTTATAATACTAGTATATTACACATCGCCCTAGCCTGGGAACAGGCGTCGATATATTTTGCCTGGTCAGTCAAATAAATATATTTTAACACCGAGACTATTAATTGGACCGTATTGAGTTTCTGATCATATCAACCATGTCATTTTGCCAGAAGTTAAAAAGTGAAAAATCGACAGACTGGAACCCAGGCTAACAGACGGATCTGTAGCCCAGTGGTAACACGCTGGACTGGTAATCCAGGGATCGCAGGTTCGATCCCCCGTCTGACCCTAATAAAATTAACAGTCTTTCAGATGGGACGTTAAACCGAGGTCTCGTGTCGGTGCTTTACACCGTGCACGTAAAAGAACCAGAGGAGACTCTGAAATGGGTCTCTGTCTGCATCATTGCACTATCCTCCAAAATCTAAAATGACTAATATCTTCAGGAGGCGTCGCTCATATGGGCAACCGGTAGCGACGATAAATAAACGTAACACACACACACACACCACACACCACACACACCACACACCACACACACACACACACACACACACAGGCTAACATCGCCCACGTGATAAGGCATTCCGGATAAAATAGCTCCGCATCATTCTATAACGGATATATAGTATAGGCTGTCGAGTACGGTGTTTAGTTTATACACATTTATTTTAGCTCGATTGCGAAACAAGTTATTTCAACTTATATTAATCACTCTCGAGACTTCATTCCTGATGGAATCCATCGCCACGAGGAAGAGAGAAGAGGCAACGTGGAATTTAAATGCCTTGCACAATCGTAACGGCTCCAGCGGGGCTCGAACTCCGGACCTTTAGCACCTGAAGCGAACGCGCATCCACTACGGTGTTTGCACTCCCTTGCCACCCACCACCCCTACCGGGAGTGAATTTTCTGAAGCAATTTTTCTCATAGATCATTTCCTCGTTTTCTGTCCCCTATACCACCAGGGGAATGGGATATTGCAACATGTATGTTGCGTTACCGTGACCTGTTTGTATGTGTGTTTTTACGTGTATACGTTTCTTATTACGTCTCCTCTAATTTGGTTCTTTTACGTGTACGGTGTACAGCACAGACACGAGACCTCGGTATAACGGGTGAATAACGTCCCATCTGAAAGACTGTTAATTTTGTTATGATAAGACGGGGGATCGAACCTGTGATCCCTGGATTACCAGTCCAACGTGTTAACCACTGGACTACAGATCCGTCTTGCTTTGTATTTGTCGGGAAGCTGGTGTATCTAGTTATTGAAACGTTGTATTTGTCGGGAAGCTGGTGTATCTAGTTATTGAAACGTTGTATTTGTCGGGAAGCTGGTGTATCTAGTTATTGAAACGTTGTATTTGTCGGGAAGCTGGTGTATCTAGTTATTGAAACGTTGTATTTGTCGGGAAGCTGGTGTATCTAGTTATTGAAACGTTGTATTTGTCGGGAAGTCGGTGTATCTAGTTATTGAAACGTTGTATTTGTCGGGAAGTTGGTGTATCTAGTTATTGGAACGTTGTATTTGTCGGGAAGCTGGTGTATCTCGTTATTGAAACGTTGTATTTGTCGGGAAGCTGGTGTATCTAGTTATTGAAACGTTGTATTTATCGGGAAGCTGGTGTATCTAGTTATTGAAACGTTGTATTTGTCGGGAAGCTGGTGTATCTAGTTATTGAAACGTTGTATTTGTCGGGAAGCTGGTGTATCTAGTTATTGAAACGTTGTATTTGTCGGGAAGCTGGTGTATCTAGTTATTGAAACGTTGTATTTGTCGGGAAGCTGGTGTATCTAGTTATTGAAACGTTGTATTTGTCGGGAAGTTGGTGTATCTAGTTATTGAAACGTTGTATTTGTCGGGAAGTTGGTGTATCTAGTTATTGGAACGTTGTATTTGTCGGGAAGCTGGTGTATCTCGTTATTGAAACGTTGTATTTGTCGGGAAGCTGGTGTATCTAGTTATTGAAACGTTGTATTTATCGGGAAGCTGGTGTATCTAGTTATTGAAACTTGTATTTGTCAGGCAGTTGGTGTATCGAGTAATTAAAACATTGTATTTGTCAGGCAGTTGGTGTATCGAGTAATTAAAACATTGTATTTGTCAGGCAGTTGGTGCATCGAGTAATTAAAACATTGTATGTGTCAGGCAGTTGGTGTATCGAGTAATTAAAACATTGTATTTGTCAGGCAGTTGGTGTATCGAGTAATTAAAACATTGTATTTGTCAGGCAGTTGGTGTATCGAGTAATTAAAACATTGTATTTGTCAGGCAGTTGGTGTATCGAGTAATTGAAACAGTGTATTTGTCAGGCAGTTGGTGTATCGGGTAATAGAAATGTTGTATTTGTCAGGCAGATGTGTATCTATTTAATGAAACATTGTAGTTGTCAGGCAGTTGGTGTATCGAGTTATTGAAACGTTGTATTTGTCAGGCATTTGGTGTATCGAGTTATTGAAACGTTGTATTTGTCAGGCAGTTGGTGTATCGAGTTATTGAAACGTTGTATTTGCCAGGCAGTTGGTGTATCGAGTTATTGAAACGTTGTATCTGTCAGGCAGTTGGTGTATCGAGTAATTTAAACGTTGTATTTGTCAGGCAGTTGGTGTATCGAGTAATTTAAACGTTGTATTTGTCAGGTAGTTGGTGTATCTAGTTATTGAAACAACGCAGTTGGTAAAACTTAGCCTAGAAGCAAGCATTGATCTAATTTGCCTTGTCCGTATAATTATTTATTTAACACCTGAACGTTTAATTGGGCCGTATTGAATTTCCGATAATATACAGTCAAACCTGTGTTAGCGGTCATCTGTATTAAGCAGCCAATCTGTATTAAGCAGCCAGTTTCCAGATTCCCAACATATAACATGCTGTTTTATTATACATTTGACATATATTAAGCAGCCACATGTGCTAAGCAGCCACTTTCTATGACTCCCTTGGGTGGCTGCTTAAGACAGGTTTGACTGTATGTCGTTTTACCAGAACTGAGAAGTAAGAACTCGACAGACTGGAACCCAGGCTAGGTTTATTTAATAATTGAAACATTATATTTGTCAGGCAATTGGTTTATCGCGTAATATTTGTCAGGCAGTTGGCGACTGAGCTATTGATGAACAATGTAATTGTTTAAGAGAAAGCATATCCGCTAAGAAATTGATTTCACTCACATTATTTAGTAAAATTACATGTACGACATTATGTACTTACTGTGTTTATTAGCCAAATACATGTTCTATAGTTCAACCGATCTGTAGTCCAGTGGTAACACGCTGGACTGGTAATCCAGGGATTGCAGGTTCGATCCCCCGTCTGAGTGACCCTAATAAAATTAACAGTCTTTCAGATGGGACATTGAACCGAGGTCTCGTGTCGGTACTGTACACCATGCACGTAAAAGAACCAGAGGAGACTCTGGAATGGGTCTGTCTGTATCATTGCATTATCCTCCAAAAATCTAAAATGACTAATCTCTTCAAGAGGCGTCGCTCATATGGGCAACCGGTAGCGACGATAAATAAACGTAAAAAAAATACATGTACCTACCTCTGTCGATTGTTCACTAATTTACTTCTGGCAAAAATACGGCTCAATTAATGGTCTCGGTTAGCCTTGGGAATAAGCGTCGATATAGTTTGCCTGGTCAGTCAAATAAATATATTTTAACACCGAGACTATTAATTGGGCCGTATTGAGTTTCTGATGATATCAACGTCATTTTTCCAGAAGTTAAAAATCGACAGACTGGAACTCAAGACTAGGTATCGGTGTTAAACTATGTTTATATGACTGACCATGCAAATATATATCAACGCCTGTTACCAGGCTACATGTACATGCGCGAACAGCCGTGATCGTATCTATATTAATCTATTGATGTTGATATATCCTCGTCGCCGGCGAACCATGTGGGCGAGCGCGTCTGCGGATGTTACTCGTTGATCAAGCGTTTAAATAACACCGAATTGTAAGCATACATGTTATCATGACCTTTTGCTATCTATGATTCTGGTGTTATCTCTAGATGCGTATGTCGAATTACTAAATAAACATGTGTTGTTCTTGTTTTGTTGTTGTTAGTTTATACACATTTATTTCAGCTCGATTGCGAAACATGTTCTTATAACTTATATTAATCACTCTCGAGACCTCATTCCAGATGGAATCCATCGCCATGAGGGAGAGGCAACTTGGAAATTAAATGCATTGCCTAAGGGCACAAACATAACGGCTCCAGTGGGGCTCGAACTCCGGACCGTTCGCACCTTTTGTTGTTGTTATTGTTGTTGTTGTTGTTGTTAATAAATGCGACTTGAAAAGTAATCTGTTTAATGCATTCACTTCTAGGTAAAATGTATTTATATCTAATGGATTAGTTAACATATGCATTAAGATATGGTTAAATCAACTTGAAAAGTAAATCTCTTACCTTGTTCGAACTTGCATACACCGTTTGAATCAATACACACATATGCCAGTCACGTACAATCTGTTCCCAAGATAATGCGATTGCTTTGCGCAGCGTGTTATGCTTTTCTAAAGTTCATACAAGTTAATGCACGCGATATTAACCTAGTTCTACTATGTACATATATATGTATGTTCTATTTATAACCACGACAAGCAATGCAATGCAACGGAGATCTCGCCAATGTACAGCTTATAACAAATACATCTAATAGTTTACATATTAAAAAGAACACTGCCTCTCAATTCAGAGTTACAAGAGACTAGTATATCTGTATCATCTCTACACATCTACTATATCTACATGTATATACACGTGATAACTACACATATGAGATAAAGCTGAAAAGCAGTCGCTAATTGAAATTTAAAAACGGTTTAACCTATTAAGATGAAATGGAAGGAAGTGTTTTTGCTTAGTGTTTTTGTCTCGTTTCCGACCCTCCGGCATATTCGAGGTTCTCAAAATTACCAAACATTTTACAAATAATTATGACACTTACAGTGTCGCCGCTCCAGGGGTGGTTGGCCCTTCCGCCCCCAGTTATTCAAAGAGCAGCGGCAACTAAACATAAATATATAACAAATGCTCGACGAGCAACATTCAATTTAAGAACTATTATATTTATAACGCAACATTTTATCTATCGGCGAAAACGGCGAGTTAGGTTAATCATATTTTATTGCTATATACATGTACATAATAAATTCAAAGACATATATAATAAGAGCAAAAGCAAATGGGTTGGGCCACAAGTTCTGAACAACATTAGTAATTGGCCCTTCCCATGAGAGTATGTTGAACTTAGTGCAATACTGGCGAATATGTAACTTATGACATGCATATTTGAAGTATAATGAGATATTATTTATCAAGTCGAAAGGCAATTGAAACAGTGTTTGAATGATAAAAATAAAAAAATAAACTCAACTTTTACTAACGCTGTTGCTAGGTTCCGTTCCCCAGGTGAGAGATCCCCATGTTGCGCTCGATCGGAAGTAATATCATAGCGAATGTTGTGTTGCTAACGTGATCACAAATTAGAAACGCTTTGATTGTTTAATATACTTTTGAACTGCTGCAAATATAATTATATTTTCGTTCACATTTAGTGTTTCGCGGCCATGTAAAAGCAGGTTGACACTAAGGGGACGACACGCTCTAGTGTCATTGAATAGAGTAATTCTTTGAACAGTAAATTTATTACATTGAAAGAAAAAATGTTCTGAGTCTTCGATTTGGGAGTCAAAGTCACAGTGTGGATTTACTCGTATGTAATTATTGAACAGGTCATTGTTTAGATTGCTGCACTTGTTTCGTAGTCGGGCATGAAGTACAGAGAGTGATCGTTCGCCATATAAAAAGTGTTTAGGTACGATGGGTGCTTTGAACATTTCTCTTAGTCTCGATTTAAATATATTTAGTGATTCGGCATTTCGGATACTTGCGTCAAGTGAATTCCATAGAGCTGTTGAGGATGGTATGAACGAGTTATTAAAGACTTGTGTTCGCCTTGCGATTGTTGTATAGTTGTCATTATTACGTAATGGGTAGTCTGTAGTTTCAGATACGATATTAGGGAAAATGTTTCTAAGGTAACTCGGTATAAGACCTTGTTTTGCTTTAAAAACAGTGATAAGTTTTTGAATTTTACGTCTATCAGATAACGTTACCCAACCAATTTCTTTCGTTAATAAATGGATTGATACGGACCTTGTGAGTCCTGTTACTACACGTGCCGCTTCGAATTGTAATAGTTCTAAAGATCTCTTTTCGTACTCGGTACACCCATCCCATACGACAGAAGCGTATTCCAGAATGGGTCTCATATATGATATATAAATTTGGTTAATAGTATTTCTCTTTAGTTTATATTTCACCGCTCTCATTGAACTTAAAACTTTCGTCGCTGATACTGTAATATTATGTATGTGTTCGTGCCATTTAAGATCTGATGATAGTGTTAAGCCGAGGTGTTTGTGGTGCTCAGCAAAATCGAGTTTAGTATTGTTAAAATATAGAGTCGGTCTAAAAGTAACACTGGATGGGAAAATCATAATTTCCGTTTTGTTAGGATTAAAATTTACTAGCCATTGGCGTGACCAATCATTTATTTTTTGGAGATCTTGATTCAATATTGTTTCAATATATTGCATGTTATTGGAGGAAACAGCTAGTGAGCTATCATCCCCGAATAGTCTTGTTACGCTTAACAAATTTTCAGCTATGTCATTGACGTATATCAGAAATAATAGCGGTCCTAAGGCGGAGCCTTGAGGAACGCCAGCTGTTAGACTCAGAATACTTGAGATTTCAGATCCTACCACGACAGATTGTTTGCGGTTATACAGGTAATCGTTTAACCATTGAAGAAGTTCACCATTAATACCATATTGTCTAAGTTTAAAAAGAAGGCCTCGGTGCCAGACACGGTCAAACGCGTTCGATATGTCGCAGAACACTATACAGGTTGTTTGTTGTTTGTCAAATGATTCACAAATTTGATGATATATGTCTAAAAGCTGGTAATTAGTCGAGTGTCCCGGCAGAAAGCCAGATTGCAAAGGATATATTAGATTACTTGAATGTAAATGATTGTAAATATGTTTGTATATTACCCTTTCCATAACTTTTCCTATACAACTGATCAATGATATGGGTCTGTAGTTGGAGGGTGTGCTTTTGTTGCCTTTTTTAAATAGAGGCATAACATTTGCAAATTTCCAGTTATTTGGATATATACCTTCGTGTAATGATCTTCTAAACAATATGCATAGAGGTTTACTAATAGTATTTCGAGTTTCTTTCAACATTCTATGACTAATTTCGTCTGGTCCTACAGCCTTATTTATTAGTAATGAAGAAATTATATCAATTATTTCTTGTTCTTGAATAACGAAATCAGTTAGGGTTGTATTAGTTTTGGAGACAAAGTTCGGTAACTGAGCATTAGTTTCATCTACGTGTGATACAGAAACAAAATATTCGTTCAAACAGTTCGCCTTTTCGATATCTGTGATATAATATTTGATAGTGTTATTGTTTTCAACTGTAAGAGGGGGAATAGTGTTGCACTTACTATTATTATTTTTAATTAACATTTTAACCGTTTTCCAGTAGGATCTTGAATTATTCAGATTAGCTTCTGATAAAGAGAATTCAAGGTTATTAAAAAATTGCTCTTTAGCATGTTTTTTTAGGTTGTTTACTTTATTACGCATGTGTTTATACAAGTTCCAGTCGGTGGCAGAATTGGTTTTGGTTGCCTTTTTCTTAAACCTGTCACGTTGCCTTGATGTTCTACGAATAACTGAATCATACCATGGTTTATCGTTTGGTCGGATTGTGACAAACGCTGTAGGAATACATAGTTTTGCTAAATTAGTGAACATGGTAGTGAATGATTCACAGGCTTCGTGTACTGAATGTAAACTTAAAACTGACCAATTTGTCGATTGTATAAGATTATTTAATTTACTAAAGTCGGCGCGTTTGTAATTCCAGACACGACGCTTGTAACTGGTGCTTGAGTGGTTTGTATAATTTATAAAAATGTAGGTCCCATAATGATCACTTATTTCGTACGGGGTTAAACAAATCCCGGCGACATAAACTGGAACATTATTAGTAACAGCGATGGGATCGAGTAGTGTTGAAGAGTGTTCAGTAACACGTGTTGGTTCATGTATTACATTATTCATATCATTAATTAGTAACATATCTTTAAATTTATGGTTGTTGATGTTTAATTGATCCTCGTTAATATCTCCTAACACAATAATGTTGTTACAGTACTCGAACGCCTTTTCTATACATATATTAAACTTGTTCCAAAAAAATTAAGTTAGGGACAGTGGTTGTTTCATTGACTATCTAGTATAGCCTGGGTTCCAGTCGATTTTTCACTAATTTACTTCTGGCAAAAATGACATGATATTATCAGAAACTCAATACGGCTCAATTAATGGTCTCGGTTAGCCTGGAAACAGGCGTCGATATATTTGGCCCACAGGGATTCGGCACGTTTGGGGGTACTAGTATATATATTTAGTACTTAAATATAATCGTACTTAAATATATATACTAGTACCCCCAAACGTGCCGAATCCTTGTGATTTGGCCTTGTCAGTCAAATAAATATATTTTAACACCGAGACTATTAATTGGGCGAGACTATTAATTGGGCCGTATTGAGTTTCTGTCATTTTGCCAGAAGCTAAAAAGTGAAGAGGGTTAGGTATCGATGTTAAAAATATTTATATGACTGACAAGGCAACACAATTATATCAACGCCTGTTCCCAGGCTAACTATCTGGTCGATTAATATCGATTAATGGTTTGTTAGGCTTTGCTAATCCTTAATTGGATTATGTCCGAGCGCCGTGGTAGTGCGTTCGCTTCAGGTGTGAAAGGTTCGAGCCCAGCTGGAGCCGTTACGTTTGTGCTCTTAGGCATGTCATTTAAATTCCACGCCTGGGGTCTGGACAATTGGTTTCGGTTTCAAAACCTATTAAAAAAAGAACATTTTGATAAACCATAGACGACACTATGCATACAAATATTGTAATTGTGTTGACATTTTGATAATGTCGTGTTTTCATTTATATTGTTATGCAGGCATTAGGTGACAAATAGGCCCATCGGACCCGGTGCATCTTAAAGTCGTGTACATATTTTGTATGGAATGTTTATGTTTGCATATGTCACTTTAATCTTTAATAAAAACTTACTTACTTACTTTCTTAAAGTAAGTAAGTAAGTAAATAAGTAAGTAAGTAAGTAAGTAAGTTTTTATTAAAGATTAAAGTGACATATGCAAACATAAACATTCCATACAAAATGTGTACACAACTTTAAGATGCACCGGCCCGATGGGCCTATTATCCATAAGTTACTTACTTACTTATTTTGGCCGTTCTTCTGTAACGTCTATGATATTTTACTATTGTTCTCTCGTTTTTGACATTGTTCTGTAACATCCATAACGTTTCCCTATTGTTATTTCACCTTTGACTTTGTTCTGTAACATCCATAACGTTTCCCTATTGTTATTTCACCTTTGACTTTGTTCTGTAACATCCATAACGTTTCTCTATTGTTATTTCACCTTTGACTTTGTTCTGTAACATCCATAACGTTTCCCTATTGTTATTTCACCTTTGACTTTGTTCTGTAACATCCATAACGTTTATCTATTGTTATTTCACCTTTGACTTTGTTCTGTAACATCCATAACGTTTCCCTATTGTTATTTCACCTTTGACTTTGTTCTGTAACATCCATAACGTTTATCTATTGTTCTTTCGCATTTGACTTTGTTCTGTAACATCCATAACGTTTATCTATTGTTCTTTCGCCTTTGACATTGTTATGTAACACCCATAACGTTTATCTATTGTTATTTCACCTTTGACATTGTTATGTAACATCCATAACGTTTCACTATTGTTCTTTCACCTTTGACATTGTTATGTAACATCCATAACGTTTATCTATTGTTATTTCGCCTTTGACATTGTTCTGTAACATCCATAACGTTTCTCTATTTTTCATTGGCCTTTGACATTGTTATGTAACATCTATAACGTTTATCTATTGTTATTTCGGATTGGACATTGTTCTGTAACATCCATAATGTTTCTCTATTTTTCATTGGCCTTTGACATTGTTATGTAACATCTATAACGTTTATCTATTGTTATTTCGGATTGGACATTGTTCTGTAACATCCATAATGTTTCTCTATTGTTCTTTCGCCTTTGACATTGTTCTGTAACATCCATAACGTTTCCCTATTGTTATTTCACCTTTGACTTTGTTCTGTAACATCCATAACGTTTCTCTATTGTTATTTCACCTTTGACTTTGTTCTGTAACAACCATAACGTTTCCCTATTGTTATTTCGCCTTTGACTTTGTTCTGTAACATCCATAACGTTTATCTATTGTTCTTTCGCATTTGACTTTGTTCTGTAACATCCATAACGTTTCTCTATTGTAATTTCGCCTTTGACTTTGTTCTGTAACATCCATAAGTTTCCTATTGTTATTTCTTTGACTTTGTTTGTAACATCCATAAGTTTTCTATTGTTTTTCCTTTGACATTGTTATGTAACATCATAACTCTATTTTTTTTGTTTATCTATTGTTATTTCGGATTGGACATTGTTCTGTAACATCCATAATGTTTCTCTATTTTTCATTGGCCTTTGACATTGTTATGTAACATCTATAACGTTTATCTATTGTTATTTCGGATTGGACATTGTTCTGTAACATCCATAATGTTTCTCTATTGTTCTTTCGCCTTTGACATTGTTCTGTAACATCCATAACGTTTATCTATTGTTATTTTGGATTGGACATTGTTCTGTAACATCCATAACGTGTATCTATTGTTCTCTCACCTTTGACTTTGTTCTGTAACATCCATAACGTTTCCCTATTGTTATTTCACCTTTGACTTTGTTCTGTAACATCCATAACGTTTCTCTATTGTTATTTCACCTTTGACTTTGTTCTGTAACATCCATAACGTTTCCCTATTGTTATTTCACCTTTAACTTTGTTCTGTAACATCCATAACGTTTCTCTATTGTTCTTTCGCCTTTGACATTGTTCTGTAACATCCATAACGTTTCTCTATTGTTCTTTCGCCTTTGACTTTGTAATGTAACATCCATAACGTTTCTCTATTGTTCTTTCGCCTTTGACATTGTTCTGTAACAACCATAACGTTTCTCTATTGTTTGTTCGTCTTTGACATTGTTCTGTAACAACCATAACGTTTCTCTATTGTTCTCTCGCTTTTGAGGTTGCTCTGTTATATTCTGTAACATTTCTCTAGTATTTTCTCATTTCTGACAATGCTTTGTCTCTCTCCCTCTTAACATTTCTATAACGTCCATCACATTTCTGTAATGTTGTCTCCCTCTTGACATTACTCTGTAATGTACGTAACGTGTCTCTATTTTTCTCTCTCACTTTTGGCATAGCGTTCTCTATATACCTTTGATTTATTCTCAATATTGATATTACAATTTTGTATATATTTCCTAGCCCTTGCGACTAATGCATCTCAAAAGTGATTTTCTATGTTTGAAAATAACAAGAAAAATGACATATATATATACGTTACCTTTATTTGAATAGTAAAGCAATAACATGTAATGAAAACATGAAAATACGAGTGGTTAGCCAAACGCTAGTCAATATACTACACCCATTATATAACGTGTACATCAATGTATTTAGTGAAAAACAACATATTTATTGCCGTTGCCGTATTTTATGGTAGCCATGACAACATATACAATGCAACTCAAACAATTGTATTTCTGAGGACTGTTGTAACTACGGTAATGTTATGGAATATAATTTGCTGCAATTTCAGAATTGTATATATTATTATATTTCGGGTTTTACGCCTGCATCAGCACCATTTTGGGCTATATCGCCGGCGGGCAGTTTACCTAACACCTTTCCTGGGCAGGCTCCAGCGGTTAACCAGTACTTGGGTGCACCAACATCTGTAAGAAACTGCCAACTTGATCATATAAATGAGACACGGTCTGAGCGGAGCGACCGTAACCACTCGACCACGGAGGCGGACAATTTCAGAATTGTACAAGTAAATGAAAATACATTGATGTCCATGTTGCCCGAAAATTAGCTGTGGACTTACGTTTCGATAGCCCCTCGTCATTCTAGCACTGCATTATAATTATTAAAATATATATAAATATCACCAGCAAACAATGTGTTTTGATTGGTATTTGCATAGCAAATATATACATCACATACCTGGACGGAAATGTTATTAAATATTTATGGGCGCTGCTCCACTATTTTTATTACTGGTATTTCGAGATTACCGGTTCAAGTTGGCAATATGTACATTTAAATAGTGCTAAATAGCCTCTTTCTTGCTCTACTGGTTTATACAAATATATTTTTAGCTCGCTTGCGAAAATTGTAATTGCTCTGGAGACCTCATTTCTGATGGAATCTCCATCACCATGAGTGAGAGAGAAGAGGCAATGTGGAATTAATTAATAGTGATTAATATAAGTTAGTTTAAACATTATTTATTTCAGTATTTGTACATGTAATCAAGAAATGAACATTTTACATATAATTTAACAGCAGTAGACTGACAGGGATTAGAACGAAAGAAAACTTATATAGTTCTTCTCCCTATATAAGTTGAAAGAACTTGTTTCGCAATCGAGCTAAAAAATAAATTTGTAAAAACTAATATAATATTTAAAGTTCTTTGTTTCAAGTTAGAACTATTTCAGTCTGCATCACTTTGTCCAGGAGTTACAAATTATTCAATCAGACATAGTGTTGAAAAGATATGACAAACTTGAGCTAATTAGCATAAATTATGCTAATCGGGTAAACAAATGAAACATTGGAAAAGTAAGACATATCTGTAAAGCTCTTATAACTCTTGTGTGATTTTACATTATTTATCGTCGCTATCGGTTGCCCATATGAGTGATGCCTCCCGAAGAGATTAGTCGTTTTAGATTTTTGGGAGGATAGTGCAATGATACAGACAGAGACCCATTTCAGAGTCTCCTCTGGTTCTTTTACGTGCACGGTGTAAAGCACCGACACAAGATATCAGTTTAACTTGTATATTAATCATTCGCGAGACCTCGTTCCTGATGGAAACCATCGTCAGGAGGGAGCGAGAAGAGGCAACATGGAATTGAAATGCTTTGCCTAAGGGCACAACCATAACTGCTCCAGTAGGGGCTCAAACTCTGGGCCTTTCGCACCTGAAGTGAATGCCCTACCAATGCGGTATCACGACATCCACCGCTATCACGACTTCCACATGGTGGTTTATTAGAATAATATTATATCCAAACTTTCACAAGCTATTCGACCCTTAACGGCCCCTATTATCATGTTGCATATAATATGTATGTATATGATTTGAGCATTTCAACAATTAATACAATACTTCATAAATTGACACAAATATACTATCAGCTGACATAGAAATCTGTACATATGTTCACAAAGTGCACTTCACAAACATATTACAGAAAACGTTTTATGATACATGTAATTACAATAAATTACTCATATTTAACAATACATTACTGTGTGTATGATAAGTTAACCCATTCAACACCAAGTAACTGACATGGACTGGACCATGATATTATTAGACCAATAAATTCATCAGAAAATTACATTTGGACCAGTTCATTTATCAAAATGGGTAATTTTGTCTAAAAATAGTAATATTACCGGCAAACGGTGCAGATCATCTGGATCTACACTTTTTGTAAGCCTATTTATAGATCTGTGGTGTTGAAAGGGTTAATTACCAAGTGAAGAGTGAAATCAGTTACTTCATGTTGATATGCCGGAAAATAGTTTGTTATATTGTTTTACGCCTGCATCAGCACCATTTTGGGCTATATTGCCAGCGGGCAGATTACCTAACAACACCTTTCCTGGGCAGGCTCCAGCGGTTAACCAGTACTTGGTTGCACCAACCTCCGTAAGACACTGCCAACTTTTTCATATAAATGAGACACGGCCTGAGCGGGGCTGGAACCCGTGACCATCAGTGATGATAGGTTACAGTGGTATACAAGTCAGCAACCTTAACCACTCGACCATGGAGGTGTACTGGTATGATTGCCACGGAGGTGGACTGGTATGATTGCCACGGAGGCGCACCAGTATGATTGCCATGGAGGCGGACCAGTATGATTGCCACAGAGGTGCACCAGTATGGTTGCCATGGAGGTGGACTGGTATGATTGCCACAGAGGCGGACGAGTATGATTGCCACGGAGGCGCACCAGTATGATTGCCACAGAGGTGGACTGGTATGATTACCACGGAGGCGCACCGGTATGGTTGCCATGGAGGTGCACCGGTATGGTTGCCACGGAGGTGGACTGGTATGATTGCCATGGAGGCGCACCGGTATGGTTGCCACGGAGGTGGACTGGTATGATTGCCACGGAGGCGCACCGGTATGATTGCCACGGAGGTGGACTGGTATGATTGCCATGGAGGTGGACTGGTATGATTGCCATGGAGGCGCACCGGTATGGTTGCCACGGAGGTGGACTGGTATGATTGCCACGGAGGTGGACTGGTATGATTGCCACGGAGGCGCACCGGTATGATTGCCATGGAGGTGGACTGGTATGATTGCCATGGAGGCGTACCAGTATGATTGCCATGGAGGCGCACCAGTATGATTGCCACGGAGGCGCACCAGTATGATTGTCACGGAGGCGCACCAGTATGATTGCCACTCAGGTTTTTAATTAAGAATGCTCCTTTCAATTTTGATATAATATGGGAGGCAGTTTATCTAAAGAAAAACTACGATATAATATTTACATCGCTAGTGCATTTCCTTCGAAAAAACACGATATAATATTTACATCGCTAGTGCATTTCCTTCGAAAAAACACGATATAATATTTACATCGCTAGTGCATTTCCTTCGATGAACGTATGTGCCCTGATTGTATACAATTTCATATGAGGGTTTCCGACTAACGATATGCAGCTGACATGTGCACTCGAAGTTACGGGCATGCACATTCGCAGTGTTAGGCCGCAGACATTGCAAGTAAATGCGTGTCTTACAGTTTTAGTGCTGTTCCAAGGATGAACAAATCTGAACTAAAAGTATTTTAAATGCAAACTGTGCTATATTTTCCTTGTATCATTGAAACGAATAATAAATGTAATTCTATCAAGACCCAGCTAATAACATACATACTTGTAGAGTAAAATCTACCTCGGGTTATTCTGCGATATACCTACCTTGAACTATGCTGCGCGCACCGTGTTTTGGCTATTCCAATTATACAATGCGTGTAAAGTTTTTTGAATGAAAGTCACGTGATGTTTGTAAATACTACCGTGGGAATTCGCGGAACTGAGCTATTTTTAGAATCAGATAATCTCTTGTCCGTCTTGTTTTTCGGTTAAGTAACATTTCAGTTACTATTCTGTACAGTTTTATTTGACAAAATAATAAAACTATTAATCAGTTACAACTTTTGTTCATTTATGCACTAGATTGATATTTTCCATAAAAAATAACGTCATCACCCCTTACGCGGGAGGAAATTTCGAAAACCAAATGCACAGCATTTGAAGAAAATACTCCTTTGATTCTCGTCTAAAATTATTAGAAGTAAGTCGTGTTAGAATCAAAATAATTCTTAAATATAAGTAATGGATCACCGATTAATAGTTTCCATCGGTAACAACATTGGGCATGCTTAGAATTAGCATGGATGCCTTCGGCCTGCACACACTTTAACCATGTTCCTGAATTGTAGATGAGGGATGGGCTGTAACTAATGTTGCTAGAACTTGTGGCCTGACCCGTTTGCCGTTCTTGAAATTGTTATGTCGTGTATTATATGTATGTAAAATGAATCAAGCAATAAATTATGATTAAACTAATATGAAAACGAATGTACTGTAGTGTTAAATACATGTACAAGGGCTTAAGGATTAAGTCAAATGTTATCAATGTAATCTGACAGTTAAATTGTTTAAAGCAACAACAGGTTTCAATAATGAGAGACATCGGTGAGTTACTGCCCCTGAATATAGTCAAATGTTATCAATGTAATCTGACAGTTAAATTGTTTAAAGCAACAACACGTTTCAATAATGAGAGACATCGGTGAGTTACTGCCCCTGAATATAGTCAAATGTTATCAATGTAATCTGACAGTTAAATTGTTTAAAGCAACAACACGTTTCAATAATGAGAGACATCGGTGAGTTACTGCCCCTGAATATAGTCAAATGTTATCAATGTAATCGGACAGTTAAATTGTTTAAAGCAACAACAGGTTTCAATAATGAGAGACATCGGTGAGTTACTGCCCCTGAATACTCCCTAAAAATAGATAGGTTCTATTATGTGATTTCCTTTGTTTTCATCGTTGTTTCCTTTGCTAGCATGCTAGCAATTTCAATCCACCTTCTCATTTTATAATTAGTAAATTATCAATACATTTATTGATACGTTAATTGGGCCTGTAAACAGTAAAAAAAATAAAAAAGAAGTTTTGGCACCGTTACGTTTGCCTGTGCATATACTAGGTATGACTGGAAGAGGGCAGTTCCCACTGAGTGGTCTCCAGCCCCTCTCCCCTGCCAGTGAGTGCTTCCCTATGTCTGACTCCTGAGATTGCTGCAGAATCAATTAGCTTTCTTCTCCTCCTTCACTATGTAGATAAAGTTCTCACTACCAATGGCAACCTTTGGATGATTTCCCCTGTGGTCATTGTCTAAGCAATACACGCTTCGTTGTAGGTCTAGGAATTGACCGGTAGTCTGAAATAAACCATAACATAGATACATGTCTGATTAGCGCAGTGGTTAGCCCGCTAGCTTCTCTCCAATGCAACCCGGCTACGATCCACGGACAAGGAAGTATGTGAGATGGTACGGAGGTCGCAAAATCGGACAGTTGGATTTTCTCCGGGTACTCCAGTATCCTCTCACATGAATGACCACATACACGATTTCATCTGCGCCAATGAGAGTGATTAATATAAGTTGTTAAAGCTGTTAAAGCAACCAATCAGAGCTGTACAATGATACAACCAATCAGAGCACTAGAAACTGACCTGTACAATGATACAACCAATCAGAGCACTAGTGACTGACCTGTACAATGATACAACCAATCAGAGCACTAATGACTGACCTGTACAACCATACAACCAATCAGAGCACTAATGACTGACCTGTACAATGATACAACCAATCAGAGCACTAGTGACTGACCTGTACAACCATACAACCAATCAGAGCACTAATGACTGACCTGTACAACCATACAACCAATCAGGCAGTTTAACCCATTCAACACCAAGTAACTGACATGTACTGGTGCATGATATATTTAGACCAATAAATTAATAAGAAAATTACATGTTCATTTATCAAAATGGGTAATTTTGTCATTAATAGTAATATTACTAGCAAAAAGTGCAGATCCTGACGAGACAGCTCATCTGGAGTGACACTTTTTGTAAGCCTATTTAGAGGCCTGTGGTGTTGAAAGGGTTAAATTGACAGTAAACTGTGCTTACATTGTTACGTGTTCATGGCAGGTTTTTGCTCAGGTTTAATTTTTGTTTTGATTGTAAATATATTTTATATGTATATATATATATATATATATTGGCTTACATTTAATGTCCCTCTGTCTATAACTCTGGCCATGTTTTGATTGTGGCCTCCACAAATAATACTGTCGTTACCCAGCCACTGACAGCAGTAGACCATCGTATTGTTAAGTGGCTCCGGCTGCACATCTCTGATCTTCTGTGCTGAGTTCAAATCCCAGATCTGAAATATACAGATGTCAAAACCTCAAATGTGAAATAATTTGTTTTGTTTGTTGTTTAATTATAAACTAACAGCTTAGGTCATATGGCAGCTCTCCAGCTATTATTGGTGGAGCAAACCCCCGGGTGCCCTTTCAAGCAGTATTTGAGGCACGGACAGGCAACCAGGCAGCTGATGGCCTTCCGTCACATGAAATAATTCATAATCAAAGTGAAAGTCGTGATAGCGCAGTGGATGCGCGTTCGCTTCAGGTGCGAAAGGTCCGGAGTTAGAGCCCCGCTGGAGCCGTTACGATTGTGCCCTTAGGCAAGGCATTTAAATTCCACGTTGCCTCTTCTCTCTCCCTCGTGGCGATGGATTCCATAAGGAATGAGGTCTCGAGAGTGATTAATATAAGTTGACATAACTTGTTTCGCAATCGAGCTAAAATAAATTTGTATAAACTAAATAATTCAACACCAGTGGGATTTGAACCTACAGCAGTGAGGGGGGTTAGTCTTTTGATTTTGAAGTCAATGACCATAACTATGCGATGACTCGGCCACACAGTCAAATGTGAACTAATCCCAATCTGTCAAACATGAAATAATTGTAATCACAATCTGTCAAACGTGAAATAATCGTAATTACAATCTGTCAAACGTGAAATAATCGTAATCACAATCTGTCAAATGTGAAATAATCGTAATCACAATCTGTCAAATGTGAAATAATCGTAATCACAATCTGTCAAACGTGAAATAATCGTAATCAGAATCTGTCAAACATGAAATAATCGTAATCACAAACTGTCAACTGTGAAATAATCGTAATCACAATCTGTCAACTGTGAACTAATCATAATCACAATCTGTCAAACATGAAATAATCGTAATCACAATCTGTCAAATGTGAAATAATCGTAATCACAATCTGTCAAATGTGAAATAATCGTAATCACAAACTGTCAAATGTGAAATAATCGTAATCACAATCTGTCAAACATGAAATAATCGTAATCACAATGTGTCAAATGTGAAATAATCGTAATCACAATCTGTCAAACATGAAATAATCGTAATCACAATCTGTCAAATGTGAAATAATCGTAATCACAAACTGTCAAATGTGAAATAATCGTAATCACAATCTGTCAAATGTGAAATAATCGTAATCACAATCTGTCAAATGAGAAATAATCGTAATCACAATCTGTCAAATGTGAAATAATCGTAATCACAATCTGTCAAATGTGAAATAATCGTAATCACAATCTGTCAAATGAGAAATAATCGTAATCACAATCTGTCAAACGATGATGTCAAAATCCTATGTTTCAGGATATACGTCAGATGGGACGTTAAACAGAGGTCTCATGTCAGTGCTTTACACTGTGCACGTAAAAGAACCAGGAGACTCTGGAATGGGTCTCTGTCTGTATCATTGCACTATCCTCCAAACATCTAAAATGACTAATCTCTTCAGGAGGCGTCGCTCATATGGGCAACCGGTAGCGACGATAAATAAACGTAAAACACACACAACAACAACAAAGAAATGCAAACATACTGTGGAATTAACTAAATGTACTTATTCTGTACGGCTTCTGTCGATATTACTGTTAAGGTTTATTTTGGTAAGAGGTCAATTGATAGTTATCCTCTAGGTATGTGAAAATATAATCAGAACAAGAGCATAGCCTGAAGGCTCATTCTAGTTCAGAATTTTTGGGAGAAGTGAGAAAACGTGTATGTATGTATGTATGTTCCTTTAATGTCAAACCCCTAGCGGGGACTTAGACATGTTTTCCTAGGCAGGCTCAGCCGACCTAAGCGATTAACCAGTACTAAGCAATGTGTGTGAGGTGCCTTGCTCAATGACACTACATTCGTGGGCTGACCGAGTATCGAACCCGGGACCGTTCGACCAGGTACTTATCCCGTTAATGGTATTACTTACTAAATTTCAACAAAATAGTGTTAAAATACACAACATGACCATTAAATAAACATTAGAATAGAAAGGAGTGCTTTTGCTTTACAATGGCCGATGTAGCTTCCTAGACAATATTATATATATTTTATATTTCGGGTTTTAAGCCTGCATCAGCACCATTTTGGGCTATATCGCCGGCGGGCAGTTTACCTAACAACACCTTTCCTGGGCAGGCTCCAGCAGTTAACCAGTACTTGGGTGCACAAACCTCCGTAAGAAACTGCCAACTTTTTCATATAAATGAGACACGACCTGAGCGGGGCTCGAACCTGTGACCATCAGTGATGATAGGTTACAGTGGTATACAAGATTTGATATGAAAATTGTAAAAGATTTTTAGGGAGAGGTGGGGATGCCCTCATGTCGCCCTCTAGGATGTGCCATGTACATTGCAGACACAAACTTCCTTGTTGGCAAAGGAATACTTGTTTAAATTTAAACTTTATTTATATTACAACGATTGCGAAACAAGTTTTAACAACTTATATTAATCACTCTCGTTGGTGCGGATGAAAGCGTAAATGTGGTGTGGGATGAAACCGGAGTACCCGGAGAAAACCCACCTGTCCGATCTGGCGACCACCGTACCACCTCACATACTTGTGATACGTACCTGTAGTGTAGTGCCAGTGCACCATGAACCAGTGAGAATGTGGTTATGTCTTGGATCTATGTCTAGTGCATCCCCGCAAATATGAGGGCCACTCAGATGTCTGAAAATACAGTAATTTATACAAATTTATTTTAGCTCGATTGCGAAACAAGTTATTACAACTTATACTAATCACTCTCGAGACTTCATTCCTGATGGAATCCATCGCCACGAGGGAGAGAGAAGAGGCAATGCGGAATTTAAATGCCTTGCCTAAGGGTACAATCATAACTGCTACAGCTGGGCGCGAACTCGGGGCCTTTTGCACCTGAAGCGAACGAGCTACCAACTGTGATATCACGACTTTCACAAAATACAGATTGACAGATTACAGTTTATGATCGAGTATGAGGTCCTATGGTCCGACTGATCTGGAGGCAATGCAAGTACTTATTTAGCTTACCATGACCTTGACCTTAGACAGGCTGACTACAACCTTCAATTATTGATAGAAAATCATTCTCGGTGACCAAGAACGTTGATCCCCTATTAAATAGGGGTCATCTTAAGAAAATGACCAAGAACGTTGATCCCTTATTAAATAGGGGTCATCTTCAGAAAATGACCAAGAACGTTGATCTCCTATTAAACAGGGGTCATTTTCAGACAAGGACCAAGAACGTTGATCTCCTATTAAATAGGCTCTATGATGTTTGCTATTCAGATAGTGGAGCTAAAACATTTGTCTGAATAGCAAACAACATAGATCCTGATCAGACGTGGCGATACGGCGCGGCTGATCTGGATCTATGTTTTTTGCACATTCCGTCCAATTTTTATTTGACATTTTAAGGGTTAACATGAATTCAACTACAAAATAGACTTACCTTTGCGAGTGTTTCAATCTGTCGTCCCAAAACTGGAAAAGAAACACATATAAATGGTTAAGCATAAACTATTTATTAAATTTACTACAATTGCGAAACAAGTTTTAACAACTTATATTAATCATTCTCGCAAATGAAAGCGTATATGTACATATTGTCATTCGTGTGGCATGAAACCGTAGAACGCGGAGAAAACCAACCAGTTGGATCTGGCAACAATCGTACCATCTATAAACTTCCCTGTCCGAGTTCGAACCCAGTTTGCATTGGTGAGAAGTGAACGTGATAACCACCGTGCTACTTGGATAGCTTTATGACAATTGTTGATAAAAAAAATAGAGTTCTGCCTTAGTTTATACAAATTTATTTTAGCTCAATTGCAAAACAAGTTCCTACAACTTATATTAATGACATTTTGTCTGTATACATAAAGAAGAATTAACTGTGTTTAGTTTATACAAATTTATTTTAGCTCAATTGCGAAACAAGTTCTTACAACTTATACTAATCACTCTCGAGACCTCATTCCTGATGGAATCCATCGCCACGAGGGAGAGAGAAGAGGCAACGTGGAAATTAAATGCCTTGCCTAAGGGCACAATCGTAATGGCTCCAGCGGGGTTCGAACTCTGGACCTTTCGCACATGAAGCGAACGCGCGTCCACAGCGCTATCACGACTTCCACTTCCACTTAACTGTGTTTAAATTTGCAATAAAACATTGAGTAACTTCAACGTGACATCATATTAATAGTATTTTTATAGTTTTGTGACATCATCTATTTTGGTCATGTTAGAATAAAAATATATTTTTATTTATATATATATATAATTATAGAAAAATAAAATATGATTCACCGTTATGTGCTGAGGAATTTATCACTTAAGCGTACGGCCTTGGTGGTTAAGAACTCCAAGCCATGTTTTAATTCAATTCCTACGTGTCAGAACGCCAAGCCGTGTTTTAATTCAATTCCTACGTGTCAGAACGCCAAGCCGTGTTTTAATTCAATTCCTACGTGTCAGAACGCCAAGCCATGTTTTAATTCAATTCCTATGCATCAGAACTCCAAGCCGTGTTTTAATTCAATTCCTACGCATCAGAACGCCAAGCCATGTTTTAATTCAATTCCTACGCGTCAGAACTCCAAGCCGTGTTTTAATTCAATTCCTACGCGTCAGAACTCTAAGCCATGTTTTATGTATCATTTCCTACGCGTCAGAACTCCAAGCCGTGTTTTATTCAATTCCTACTGTCAGAACGCCAAGTCATGTTTTAATTCAATTCCTACACGTCAGAACTCCAAGCCATGTTTTAATTCAATTCCTACGTGTCAGAACGCCAAGCCATGTTTTAATTCAATTCCTACACGTCAGAACTCCAAGCCGTGTTTTAATTTAATTCCTACGCGTCAGAACTCCAAGCCGTGTTTTAATTCAATTCCTACGCGTCAGAACGCCAAGCCATGTTTTAATTCAATTCCTACGCATCAGAACTCCAAGCCGTGTTTTAATTCAATTCCTGCACGACAGAACTCCAAGCCATGTTTTAATTCAATTCCTACGCGTCAGAACTCCAAACCGTGTTTTATTCGTCAATAAATAACCGAAAGGCAAATAGTATTTCTTAATCCTAGCGGCAAATAAAATCACTTTTGCAAACAGCATAGAGCCTGATCAGACGGAACATTCTGCTAAAACACTTGGCTGAACAGCAAACAACATCGATGCCTCGGCTGATCTGGATCTATGTTGTTTGCAAATGTGATTTTTGTGCCATCTGATCAGGCTCTATGCTGTTTGCTATTCGGATAGTGGAGCTAAAACACTTGGCTGAACAGCAAACAACATCGATGCCTCGGCTGATCTGGATCTATGTTGTTTGCAAATGTGATTTTTGTGCCATCTGATCAGGCTCTATGCTGTTTGCTATTCGGATAGTGGAGCTAAAACACTTGGCTGAACAGCAAACAACATCGATGCCTCGGCTGATCTGGATCTATGTTGTTTGCAAATGTGATTTTTGTGCCATCTAATCAGGCTCTATGCTGTTTGCTATTCGGATAGTGGAGCTAAAACACTTGGCTGAACAGCAAACAACATAGATGCCTTGGCTGATCTGGATCTATGTTGTTTGCAAATGTGATTTTATTTACTCAGCAGGCAAAAGGTTAAGTGAAACACTTTGGTAATACTAGTGTTGTACAGCAAGCGTATTAGCAATTGATATTGAAAAGATGTTTGTATTCTGGATCAGAATGTTTTCAACTCTTCTCCTGCTATCTTACTTTCAAACATAATGCCTTCTCTCTTAACTAAACTTCTTAGTATGCTCGCCCATATGGTTCGCCGGCGGCGAGGGTAAATAAGCTCAATCATCATCATCATCACTTCTCTCTTTATAAAAATCAATAAATGCATTTGTACATATACTATACTAGTATATAGTATCGATAGATTATTGTAAAACTACTGTAATTTATATTATATGTTTACATATGTAATTGTTAATAACATGAAAAAATAAACGGGCTACTCCTCGTAGCTGAAAAAAATAAATACTAGTTTTGTAACAAGTACAATTACACGATAACACCTATTTTGAAGTTTGTCTTGCCTGAACTGTGTCATCCCAGCCTCCAGATATAAATACATGTGGCATATTAGGGTGGTACATGAGAGCAAATACTCTACACTGGTGTCCATCCATGATGTTCTGAAGACCATCACTGTAAATATATGTTTTAATGTGTCATATATGTATCTTTTGTAATGTTACAATAATCGAAAGCGAGTATCATTTTTTATCTGAAACTCTCTTATTACACCAAGCAAAAGTTGTATGTGTGTTCTATTTATATCACAAACCCCTTGGCAGGACCTGGACATGTTATCCTGGAGTTGGTTAGCCGACCTAAAAGGGTCACCAATCCTGTGTGTGAGGTGCCTAAGGGACACTACATACATGCTTTGTTTGATTAACGAAACCTTTTGATTCCAAATCCGACACTCTACCACTGGACAATGGACACCACATTTACAGAGAATAATAGGAAACTTGCTCAAAACTAAGCCAAATTTATATATTACTCAAATTTACATGTTAACGTTAAAAGCCTCCCTTAACACGTAACCTGCCAATCATGACTAAAGTCGCTTTTGCAAACAGCATAGAGCCAGATCTAGGCTGTTTGCTATTCGGAGAGTGGAGCTACAACACTTGTCTTAATAGCAAACAACATAGATCCTGATCAGACTCTATGCTGTTTGCTATTCGGAGAGTGGAGCTAAAACACTTGTCTTAATAGCAAACAACATCCTGATCAGACGTGGCACTACGCCATGGCTGATCTGGATCTATGATGTTTGCACGTTCTATCTAATTTATTTGGCAGGTTACGGGTTAAAGGGCAACAATGTTACATTCTGTAGTACCTTGCTTCTAGCGTAGATACTCTTCGCTGAGTCTCCATATCATACAGGAAGAGCCTGGGATCGTCTCCCGTCGCGCAGAACAGCGTGTTTTCTGGATTCACAGCAAGCGTAAGAATCTGTGATTGTTCCGGTTCATTGATTGTGTGTAAGCATTTTCCTGTTGTGTAATGCCAGAATTTGATCATTCCTGAAGCATCTGAAAATGTCATGCAATACAGTATTTACTCGCCTATAAGACGATCTTGATGATAATATGACCCCCCCCCAGTGTTCGCGCCACTTTTGTCGCCAATTGAACAACGCAAGAACCAATTTGAAAAACAACTAAGAGCCAAATAGTTCACAAATAAATATTTGAAAGCCATGTAAAGTCAAACCTGCCTTAAGCAGCCAGCCAAGGGAGTCGGAGAAAGTGGCTGATTATCACAGGTGGCTGCTTAATAGAGGTAGTAAATAGTAAGGTAGCAAATGTATAGTAAAACAACATATAGGGAATCTTGAAACTGGCTGCTTAATACAGGTTGGCTGCTTAATGGAGGTGACCACTAACACATGTTTGACTGCATTGCACAAAAAATATTTTCCCCAATTCACAAAATTTAGCGCCAGTATTTGACATTTGTCGCCATTGACGACCGACAGCGGGATCACTGTCTCTTAACCAAATTAACAACACTTGCGTTGGTCTAGCTATTCTCAAAGCCCCCACGTAAATCCTATTTAATGCATACGAAAAGCCAAACACAAGCTGCAAGGCACAGCTATAATTATAATCAGATATGGATCTGTAACAAGGCCAACTAATTGCTTTAAAATGCCCGTTGGATGATCAAATTTTACATAGATGGATCTGTAGTCCAGTGGTAACATGCTGGACTGGTAATCCAGGGATCACAGGTTCGATCCCCCATCTGACCATAATAAAATTAACAGTCTTTCAGATGGGACGTTAAACCTAGGTCTCGTGTCGGTGCTTTACACCGTGCACGTAAAAGAACCAGAGGAGACTCTGGAATGGGTCTCTGTCTGTATCATTGCACTATTCTCCAAAATCTAAAATGACTAATCTCTTCAGGAGGCGTCGCTCATATGGGCAACACTTAGCGACGATAAATAAACGTAAAAACACTCGAATTTTGCTATGGTCATCACATAAAAATATATATATGGTATTGAAAATATTTGCTTCCATTCTATATCTTGTTTATCTAATTTGTTTTCCCATTTAGTAATGTGTTTCAATTATGTTAACCTCATTGCTTCAATTTGTTCATTATATAATATTTTATTAATATTTTTTAATAATAATATTTTGTTAATTAGATAGCTTGGTATGTTGTTGTCTGCTACTTCTGTCTTCAGCCTTATTTTCCATTCATTTTTTATGTTTCCTATTAATGTGTAGTATTTCATAAAATCTCTATTGTCTATATTGTACAAAGCTATAATGTTATCAAAAGTGTAAAAGTCTTTTATTCTATAATCATATTTTTCATATAGCTATTTGACATTCATATTCACTGATGTGACCGTCACATAATAATTTTTCATTTTCCTTCAGCTGGATGCCGGGTTCATTAAAGAAACTGTTGTTTTCGTGGTCTATATCGGGATTTTCGCTATATATATGTTCGTGGTATTTTTTGGCCTGATTAAGAATGTTTGACTGATTATTATCTAATGCATTATTTATTTTTAATTGTTTGATTGTTTTTTCTTCGACTCTTTTCTTTTCTAAGTTAGGAAAATAATTAGTATTTCTCTCGGCACCTTCGACCCATTCTGCTTTTGAACGAATGATAAGTCCTTTGGTTCTTTCTTCGATTATATTATTTAGTTTATCTGTTTCATTATTAAGTTGTTCTGTTATGTCTAGACTATTTGGGTTTATTACAATATTTTCTTCTAATCTTTTTATTTCCGATATTATTTTTTCTTCTTCTTCCCTTTGTTTTTTCTCCAATTTGCTTGAATATTTGATAGATTCGTTTCTGACTGTACCCTTTATTATTTCCCACATGATGTCTGGGTTACATCCTTTGTTGTTTGTCGCGATCTCTTCAATACATTCTTTAATATTATGTATAAAATCTGACTGTAGTAGAATACTGTTGTTACGTTTAAAATAGCCCGGACCTCTTAATGTTTCACAGAGGTTTAAGTTTAAAGTAACTACGGAGTGATCCGATAGAAATCCTGGAATAATGTTACAATTTGACACTGTATTCAATAAATTAGCTGATATGAGAAAGTAGTCTAATTGACAAATGATTGCTGGTTTATGATTTTTGAGTACCACGTAAATCGTTTTGTATTTGGATGTCGAAGTCTATATATGTCATATAATTCATTATCATTAATAATTTCGTTTTTATTTTGGATGAACATTTCTTGTTAGTATCTATTCTCCCATTCAGTTTATCTATCTGAAAATCTATAACATTATTGAAATCTCCTCCAAGAATAATGGTTTCACTTTTATTATTCATAACCGTACATGTATTTTCAACTGTTGAAAAGAATGTTGTGTCATCTATGTTGGGTCCGTATAGGTTCATAAGTGTAACTATAGAGTTATATAGTTTTATTTTTACTAGCTGTAATCTACCTGGAATTATTTCCGTATGATTTATTATTTCATAGTTAGTATTTAAGTTGATTAGAATTCCTATGCCTGCTCTGTTGGAACTATTTCCACTGAGGAAAAGATCGTGGTACCACTGTTTTTTCCATTTCTCTGTGTTTTCTTGAGTTTAATGAAGTTCATGTAAAAAACAAATATTGAATTTAAAATTTAATTGAAAATCTTTTCGCGTTTTGGTTGGTTCCCAAGCCCATTAACATTAAAGCTGCATATTTTTATATCCATGTTCAAGATTGTTTATCATTTTCAGTATGATATCTAGCCTAATTAATGTTATGTTGTTAACATACTGGTCTATGATGTGTCCATTCAGTTTATTTAATAGAGTACTTGCAGTTGTATGTATGTATATATTGTGGATATGAAGACTGGGAAATACAATATCTGTTACTTACACGCTGCAATGCAATGGAATTATGGATGTGAAATCTGGGAAATACAATATATGTTACTTACACACTGCAATGCAGTGGAATTATGGATATGAAATCTGGGAAATACTATATCTGTTACTTACACGCTGCAATGCAGTGGAATTATGGATATGAAATCTGGGTAATACTATATATGTTACTTACACGCTGCAATGCAGTGGAATTATGGATATGAAGTCTGGGTAATACAATATCTGTTACTTACACGCTGTAATGCAGTGGAATTATGGATGTGAAATCTGGGAAATACATTATCTGTTACTTACACGCTGCAATGCAGTGGAATTATGGATATGAAGTCTGGGTAATACAATATCTGTTACTTACACGCTGTAATGCAGTGGAATTATGGATGTGAAATCTGGGAAATACATTATCTGTTACTTACACGCTGCAATGCAGTGGAATTATGGATATGAAGTCTGGGTAATACAATATCTGTTACTTACACGCTGTAATGCAGTGGAATTATGGATGTGAAATCTGGGAAATACATTATCTGTTACTTACACGCTGCAATGCAGTGGAATTATGGATATGAAGTCTGGGTAATACAATATCTGTTACTTACACGCTGTAATGCAGTGGAATTATGGATGTGAAATCTGGGAAATACATTATCTGTTACTTACACGCTGCAATGCAGTGGAATTATGGATATGAAGTCTGGGTAATACAATATCTGTTACTTACACGCTGTAATGCAGTGGAATTATGGATGTGAAATCTGGGAAATACATTATCTGTTACTTACACGCTGCAATGCAGTGGAATTATGGATATGAAATCTGGGAAATACAATATCTGTTACTTACACGCTGTAATGCAGTGGAATTATGGATATGAAATCTGGGAAATACTATATCTGTTACTTACATGCTGCAATGATGATCTTCTTGTGTTCCGGTTTGTCGTCATGCTCAAACGATTTAAATCGTATTTGTGTAACAGGAAGATGAGCTTTAATTGTATCTTCATCCTGTAGACTGTGCAGACAACCACAAGTCATGCGCTCCATCTCAAAGATCTATAAATACAATTGTGAAAAAGATTTCAACTAACATTTGGCTATTAGGTAAAATACGGTATATTGTGAATCTGAACGACAGAATACTTTATTACAAGGCATATATCCAACCACATTTTGATTATTGTTGTATCATATGGGGAAACACCACACAACAAAATATTAACACACTATTAAGATTGCAGAGACGAGCTTGTAAATTCATTCTGGGCCAAGATTATATTTCTTTGCGTGAATCAATGTCTGAAATTAATATACGGTAATGACTTTTGACCAACGGATTATTTTTCAAAAAGCAGTAACAATGTACAAAATTATGAACAATCTTGTACCGAATTATTTGAATGAAGATTTTCAATTAAGACATTGCAATTCAGTTACTTCAGATATGACATTGAGAAATGTTTCAAATATGGATCTCTATATTCCAAGACCTAGATGTGAAATGTATAAGAAATCATTAGAATACTCTGGTCCAAAGATATGGAATTGTCTACCATTTGAAATTAAGACGTCCATACCAGATCTTTAAATATATTCAAGACAAAATGTAAAGTATGGATACAACGTTTTAATCGGTAGACACTAGACAGTTATATATATATAATGATTGTAAATCAATATGCTTATGTCGTTTTGTATTTCTATCAAAGTACCTGATATATTTAGGCTGTTGTTTAAGTTACATTGTACAACATTATACATGTATATTGTACGGCGTAACTATGTTATAATTATTGTGTATGTACATTTATTCTATAGTGTTAACAAATTGAAGAGGGCCCTAAGGAGGATTAGTTCATAACTAATTAGGTCACCCTCTATAAATAAAGAAATCTATCTATCTAATTACAGAACACTACAGAAATACTTGAAACAATGAGATTGGATTATTCACCCACTGAAATGTTTTCTCTTCTCGTGTGCCACTTCAAGCAGTATTTCAGGCACGGACGGGCACCCGGGTAGGATCACTGACCTTCCACAAACCAGCTGGATACACCCCGGATGTCCCTTAGAGCAGTATTTCAGGCACGGACAGACACCCGGATAGAACCACAGACCTTCCACAAGCCAGCTGGATAGATCCCGGGTGTCCCTCGGAACAGAATTTCAGGCACGGACAGACACCCGGGTAGGACCACAGACCTTCCACAAGCCAGCTGGATAGCTTTCTCACATGAAATAATTACACACCCATGCTGATGTTGCGCAATAATGGAAGCTGTCTATTAGGCATACCCAGATCAGTGCCCGATTTGATCTTTGACCTCTAAGTGTGACCATGACTTAGCATTAAGGAGAAACATGCGCTATGCACGTCATCTTGACGAGGTGAACAATTGGATCAGACACGAAATATTATGAATAAATAGCCATTGCAATACTTACGATCAAAGCAGGGTTCATTCTAGGTCAGAATTTTTGGGAGAAGTGAGAAAGCGTGCGATCGCGTCCTTAAATGGTGTTATTTAATAAATTTCAACAAAATGTTAAAATGCACAGTATGACCATTAAATACAACATTATAATAGAAGGAATGCTTTATAATGGGCAATTTTTTACTGGCCAAAATTTTGTATGAAAATTGTTTTTTAGGGATAAGTGGGGCCCCCAGAGGGCGAAGTCAAGGTCCCTAGGGCGACTATTTCGCCCACATCGCCCTCTAAAATGATCCCTGTCAAAGTGTCACCATGGTTTTGAAACAGCATGGCTGGCACAACTGGTTATTTAAAAATTCCTTGAGCAGTTATGGACGCATATTGAAAGTCTTCTATAGTCATATATTGAACTCCTGTCCTAGTATTCTTTCAAACTAGTTTGTCACCTTCCTTTAAGCCATTACCACACAATAGAAGAGCAGAGGCGTAGCTTGGCTGGAATCAATGAGTAGGCCAACTTAAAACTTAAGACGAGAGGGGGTCGTCCCCAGGAAAACTATTTATAGCGTATATAATTTAATCCTGGCCTCCCGATTTTTGTTGCAGATTTGGCATTTTTATTTTTTCGATTTTTCAGGGAAAGGTGTAGGCCACAGCCTACATCGCCTATAGGAAGCTATGTCAAAGAAGAGGTTGATTACCCATTTTATCTCCACACTGCAGATAATCTGTGATGAATCGCACATACTGCAGATACTCACCTATAAGACAAGCTATTTACCACCAGATTATGGCCTCATAGTGGCTTCCGGTCTTATAAGTGAGTGCTAAAAATGTCATTTTAAAAATGCATGAAATGGTATGCATAATTACTAGGGATGGCAACGAATAGCGATTTTGCTATTCGAATATTCGGTGAAGAAGGTATTCGAATATTTGATAGAATTTGATCAAAAACTCAAAATCACTCAGTACTTTAAAGCGACACTACATCAGTGAAAACGCAAATGTCTGCAGAATGTAATTTGCTATTATATGGTATAATTTTATTTAAAATATTTGCCTCAAAAACGGAGTATTTCAACAAATAAAAAAAACGTCGTAAACGCGGTTTGTTGAGATAACAAAATAATGTAAATAGGGTCGACATTCATGCGTAATACAAAGCGTTTATCCTGAATAACACGAGTTATGCTACATATTTACTGTGATATCTCACATGTGTGCCTATGCATATTTATTTGTAGACTACTCTTAATTAAATTATCTCTAAACGATAGTATCTCCAGGGTTCGTTCTAGGTCAGAATTTTTGGGAGAAGTGAGAAAGCGTGTGATCACTTCCTTAAATGGTGTTCTTTAATATACTTCTGCAAAATAGGGTTAAAATGTACAGTACAACCATTAAATACAACAATTGAATAGAAGGAGTGCTTTATAAAAATTTTTTAGAGAGAAGTGGGGCCCCCAGAGGGCGAAGTCAGGGTCCCTAGGGCGACTATTTCGCCCACATCGCCCTCTAGAATGATCCCTGTATCTCATGTTTAGTATTGACTTCAATGACAACAAACGTCAAGTCAGGAGTATGGATGGCCGGTTTATGAAATCCTACTTTCACATTTGAAAGTGTCCGCCTCCGTGGTCGAGTGGTTACGGTTGCTGACTTGTATACCACTGTAACCTATCATCACTGATGGTCACGGGTTCGAGCCCCGCTCATACCGTGTTTCATCTATATGAAAAAGTTGGCAGTTTCTTACGGAGGTTGGTGCACCCAAGTACTGGAGCCTGCCCAGGAAAGGTGTTGTTTACGATAAACTGCGATATAGCCCAAAATGGTGCTGATGCAGGCGTAAAACCCGAAATATAATAATAATAACATTTGAAAGTTTGTAGACCACAAAAACGCTGTTAAATTGATTCAGTGTTAGTGTTCGATGTATTCAGAAGAATTTGTAGTAACAATGCATATATACATGTACGTGAAAAAAATGCGTTTTATTTGTGTTTTGCGATGTAATGTCGCTTTAAAGAAGTACATGTACATGAGAATGATGTGCTTTACTAAATACGCAATTAAATTAATTGCTTGCTGCTTATTTTGGATAAAAGACCATTAATTGATTTGAAATGTTTGTCAACCTGTTTGATGCATCAGTGTAAACTTTGGCCAACGGAAGGCTCTATAAAACAATAACAATACCCGGTACATTGTACATAAATAATCTATTGTTCTAGCTATATAGAGCTTAAATAATTAATAAACAATATCAAACATTGAACAGACGCGTAGTTGCCTTTACGCCACAACGCCCAGGCCCCGAGGTTATAAAACTTTTCTCAGATCTCAAACTCAAGCTCAAGTGATCTGATTGGTTGATTCTGAGTGTTATTGTCAGCTGAACCAATCAGACGATTGAGACTGAGTTTTGAGATTGGAGAAAAGATTTATAACCTCCAGGCCAGGCTTGCACATTATTTTCAGGATTTTTTTGGCTGGATATACAGTAGATCACAATCTGAACTTTTCTTATGTGTTTGTTAGCGTATAAATTGTTATTAAAAGATGCCGTAGTGCAACATTTGATGTCTAGGTTTCAAAACATTTGGGAGGAAGAAGGCCTCCAGACCGTGCTTAATTAAGTTGAAAAGGGGTTGCACATCTTTTTCTGCTGGCTACGCCGCTGTTTAATGTACTAAGTTGACTAGGATCTAACAGATCAGATAAACCACATATATTCAGTTTAGCATTATTATTATCATAATTAACATCTCCTGAAATATGAAACTACTCCAGGTGTTTTTTTCTGACCGATTTCTATATCAGTTGGCTATGTTCCCGGTAAAAAAGAAGTATACATTATCACCAAAATCTGAGGGGCAAATCCCATAAAAAATTTGTGATACTTTAAAACCTGGTATTGGACAACCAATGTAAAACTCATGAATGAAATGTAGAACTGCCAGCAGTAGAACTCCCAGCAGTAGTATATGTGGAACTGCCAGCAGTAGAACTCCTAGCAGTAGTATATGTGGAACTGCCAGCAGTAGAACTCCTAGCAGTAGTATATGTGGAACTGCCAGCAGTAGAACTCCTAGCAGTAGTATATGTGGAACTGCCAGCAGTAGAACTCCTAGCAGTAGTATATGTGGAACTGCCAGCAGTAGAACTCCTAGCAGTAGTATATGTGGAACTGCCAGCAGTAGAACTCCTAGCAGTAGTATATGTGGAACCGCCAGCAGTAGAACTGCCAGCAGTAGTATATGTGGAACTGCCAGCAGTAGAACTCTTAGCAGTAGTATATGTGGAACTCCTAGCAGTAGTATATGTGGAACTGCCAGCAGTATAACTCCTAGCAGTAGTATATGTGGAACTGCCAGCAGTAGAACTCCTAGCAGTAGTATATGTGGAACTGCCAGCAGTAGAACTCCCAGCAGTAGTATATGTAGAACTGCCAGCAGTAGTATATGTGGAACTGCCAGCAGTAGTATATGTGGAACTCCTAGCAGTAGTATATGTGGAACTGCCAGCAGTATAACTCCTAGCAGTAGTATATGTGGAACTGCCAGCAGTAGAACTCCTAGCAGTAGTATATGTGGAACTGCCAGCAGTAGAACTCCCAGCAGTAGTATATGTAGAACTGCCAGCAGTAGTATATGTGGAACTGCCAGCAGTAGTATATGTAGAACTCCCAGCAGTAGTATATGTAGAACTCCCAGCAGTAGTATATGTGGAACTGCCAGCAGTAGAACTGCCAGCAGTAGTATATGTGGAACTGCCAGCAGTAGAACTCCTAGCTGTAGTATATGTGGAACTGCCAGCAGTAGAACTCCTAGCAGTAGTATATGTGGAACTGCCAGCAGTAGAACTCCTAGCAGTAGTATATGTGGAACTGCCAGCAGTAGAACTCTTAGCAGTAGTATATGTGGAACTGCCAGCAGTAGAACTCCTAGCAGTAGTATATGTGGAACTGCCAGCAGTAGAACTCCTAGCAGTAGTATATGTGGAACTCCTAGCAGTAGTATATGTGGAACTGCCAGCAGTAGAACTCCTAGCAGTAGTATATGTGGAACTGCCAGCAGTAGAACTCCTAGCAGTAGTATATGTGGAACTGCCAGCAGTAGAATTCCTAGCAGTAGTATATGTGGAACTGCCAGCAGTAGAACTCCTAGCAGTAGTATATGTGGAACTGCCAGCAGTAGAACTGCCAGCAGTAGTATATGTGGAACTGCCAGCAGTAGAACTCTTAGCAGTAGTATATGTGGAACTGCCAGCAGTAGAACTCCTAGCAGTAGTATATGTGGAACTCCTAGCAGTAGTATATGTGGAACTGCCAGCAGTAGAACTCCTAGCAGTAGTATATGTAGAACTCCTAGCAGTAGTATATGTGGAACTGCCAGCAGTAGAACTCCTAGCAGTAGTATATGTGGAACTGCCAGCAGTAGAATTCCTAGCAGTAGTATATGTGGAACTGCCAGCAGTAGAACTGCCAGCAGTAGTATATGTGGAACTGCCAGCAGTAGTTTGTGGAACTGCCAGCAGTAGTATATGTGGAACTGCCAGCAGTAGAACTCCTAGCAGTAGTATATGTGGAACTGCCAGCAGTAGAACTCTTAGCAGTAGTATATGTGGAACTCCTAGCAGTAGTATATGTGGAACTGCCAGCAGTATAACTCCTAGCAGTAGTATATGTGGAACTGCCAGCAGTAGAACTCCTAGCAGTAGTATATGTGGAACTGCCAGCAGTAGAACTCCCAGCAGTAGTATATGTAGAACTCCCAGCAGTAGTATATGTGGAACTGCCAGCAGTAGTATATGTAGAACTCCCAGCAGTAGTATATGTAGAACTCCCAGCAGTAGTATATGTGGAACTCCCAGCAGTAGTATATGTGGAACTGCCAGCAGTAGAACTGCCAGCAGTAGTATATGTGGAACTGCCAGCAGTATAACTCCTAGCAGTAGTATATGTGGAACTGCCAGCAGTAGAACTCCTAGCAGTAGTATATGTGGAACTGCCAGCAGTAGAACTCCTAGCAGTAGTATATGTGGAACTGCCAGCAGTAGAACTCTTAGCAGTAGTATATGTGGAACTGCCAGCAGTAGAACTCCTAGCAGTAGTATATGTGGAACTGCCAGCAGTAGAACTCCTAGCAGTAGTATATGTGGAACTCCTAGCAGTAGTATATGTGGAACTGCCAGCAGTAGAACTCCTAGCAGTAGTATATGTGGAACTGCCAGCAGTAGAACTCCTAGCAGTAGTATATGTGGAACTGCCAGCAGTAGAACTCCTAGCAGTAGTATATGTGGAACTGCCAGCAGTAGAATTCCTAGCAGTAGTATATGTGGAACTGCCAGCAGTAGAACTCCTAGCAGTAGTATATGTGGAACTGCCAGCAGTAGAACTGCCAGCAGTAGTATATGTGGAACTGCCAGCAGTAGAACTCTTAGCAGTAGTATATGTGGAACTCCTAGCAGTAGTATATGTGGAACTGCCAGCAGTATAACTCCTAGCAGTAGTATATGTGGAACTGCCAGCAGTAGAACTCCTAGCAGTAGTATATGTGGAACTGCCAGCAGTAGAACTCCCAGCAGTAGTATATGTAGAACTCCCAGCAGTAGTATATGTGGAACTGCCAGCAGTAGTATATGTAGAACTCCCAGCAGTAGTATATGTAGAACTCCCAGCAGTAGTATATGTGGAACTCCCAGCAGTAGTATATGTGGAACTGCCAGCAGTAGAACTGCCAGCAGTAGTATATGTGGAACTGCCAGCAGTATAACTCCTAGCAGTAGTATATGTGGAACTGCCAGCAGTAGAACTCCTAGCAGTAGTATATGTGGAACTGCCAGCAGTAGAACTCCTAGCAGTAGTATATGTGGAACTGCCAGCAGTAGAACTCTTAGCAGTAGTATATGTGGAACTGCCAGCAGTAGAACTCCTAGCAGTAGTATATGTGGAACTGCCAGCAGTAGAACTCCTAGCAGTAGTATATGTGGAACTCCTAGCAGTAGTATATGTGGAACTGCCAGCAGTAGAACTCCTAGCAGTAGTATATGTGGAACTGCCAGCAGTAGAACTCCTAGCAGTAGTATATGTGGAACTGCCAGCAGTAGAACTCCTAGCAGTAGTATATGTGGAACTGCCAGCAGTAGAACTCCCAGCAGTAGTATATGTGGAACTGCCAGCAGTAGAACTCTTAGCGGTAGTATATGTGGAACTGCCAGCAGTAGAACTCCTAGCAGTAGTATATGTGGAACTGCCAGCAGTAGAACTCCTAGCAGTAGTATATGTGGAACTCCTAGCAGTAGTATATGTGGAACTGCCAGCAGTAGAACTCGTAGCAGTAGTATATGTGGAACTGCCAGCAGTAGAACTCCTAGCAGTAGTATATGTGGAACTGCCAGCAGTAGAACTCTTAGCAGTAGTATATGTGGAACTGCCAGCAGTAGAACTCTTAGCAGTAGTATATGTGGAACTGCCAGCAGTAGAACTCCTAGCAGTAGTATATGTGGAACTGCCAGCAGTAGAACTCCTAGCAGTAGTATATGTGGAACTCCTAGCAGTAGTATATGTGGAACTGCCAGCAGTATAACTCCTAGCAGTAGTATATGTGGAACTGCCAGCAGTAGAACTCCTAGCAGTAGTATATGTGGAACTGCCAGCAGTAGAACTCCCAGCAGTAGTATATGTGGAACTGCCAGCAGTAGTATATGTAGAACTCCCAGCAGTAGTATATGTAGAACTCCCAGCAGTAGAACTCCTAGCAGTAGTATATGTGGAACTGCCAGCAGTAGAACTCCCAGCAGTAGTATATGTGGAACTGCCAGCAGTAGTATATGTAGAACTCCCAGCAGTAGTATATGTAGAACTCCCAGCAGTAGTATATGTGGAACTCCCAGCAGTAGTATATGTGGAACTGCCAGCAGTAGAACTGCCAGCAGTAGTATATGTGGAACTGCCAGCAGTAGTATATGTAGAACTGCCAGCAGTAGTATATGTGGAACTGCCAGCAGTAGAACTGCCAGCAGTAGTATATGTAGAACTCCCAGCAGTAGTATATGTGGAACTGCCAGCAGTAGTATATGTAGAACTCCCAGCAGTAGTATATGTAGAACTCCCAGCAGTAGTATATGTGGAACTCCCAGCAGTAGTATATGTGGAACTGCCAGCAGTAGAACTGCCAGCAGTAGTATATGTGGAACTGCCAGCAGTAGAACTCCCAGCAGTAGTATATGTGGACCTCCCAGCAGTAGTCTGTTTAAAACTCCCAGCAGTAGTCTGTTGAACTCCCAGCAGTAGTCTGTTGAACTCCCAGCAGTAGTCTGTTTAACTCCCAGCAGTAGTCTGTTAACTCCCAGCAGTAGTCTGTTGAACTCCCAGCAGTAGTCTGTTTAACTCCCAGCAGTAGTCTGTTTAACTCCCAGCAGTAGTTTGTTTAACTCCCAGCAGTAGTCTGTTTAACTCCCAGCAGTAGCATTATTATTTTTCAATGCGATGATCATTGCATTGAACACCGACTTCTATTGTTGATATTTTTGGTATGGACCCTGTTCACAAACTGGCGTGTAAAAAAGTACTTTACTTACAGGAGCTTGTGGTAAACATCGATTATCAAACTGCAACATTGTAAGTGGCGTGGCTATAAACTGATAATAACCGAGGCAAACCTTCGGGGGTAGTACAGGGGCAAACCCCCCTCCCCCAGGAATTTATTTATTTGTAGATGCTTGTTTGTGCATTCTAAGTAGCCTGTGAACAGGCGTCGATATATTTTGCCTGGTCAGTCAAATAAATATATTTTAACACTGAGACTATTAATTGGGCTGTATTGAGTTTCTGATCATATCAACGCCTGGGGAAAAGTGGGGGATTGTCCTTGTAATTATTGACTTGCATTAATCCTATTAATAGGCCTATTAGCAAGTGACTTAATTAATGACTTACTTGAATCGAAAGCGAGGAACTGCAATGTTGATAAAACTTTATAATTGGCCGCCATTGTTTACTGTCAACGGAACGATAAATAGTTTTAAAAAGTGCAATGTGTGTCGGATTTGACATATTTACTCAATATTTAAGTCTTCCTTAGTTAAAATACGCCAAATCGACCCATTACCATTTAAACGTAATATTTAAAATCTGCCATCTCGTCGATATAACACAGAAATGGGACATTATATGTTTGCAACATAAATGAGTCTAAGGGAGCATTCGTGTATATTCGGAAATGATCATGTATAATCGTTCCTGTTCGGCGATTTCCGATAGAATTCCGTTTCTATATTTAGCGATATTATCTTGTAGAGAAGAGTTGTCGTTCTTCAAAAATGAGGGTGTAAGTAGATGGCGCTATGATCGGAAATCAAGTTTCCCCAGGCTTTCATTTTGCTAGAAGCTAAAAAGTGAAAAATTGACAGACTGGCACCCAGGCTACATTCTGAAGACAGTTTTATCCCAGTTGTCCTATACTTGTCATTAGTTGCCGAATTCTAACGGAAGCAAGTGCCTCATTCACCTCAGTGTGGTTACGGGCCTGATTGTTTGCACATTTTCCTGTAGCTGGTATCTGGGTTTCAGTGATATACATGTACATTATGTTCTTGATATTCAATTAGACGGATTTGTAGTCCAGTGGTTAACACGTTGGACTGGTAATCCAGGGATCGCAGGTTCGATACCCCCGTCTGACCATAATAAAATTAACAATCTTTCAGATGGGACTTTATACCGAGGTCTTGTGTCGGTGCTTTACACCGTGCACGTAAAAGAACCAGACAATACTCTGGAATGGGTCTCTGTCTGTATCATTCATAAATCTCGTGTCGGTGTTTTACACAATGCACGTAAAAGAACCATATCAGACTCTGGATTGGGTCTCTGTCTGTATCATCGCACTATCCTCCAAATATCTAAAATGACTAATCTCTTCAGGAGGCGTCGCTCATATGGGCAACCAGTAGCGACGATAAATAAACGTAAAACACACACACACACACACACATGGGGTTCGAGCAACGCTACACACACATGGTTAGGGGTTCGAGCAACGCTCAGGTCGTGTCTCATTTATACGAACAAGTTGACAGTTTCTTACGGAGGTTTGTAAGATGACATTTATGCATTTTTTATAAGAGTTTGAGTGATTTTGAGTTTTTGATAGAATTCTATCGAATATTCGAATACCTTCCCAACGGAATATTGGAATACCAAAATCGCTATTCGTTGCCATCCCTAATTATTACATTATTAACTAATTAATGCAACTGAAGTAATGATTTTGGCTGTGTCTGTCTGTGTATATTAAGACGTGAATAAATTCTAGTATCAAAGCAGATTGAGACGGGATTTATCCAAGATTGGAGGAGGGATTTAAATACAATAGTACTAATAAGGTATATATTATATTTGCAAACAACATAGATCCAGATCAGTCATGGCGTAATGCCACATCTGATCAGGATCTATGTTATTTGCTATTCAACCAAGTTACAGTTTTAGCTCCACTATCTGAATTGTTTCATTCATTTTTGTCGCATTTTGTGCCTTTGGCGGTCGACAGCGGCGACTCTAGAATAGCAAACAGTAGATAGGCTATGCTGTTTGCAATGGTGATTTTATCTGCCGCTAGCGTGCAAAGGGTTAAGCACAGCATGGAACAGAACAGAACGATTTTTACTCACAGAGTTCATATATAACATATAAACTGTGCATACAAAGATATTATTATATTACAAAGTTGTATACATATATAATATGTCATTACATTATTTAACTATGAATACAATTGAAGTTACTGGTTTTGGCTGCGTCTGTCTGTCCATCTGTCTGTGTGTGGACAGGATAACTCACAACGTTGTGGATGGATTTTGATGTAAAGTTGTGGATATATAGAGGGTTAGGCCAAGAGAAAGTGATTCAAGTTTGGGATAAATCGGTTTGTGGTCACTGTCAGGGGAGCTAGCGAAGTGTCAACTCCTAGTCCCATTCAGTCGATTTCTGTACTAAACTATGTATGCTTGTTGGATTCGTTTGAGGCTTATATCTTACTTAACCCTTTCTTTCATAGAGATTTAGGTTAATATACTATTATATCTCCATACAAACGACAGCCATTTAGCTATCATGTAGTGGATAAGTAGTCACAATATCTATCCCACCTCCATAGATATTACTGGGACTACATGAGATTCTGGCCTTTATTATGAACATTGGTTTGGCTACTACATTGTCAATGTATGTCGTATTGGTAATGGCATTAAGAGGTGCTTCTATGAGGGAAAGGGTTAAAACAGACACTTATATAACAAGATCCTTCTAATTAAAATTGTTAATTTTGTACATTTACGCATAGGATTTAATACAATACTCTGGCCTTTTGACAGCAGTCCAATATTAATAATGATGGACTGTAAGTACAAGGTATGACATCACGACAGTGTTCTAAAATACTATAAATGCATACATACTCGAATACGAATCAAGATAGACATACAGTTTCAATGGAATACTGTATATGTGGATAACTTCGCGGGTTGAAGGGGGGGGGAATGTTCGCGAATGTGAAATACCCGACATTTTGGAGGGGGAAATGTTCGCGAATGTGAAATACCCGACATTTCGGAGGGGGAAATGTTCGCGAATGTGAAATACCCGACATTTCGGAGGGGGGAAATGTTTGCAAATGTGAAATACCCGACATTTCGGAGGGGGGAAATGTTGGTGAATGTGAAATACCCGACATTTTGGAGGGGGAAATATTCGCGAATGTGATATACCCGACATTTTGGAGGGGAAATGTTCATGAATGTGAAATACCCAACATTTCGGAGGGGGAAATGTTCACGAATGTGAAATACCCGGCATTTCGGAGGGGGAAATGTTCGCGAATGTGAAATACCCGACATTTCGGAGGGGGAAATGTTCACGAATGTGAAATACCCGACATTTAATTGGGACCAAACTGGAGTTAATATGGTTCCAATAAGTCAGTGGACGATGTCGCAATAGGGAGACAAAAAGTTGTGGAAGAGCATTCCCGGAATATTAGATTCATGTATAGTACCGTCGATTATTCATGAAGTGTGAACGATCCGTAAAGTGTGGCCTCGTAGAGTGATAGTCTCCGGTGGTGATACAGTAAAAAAAGTGACAACTGGATTAGGTATCTTCTTCCCCTTCAGAGTGACAAGACCTGATGGTTTCTTCCTTCGAATGGCTCTTCTTAGGACCACCCTCCTCACTGTTGGTCATCCTGCAGCAGCGTATAAATGGATCTGACAGTTAAGACATCTGGTGGTCAAAGGTCGCTCCATGATCATTCCATACCATCTCCACTTCTGTTGAGTAAGGCAGAAGTCTTGGAGTGTGTGTCCCGTGTTGCAAGTTCGACCACCAGTATCCTACGCTGCTGCTGCGAGATGTGCCACGACCGTGATGTGCACGCCGTGAGGAGATAATTGAACTATCAAATTTTATATAATTTACAATATGAATCCTGGAATGAATGAACCAACTCCAATAAATTTAATTCAACAACTCCAATAAATCAATAAATTTAATTCAGCAACTCCAATAAATCAATAAATTTAATTCAACATTTCGTCCATGTTGGACAACAAGTTATGCACACATATCTGAATCTGTAGACTGCATTAAATTTGCCTACAGTCAAACCTGTCTTAGGCAACCAGTCAAGGGAATAACAGAACATGGCTGCTTAACACAGGTCACTGCTTAATAGAGGTCAAATGTATAACAAAGTAACATATTGGGAATCTGATAACTGGATGCTTATTACAGGTTGGCTGCCTAATAAAGGTGACGACTAACACAGGTTTGAATCTATTCCATATTTCTGCTCTCCCATACAATATACATGTAACATTACAATAAAACTAGCGTCTAAAAATAACTAATTACAGAACAAGAATTTCTGTAAAGTAAAAGCTTCCTACTTGATCCTTTGCATTATGTATGTCATTGTTTGTTACCAGCAAGTTTTAGCAACTTATATTAATCACTCCCGTTGGCGCGGATGAGAGCATATATGTGGTCATTCATGTGGGAGGAAACCGGAGTACCAGAAGAAAACCCACCTGTCCGATCTGGCGACCACCATACCATCTCACATACTTCCTGGTCCGAGAATCGAACCAGGTTTGCATTGGTGAGAAGCGAGTGCTAACCACTACACTAATTGGACAATGTAAAGCTTCCTACTTGATCCTTTGCATTATGTATTATATAAGTTGTTGTATGTTATATGTGATTTATGTCTAGCAATAAATACTGTTTACATAGTTATATATATATATAAATAGTTCAAATAATTGTAACTGGAAAACAAATATGTCATGGAATACACAGTTCTCATGTGACGTCGTCATTTCTACTGTGGCTGTCCAGATATTATATAGTAGCATAGATTTTTCTTTTTTTGTGTTTTACGTTTATTTATCGTCGCTACCGGTTGCCCATATGAGCGACGCCTCCTGAAGAGATTAGTCATTTTATATTTTTGGAGGATAGTGCAATGATACAGACAGAGACCCATTCCAGAGTCTCCTCTGGTTCTTTTACGTGTACGGTGTAAAGCACCGACAAGAGACCTCGGTTTAACGTCCCATCTGAAAGACTGATAATTTTATTATGGTCAGACGGGGGGATCGAACCTGCGATCCCTGGATTACCAGTCCAGCGTGTTACCACTGGACTACATATCCGTCTGTACTATATTTATATGACTGACCAGTCAAATATATATCAACGCCTGTTACCAGGCTACATGTACATGCGCGAACAGCTGTGGTCGTATCTATATTAATCTATGGATGATATACCCTCGTCAACGGCGAACCATGTGGGTCAGACGGGGGATCGAACATGCAATCCCAGGATTACCAATCCAGCGTGTTACCACTGGACTACAGATCCGTCTACAGATCCGTCTGCATTTTCTTCTTCATAAAATATTTATTTTTCATCCCATCACCATGGTTCATAGTTCATACCATGTTGCAAAGCTCTCAATGGACATATTTTACAAATTTCGTATCAATAACGAATAAACATAATTCATCTGTATATTAATATTTCAACTGTGAAAATAGACTTTCAAAAATAGGTGCAAGTTAATTTCTTAAAATTTATAATCTATACATCAATGTCAAAAAATAAATTCATATTTAAAGTGCATTTTAATGTTTTTAAAATGATACCAAATGTTACAGTAACAAACAAAAATTGATTATGTTTTTGCAATTAAAGAATTACTAAGAAAATCCTGAAATTGCCATTTATATAAATTGCAAAATAAAATGGCGACCAATATAAGATTTTATCAGTGTTTTGACTATTTCACAGTGTTTTCACATGTCGTGGGAACTACTGTATTTAGCTATGTATAGTGCGCTATCGTGTATAATGTGCACCCACGATTTGGCACGAAAATCGGGGGGAAAACTGAGTTCCGATGTATACTGCGCACGTGAAAAACGCAATTTTCCAAGTCAAAATTTAACATTTCTCAACACGAGTAGCCTACCTAATTAACTGGGACCCATTGTGAATGGTTTGTCGAAATTAATTATCGCTACAAACAATTGAAATACTGCAGCCAAAAAAAACATACGGTATATTAAATCAAATAAACTATAATTACAAAGTTTCTTTACCTCTTATGATATCGTACGAAGGCAGCGTCGCTTTATGCAGCGAAGTACGCGAAAAGTACGGGAAATATTACATACGATAAAACCATGTGATGTTATCAAATCGCCATTTTTTATGCATTTAGTAATTTCAATTAAATTCTTCAAAGTTTGCCAAAATAAACGCAATATATGCTAATTTTGTGGTCTTATTCATTTAATTTATTTATATAGACTATCGGCAACTGGTTTTAATAGCTAGTTTATAACGTTTGTCGAATGTAACAAATTATAGAATGACTGTGTTCGGGTCGAATTTCATGATATATTGGTAAATTTTGGTCCGGAAAAAAATGTCCTGATGTCTGTACTGGTGTACAATGCGCAGTAGATAAAATGGATGAGGATTTCAGTAAGAAATGTGCGCACTATACATAGCTAAATACGGTTGTTGTAATGCTATGGCATATTTCTAATGAAATTCCATGACATATTTCAATGTTAATATCTATGTTATGTTGTAATGCTACGACATATTTCTAATGAAATTCTGACAGAATACTTTCCCAATCCAATATTCATATAGTAAACTCGATATTCGGTGTCATCACTAATATTTAGTTAAGAAATATTGGAAGCAGGTAGGCTACAGAGAAAAATATTTGTCCTCCAAGAAATCCAAAAAATAAGAGAATGTCCAGGAAGGCTGCAATGTTCTTCCAAGACACTTCTTCTTCCTCCTTATTTTCAAGTTTATAATTGTTATCAACATCCACATCATCACTCCAGAATGACGATCCAGTGTTGGTGGTAAGGTTCTCAACTTGGTTTGTTGACCGTGAGCTAGTGCTACTACACGTTCTACACATGAAACAACGATAGAGTGCAGACAAGATACACGGGATGTGATCATGCTCAGATTTATGATGGATTCTCATTGTCAATATTGTCATCAGAGAAACACCGGCGCTGAATACCATCATTATAAACGTGTAGTAGCTGAGGAACGAAAGAGGCGAGGCGGATGTCGGTAGAAAACCACTGATGGTGTTGAGAAGCACAACGTATGCCAGGAAACACGTGATTGAGAAACCTACTCTCTCCCCGGACTCTGCTGGTAGCAGAAACGCAAATGCATTTACAACAACCAGAAGAATCACTGGCGCAATCAAATTGATGACGTAGTATAGCGGACGTCGAATAAGGTTAATTTTGAAGTCGATAGTGGAGCTGTTGCCTTCAGTTGTAGTCTCAGTTGATGTTTCTTCTATTTCCCATTCGCCATTCTCTTCAAAATACAGAAAACCCCATTCATTACCTTTAGCTATTAATTTCACTTCTGTTTCATTGTATCCCCAAACAGCAAATCTGAAAACACATGCCTGTCGGTCAAACGGATAGTACAGGACGTTTGGCGTACATGCAACACGTGTGATAACCCAGGGTTGCCATTTACACGTCTTTGTCAGCAAATTAACCCGTACCTTCACTGAAGTATCATAACCCAACAGTTCATAACTGTTCAGTGAATTTACCAACAACACCGAAGGCGTCCACAGTTTCGAGTTGGTTAATAACTCGGTGATATCCTTAGAACTTGCAGTATATGCATCAGCTATCCATTCAAGTGTAACGAAACCACTGACTTCTAGGTATCCATTCGTTTCATCAAAGTCATTGATCGAAACCATGTTCCAATCTATTGTAACAGTCAACGCCTGCGTAGAATCAGCTACCGGTCTTACCGCATCCATCCCATCATAAGAAGAATCAAAGACAACGTTAGCTACCTCCGTTTTCACATCGGCCCAGTTGTCTGAATAGACTCTGTTGTGTTCAACTAAGTTTGCCACTAACAAAACCACAAAAATATAACAAATCTCCATTTCTAAAGCAGCTATCGTTTATTCCATTTCATACTATTGTTCTAAATGTGCTTGCGCAGGTTCAAATTCTATTCAAATGTTGTATTTAATGGTTGTACTGTGCATTTTAACCCTATTTTGCAGAAGTATATTAAAGAACACCATTTAAGGAAGCGATCACGCGCTTTCTCACTTCTCCCAAAAATTCTGACCTAGCATGAACACTGAGGTTGTCTTTCAGTCACGCGTAACAGCCAGCTTCTGTATCAATACCATAAACAATTGACCTTTTACTGTAAAAAGTTATATTCAAATTTATAAAAAAATGTGCATCCAAAAGTGTAAATCTTGAAACAGTCTAAGATTCACTGAAACAAACTGACAGACACTGTGTTAAGTAAAGCTTCAAGAATCTTATATCTTCCTATCTTTCCTGTATCTTGCACAGCATAAACAAGCTGCCTTATATAAGCGCCAAAAATGTTCTCCGGGTTCTAATAGCGAGAAGAATATGGCTGGTTTTGAACATTAACAATCCATTCACTGGGACAGCTTATTTTACAAATGCTGTATAGTTTCAATATCTCTGTCAATAGCACCCTGTTGTTTCTTATTGTTGAAAATAGGAAAGTGGAATCTACAAATCACACAATTAACTTCCAATTATAAATGTTTTTATATAACACGTAAATGCGCACTGCGGTTCTGTTTATTTGCATGACGACCATTTATACAAGTACTGTTAGTGGGACAACTGCCACAATGACATATTAAAATCCTCTAATTCATTACATGACAAAGTAAAGGATCAGATCAAAAGAATAGTACTGTACTTTAATTAGATGCTTTATAAAGAACAAATGGATATGGAATTTGGAAATACACACAATATGGTTTGTTTAATGTGCGACACCAATCCTGGCATCTGTTATCTAAATCTGACATGTCATCTCCCATTTGCCAGGTCAATTTGCGTCAGTTACAATTGATATCATTTTGACATGATTTTATATTGTTTTGTTTCATATTTTCATAATATTATTTCGAACAAACAGTCACTCCCTCAATAGAGCAGTTAATTAACCCTTTCCTTCATAGAGATTTAGGTTAATATACTATTATATCTCCATACAAACGACAGCCATTTAGCCATCATGCAGTGGATAAGTAGTCGCCATATCTATCCCACCTCAATAGATATTACTTGGACTACATGAGATTCTGGCCTTTATCATGAACATTGGTTTGGCTACTACATTGTCAATGTATGTCGTATTGGTAATGGCGTCAAGAGGTGCTTATATGAGGGAAAGGGTTTATGAACATTGGTTTGGCTACTACATTGTCAATGTATGTCGTATTGGTAATGGCGTCAAGAGGTGCTTCTATGAGGGGAAGGGTTAAGGTTTACAGTAAAAACAAACTGAATTATAATTACATGTATTACGATGAGCCGTTTATCCAATTATTGGTTAATTGCCGGTAAATGTTTACCTGTATGAACATAATTTTTATTGTAGGCCTAATTACTGTCAAGGTAAACACCATCAACTAACGTAATTCATTGTTTGCCCAGGCACGGGGGTACGTCTTTGATCGGCTAAATTTGCCAAATGAAAGCCACACTTTAGCGGCAAGCTGACACTTTGATATAACGAGTACAGAATTACCAAAAAATGAATGTGATATAACAAACAAAGTGGACTTAACGAAATTTTGATATAAACGGAGACAGCTATATGTAAAATGATAGTGTCTGAAACGGGACTTTGACACGACTTTGAGATAACCGGACAATTTGACACATATTGAGTTATTATAAATACAAGTCTTACTTTACACATTCTAATGAGTTATTATAAAAAATATCCCAGGGCTTATTCTAGAGGGTGACATGGGCGAAATAGTCACCCTAGGGACCCTGACTTAACCCCTTGCGGTGTCCAATTCTCTCTAAACAAATTTACAATTTTAATATTAAATTTTGTCCAGTAAGCTACTCTGGCCATTGTAAAGCACACATATTCATATGTTGTATTTAATGGTCATAATGTGTATTTTTATTTAACCATATTTGTTGAAATTCAATTAGAGTGATTAATATAAGTTGAAAGAACTTGTTTTGCAATCGAGCTAAAATAAATTTGTATAAACTAAACCAGACTTTGAAAGTCAAGAGTCAATGACCCTTGAGGTCAAATCTCAAGAGTGTCAAGCTGTATTTTTCAAGAGTCAATATGCACGTTGGTACTTTCCGTACAGGTAAATTATTCCAGACAATATAATAACCTATAGACCGAGGTGTGTCTTGGGTGCAACAAGATCTAATTTGTTATCAGAATTAGAGAAAACATTGGTGAGCTTGCTGATGATCATGAGTAGTTGAGTTCAACATCTGAGCCTTCTGGGGTCCTGCAACCTTGACAGACCATTGATAGGAATGTTGATTATACAAAAAAAAGCTGATCTGCATTTAATTTTATTAGAAATCGGTACAAAACGGATCGAGTACAGTTCAACGACATTGTAAAGCCGTTATCTGCATACGTTTCTTATAAACAGTGGACATATTCATTTCAATATATATGAAACTTTGAATTTAAACACATTTTTATGTACATTTGTATTTATAATATGCATAAATTGTTTCATTTGCAATGTAAGATATAAGATAGCGACTTGAGCAGTTGGAATTACTATGAAAACATGATTTTCTTAACTATATTTAGTTACCAATTGAAATAAATCAGAAAAACTTGTAAATTATATCGTTTTTTTGTTACAAAGCAGTTTTATCCATCACTTGCGTCAAAATGCATGATTCTACAACTGGCTATCAATTTTATATACACTGCATAAATGAAATAATTGGTAAATAAATACGACAAATTTAGTCACGACCACAGAATATTACCTTGACCTGAGTAACTTTCAGTAAATAGCTTTGGGACTTCCCAATTTCCAGCAAATTGATTATTTATTAGTCAATATTCGCACATATTTTCGACAACGACTAAATTTAAGCACATACATGTACTTCAACATCGATTGTTATAAATTGGTATCTTGTGTCCACAACATCGATAATTTGAATAATATCATCCGGCTATTTATGTTAATTAGGCTGAGAATTATGTAAATATGATTGCTTCGGCGTCGCTGATTGGTTATGCGTATTAATGGTATTAAGTTGATTGGATTACGGCAAGTATTCGGATATCGGAGGAGATTAGCTTAATATGCCTCGCGGCGTGAATTTTGACAAATGACATCAATGGATTACCATTAATTAGCAATTATACCCTCCAGAAATAAGGGAAATGGATGTCACCCTGATGTCTATTTCCAGCGAAGTGGCGGTAAAATAAAGGGACTATTTCGCCCAAATCGAGTGAGCACTGAAAATGTTGGCGATTCAGTGGGATGTTTTGCATTCAGTTATGGGTGCCCCTCCGAACAATATTTTAGGCATTGACCTAAATAGAACCACAGAACTTCTGCAAGCTAGCTGGATAGCTTCCCACTAAGAATTACACACACTATTGGATTCCAACACACAAGTAAATGTACAGTGGCGAGGGCCAAGTAATTTGACCGTGGCTTGGACTTTATAGTAATTTACATGTAAAACTCTATTGTATAACTAGTTTATACAAATTTATTTTAGCTCGATTGTGAAACAAGTTCTTTCAACTTATATTAAACACTCTCGAGACCTCATTCCTGATGGAATCCATCGCCACGAGGGGAGAGAGAAGAGGCAACGTGGAATTTAAATTCCTTGCCTAAGGGCATAATCGTAACGGCTCCAGCGGGACTGGAACTCCGGACCTTTCGCACCTGAAGCGAACACGCATCCACTGCGCTATCACAACTTCCACGTGTATTGTATAACTCGAAGGCCAGTGTGTACATGTTTTGTCATAATTATTTGGACGTCCAGAGATACTCCACTAGGGTATTTTCTAGAGCACCTGCGGAATGGCAGGGCTTAACCAGACCCCTTTTTAATATTTTTTATATATATATATCAGCCTCAACAGGTGTCTTAGGACAGGCAGACCTATATAACTAACTTGTCCGCCCTTAATATGTGCAGTTGCCTCTTTGATCAATCACCGTAAAATAGCAACATTTTCTAGGAGCTAACCTCAATATACCTACCCTTCATCGCAGCTCAAAATGCACCCTGCCCTTTTCTGACTCACCCTGCTCCTTTTCTGACCCACCCTGCCCCTTTTCTGACCCACCCCACCCTTTTCTGACCCACCCTGCCCCTTTTTCGACCCACCCTGCCCCTTTTTGACCCACCCTGCCCCTTTACGACCCACCCTGCCATTTTTCATTTCTAGAATAAACCCTATCCACATGCCCCAATATCAAATATTAGTCGTTAAAATGCTCATTAGAATATCAAAGCAATGTTTCGCCCGCCTGTGATTTTCAACACAAGCAAAAAAGACTAAGACGGAAGAAAGAGATATTATAATATAAGGAACTTACTTTAATAGTGCCATCTATCAAACCAACGGCCAACAATGCACCATCGTCACTGAATCTGTTGCACATCACATCTTTAGGACATTCACTGTTAAAATATACACGAAACATTCTTTGAGAGTCTTCTCGGCGCAAGAATATATTCTGTCAACATAATCAAGCATGCCAAAATGCTCGCTTAACTCCTTGCACAGCGATGAAAATAACATTCCGAATATGTCATGCAATGTCGTAACGACACAATTCTAATGAAATTGCATGACATATTTCCAGAGTTTTCAGATACAAATAAGAAAAACACATTAATGAATTGTCGTCTGCTACAATTATTTCAACTATTTATAGTTTTTATTTTACCCAGCATGCAAAGAGTTAATTAGCCTGGGTTCCAGTCTGCTGATTTTTCACTTTTTAACTTCTGGCAAAATGACATGATCAGAAACTCAACACGGCTCAATTAACAGTTTTGGTGTTAAATGAGTACATTTCTATAACTGTTCTGTTTTATTTCGGGTTTTACGCCTGCATCATATTTCGGGCTATTTTGCCGGCGGGCAGTTTACTTAACAACACCTTAACAACACCTTTCCTGGGCAGGCTCCAGCGGTTAACCAGTACTTGGGTGCACCAACCTCCGTAAGAAACTGCCAACTTTTTCATATAAATGAGACAAGGCCTGAGCGGAGCTCGAACCCATCAGTGATGATAGGTTACAGTGGTATACAAGTCAGCGACCGTAACCACTCGACCACTGAGGCAGACCATTTCTATAACTGACCTGACAAAATATATAAACACCTGTAACAAGGCTAAGGGTTAATAGCAAATTTCCAAATCATGTTTCATGAAATATCATGTAAATTCCTGTATATATTATACATCTCAATAAGTCACATATCTCCTTTAGTTCACTCTACCTGTATATAAATTTATTTTAACTTGATTGCGAAACAAGTTCTTACAATTTATATTAATTACTCTCGAGACTAGAGAGAAGAGGCAATGTGGAATTTTTAAATACCTTGCCTAAGGACACAATCGTAACAGCTCCAACAGGGCTCGAACTGCTCAGCCTTTCACACCTGAAATGAATGCGCTACCACTGCACTATCATGTCTTCTTTTATTGCATAGTTTTGCTATTTTCTACCCATGTTCGACACTGCACTGACAAATGTGTTTTTAAGCAAGGTAAATAAATAGTGGAAGTCGTGATAGCTTAGTGGTAGTGCGTTCGCTTCAGGTGGGAAAAGTCCGGAGTTCGAGCCCAGCTGGAGCCGTTACACTCGTGCCATTCAAGGCATTTAAATTCCACATTGCCTCTTCTCTCTCCTTCATGGCGATGAATTCCATCAGGAATGAGGTCTCGAGAGTGATTAATATAAGTTGAAAGAACTTGTTTCGCAATTGAGCTAAAATAAATTTATATAACCTAAATAAATAGTGATGGCTCTAGCATATGGTTTAGTAACAGGAATTCAGTCAAACTGTGGTCACCCTCATTAAACAGCCAACCTGTATTAAGCAGCCAGTTTCCAATATGTTGCTTTATTATACATTTGTCCTCTATTATTAAAGCAGCCACTTGTGCTAAGCAGCCACTATATGTGATTCCCTTGGCTGGCTGCTTAAGACAATTTGACTGTTCTTACTATACTAATATTTTTTAATAATCTGACTCTCTTTTTTCCTCAGAAATGTGTGTTTTTGACTAGAACTGATATTTGATTGATGCTACAATGTATTTACATGGTCCTGGGATGTTGTAACCCGAGGGTGGTGGTGTCCATGGTATGCGCCGGATGCATGTGAGAGTTATGGTAAGCAATACTGAGATGTCATGTATATTTAGTAACTTTCTACTTCTATCAGTTACTGGCCAATTTCCACAGACTGAACATTGCAGCGGCGGAAAGTAGACCACAAGCACTTCCTGGGTAAGAATTAGTACTCAGCCATCTAACCTCCTTAACCCATTCCCTCATAGAAGCCCCTCTTGACACCATTATCAATATGACCTACATTGACAATGTAGTAGCCAGGCCAATGTTTATAATAAAGGCCATACTCTCATGTAGTCCCAGTAATATCTGTGGAGGTGGGATAGATATGGCGACTACTTATCCACTGCATGATAGCTAAATGGCTGTCGCTTGTATGGAGATATAATAGTATATTAACTGAAATCTCTATGTAGTACCAGTAATATCTGTGGAGGTGTGATAGATATGGCAACTACTTATCCACTGCATGATAGCTATATGACTGTCGCTTGTATGGAGATATAATAGTATATTAACCTAACTCTCTATGAAGGTAAGGGTAAAATGGCTGTCGTTTGTATGGAGATATAATAGTATATTAACCTAACTCTCTATGAAGGAAAGGGTTAAATGGCTGTCGTTTGTATGGAGATATAATAGTATATTAACCTAACTCTCTATGAAGGAAAGGGTTAAATGGCTGTCGTTTGTATGGAGATATAATAGTATATTAACCTAACTCTCTATGAAGGAAAGGGTTAAATGGCTGTCGTTTGTATGGAGATATAATAGTATATTAACCTAACTCTCTATGAAGGAAAGGGTTAAATGGCTGTCGTTTGTATGGAGATATAATAGTATATTAACCTAACTCTCTATGAAGGAAAGGGTTAAATGGCTGCCGTTTGTATGGAGATATAATAGTATATTAACCTAACTCTCTATGAAGGATAGGGTAAATGGCTGTCGTTTGTATGGAGATATAATAGTATATTAACCTAAATCTCTATGAAGGAAAGGGTTAAATGGCTGTCGTTTGTATGGAGATATAATAGTATATTAACCTAAATCTCTATGAAGGAAAGGGTTAAATGGCTGCCGTTTGTATGGAGATATAATAGTATATTAACCTAACTCTCTATGAAGGAAAGGGTTAAGCGACTGACATTTCTGTTACTTTATACAATCAATTACTGATAGACACAGGTCCCTTTCTTTCATCCGGATACTCAGAGGTACCCTTGATGCAGTAACTCACTTCAAACTCAAACTCCATCTTACATCGCTTTGACACAGTGAAAGATGGCATTTTCTCTACCACTGGTTGTATTTCGTATTCCAGGTTAGATGTACTTTTGTATTTTAGCTATTTTCATGAACAGTTAATTATTAAGTAATATATTCTAATGAATTTGTTAAATGAACTTGAAAAATATACCAGAACTATTTCTTATTATGGACGTTCACACTAACAGAAGTGGTTTAAAGTTTAAACTTTATTTCTTTTACAACGATTGCGAAGCAAGTTCTAACAACTTATATTAATCACTCTCGTTGGCGCGGATGAAAGCGTAAATGTGGTCATTCGTGTGGGAGGAAACCGGAGTACTCGGAGAAAACCCACCTGTCCGATCTGGCGACCACAGTACCATCTCACATACTTCCCGGTCCGAGGATCGAACCTGGGTTACATTGGTGAGAAGCGAGCGCGCTAACCACTGCGCTAATCGGACAGCCTCGGAAGTGGTTGTGTCACGTAGTGCAACGAGGCTCCAGACAGGGCAGCTAAAATGAATAAAATTTGAAAACAAATATTATATCAGAAAAGTCATTGGAAATCATAAAAGAAAAAGAAGATTTGTGTTTATTAGTATCAGATAGAACTTTATCCACTCGTGGAATTACAAATTTCGGTGAACATTAAAGACATGACGTATTAGCAGAGAATTATATATGGTGCAACTTCACCTGTCATTCAAACAACCTATGTACATGCACTATTATTAACTTTGCATGCTGGGTAAAATAAAGGCTATCAATCATTAATGTGAATTTTTTTTTTGCAACTGAAAACTCTCTAAATATGCCATGTAATAAGACATATTTGATTGTTATTTTCACAGCTAGAGTGCAGAGAGTTAATCATCTAATTATACAAATTTATCCACTTTAGCTTGATTGTAAAACAAGTTTTTACAACATTAGATTAATCGCTCTTGAGGTCCATTGCCATAAGGGAGAGAGAGAAGATGCAATGTGGATTTAAAGAAAGAGGGTATTTGTGTTTATTAGTGTAAGATAGGATTTTATTTCATCTCGTGATCACCGAAATATGTATTCCTACTCGTGAAAATACAAATTTCGGTGATCACTCGATGAAATAAAAAATCCTATCTTATTACACTAATAAGCACAAATCTATATCTTTACAGCAATTTGTAGTTCAATACATAAAATGACAGATATTTGTCAAGGTCTCCCAGTGGGTATTTTGTCACCAATCTCGGATTTCATGCAGGTGCATTTGTTTTGTTATTTACAATGGCATTTACCGATTTAGTTCGTTTAATACAATTGAATAGAGTAAAAGCAGGTCAATTAGAGAGAAACATAGAAAAGTAATTCCAAATTTTTTTTAATGTATGCTGTGGTTTGTCAAATGCCATGGTATGTCACTAAGCCACAATACATAGTGCGGCGTCCGTGGTCTAGTGGTAGAGCGTCAGAATTTTAATGGATGGGTTCCGGACTTGATACTTGGTCAGGCTACATAATTATGTAGTGTCGCACACAGCTTTAGGGAGAAGAACTATATAAGTTTTCTTTCATTCTAATCCCTTTCAGTCTATTGTTGTTATTAAACTTATGTAAAATGTTCATTTTTTTACATACATGTAAAATACTGAAATAAATAATTATTAAACTAGACACATAGCTTAGTACTGGTTAAACACTTAGCCTGCACAGCAAAACATGCCTAGGTCCTCGAAAGAGGATTGACATAAATGGACCATACACACCTATCTTTGTTCCAATTAAAGGACACGACTCCAATGCCGAAGTGTACATTGTATAGTGTCTTTGTTTTTCAAGGGAAGCTTAGCAGTTAACCAGTACCAAGCAATGTGTGTGAGGTGCCTTGCTGAAGGACACTACATACATGTACATGCCATGATCAATCATCTAATCCGGTACCCCTCAATTCCAAATCCGACACTTTACCACTGTATCACTGTATTTAGAATAGGACAATAACAGGGCTCATTCTAGATCAGAATTTTTGGGAGAAGTGAGAAAACGCTCGATTGTGTCCGAAAATATGGTTTAAATGAACAGTATGACCATTAAACACATTTGAATTGATGGAGTGCTTTATAATGGGTAGGCCTAAGTGTATTTTACTGGACGAAATGTTGTATGAAAATTGTAAAAAAAATATTTTTAGGAAAAAGTGGGAGCCTCAGGGTCACGAGGGTGACTATTTCCCCCAAATCACCCTCTAGAATGAGCCCTGAATAATGAAAAAGCTATCTTCTTTGATTGTTCATTTGATCCTAAAGAACATATCAAACCAAGCATCTGCCATCTCTATACTTCACGACATGTTGTTGTTAGAACTCGCATTTCTCCGAACTCATTAGGGCTGCATGTTTGCTCCCGCAATCATTACGACTGCATGTTTGCTCCTTGATCATGGAAAAATGATAAATGGCTATATGTAAGAAAGTTGTTAGTTGCTTACGGTTGTCTACATCCCAGCTAGGGGTTCGACATTACAGGAAGATAGATAGTTGGAGAATTGAGTACTGGTTCTTACCAAGGAAATGCAGGTTGTCTACATCCCCGCGAGGGGTTCGACATTACTGGAAGATAGATAGATGGAGAATTGAGTACTAAGGAAATGCAGGTGGTCTACTCTCCACAACAAGAGACTGACGTACCAATAATAATCAGAAAATGATTGATGGGCAGTGATAGAAATAAAACAATTGTCAATAGATGCTTACATTGTTGCAAGTAGTTTCATGTTGCCTTCTAGATATGGTCCTGGTTGAGGTTTTGGAGTCTCGTGCTCCAACAACTGTTGTGAGGCAGAGTCGATGGACGATGAAACGCTAGCACGATGTCCCGTCATTCCAAAATCCATTGCAGTGGCGAAATTGCGAGTGTGCTGCAAAGCGAACATAATTAACGTGTACCAATCAAACATAAAATAGCCACAATACGTCTGCTACTGCCTATTCACTGAAATCAATGCAAATATGCAAGGAATATGCAATCTCCTATGTAAATATTACAGGACTGCAGTAAATTATTATTTCATACACCGAGTCTGCGATTGGTTGATAAATAAACTTGTTTACTTAATTTTATTGTTTTAGATATTAATTATAATTGTAGAAATTTAGAAATCACCCAATGTTTAAAATATGATGGAATTTAATTAAATAAATAATTTGGATAAAATAATCAGCGTTGCTAAATATATTCAGTGTGGAATAAAACATGTCAGCCTCCATTGTCAGTTTATTTTTAATAAAACAGTTCACTTACGTTTTATTGGTACATACTAATGAAGACAACACCTGGTGCGATATTTAGATGACAAGTGATGGTTTTCCGAAATTAAAACACACCATTCGTCCAGCCATCAATTATTGATTAACACGAAAACCCGAATTGAATCTAATAGTGATTTTCGTACTCATGCGAATTCGTACTAATTAGTATTTTGAATAGATGCGACTATTATACAAATTGATCAGAATTACACAATAGAGAGAAACTTATATGTAATGAATGAAATGGTCATAAATTCATAATTTTAAAAGTTGTTAATAGATAATTATAGCATTGAAATTGTAATTTCATGTAGCACTTAAGTCTTAACCTATCTATCTATCTATATCTATCTATCTTCCTTTAATGTCGAACACCTTAGTTTGGCCCAGGAAAACATGTCTAGGTTCCAGAAGGGGGTTTGACATTATTGGAGCATACATGCATACCAGTAGTGATCCTGCTACACATTTCAATAGATACAGATATCTTATGAAGTTGAGTTGGGGTATGAACCGACAACCTCCCAAACAATAGTCGGACATCTCCCAGTCATACTCGGCTAACCGAGCCGATGTTCTTTTTTTTTTTAAAGTCCTCTACCAGTAACTCATTTATTTTCATACATAGATCCTACCCATGGTGAAATAATACACTCTTTTATTCTTTGGAAGGTGCACTCACTCCATTGCCTGCACCCAGCCAGATATTCTCGTCACATTGAAGTGACAAAGCGAAAAAAGAGTGGAAAAGTTAGTGACCCAATGTGGGGCACAAATATACAATCTGAACACTAGTGTGACAGCCATAGTGTCTACTTAACCTAGCTTTCATGGGCCGATGTTCTACCCACTGGCCCCATGCCAAAATACACTACAAAGCCATCATTTGAATGCATAACCTCTGAGAAAGTGGAAGTTGTGCTAGCGTGTTCGCTTCAGGTGCGAAAGGCCCAGCTGTTGTGCCCTTAGATCCGGAGTTCAAGCCCCGCTGGAGCCGTTACAATGCCCTTAGGCAAGACATGTAAATTCCACGTTGCCTCTTCTCTCTCCATCATGGCGATGGATTCCATCTGGAATGAGGTCCCGAGAGTGATTAATATGAGTTGTGAGAACTTGTTTCACAATCAAGTTAAAATTAATTTGGGATAAATGTCTTATGCCTTCCAGACATAATGAAGATTGTTCGAAGGTTCAGCACACCATCTGCAGGAAAAAGACGAGTGGTTGTCACTGGTCTTGGTATGGTCACATGCCTTGGAGTAGGCACAAAGCATGTGTGGGACAGACTGATAAATGGTCACTGTGGCATACAGAAATTAACAGATTCAGGTAATACAATGTAGCTCTTTCTTCCAAAACTCAGTGTAAAGCACCGACATGAGATCTTGGTTTAACGTCCCATGGATCTGAAAGACTGTTACTAATAGGTCAGACAGAGGATCGAACCTGCGATCCCTTGGATTACCAGTCCAGCGTGTTACCACTGGACTACAGATCCGTCTGTGTAAAATTTGATCAAACAACGGGACATTTTAAAGCAATTAGTTGGCCTTGTACAGTCATAAATATGGTGGGGGATCACCCTGGATGCGCCTCAGTATTGCAGGCATGGACGGGCACCCGGGTAGAACCACCAACCTTCCGCAAGCCAGCTGGATAGCTTCCTCACTTGAAAGCATTGAGTCCCTCCCCCCCTGTTATGCTCTAGGCCAAGTGGCCCAGAATATGCAACATTTCTGCTAAATATTTAATGTCCGATGCTTATCACATGGACTGTAACAGATATACTTTAACTCTTTCAACCCCAAGTAACTGACATGGACTGGTCCATGATATTCTTAGACCAATAAATGAATAAGAAAATTACATTCGGACCAGTTCATTTATCAAGATGGGTAATTTTGTCTAAAATTAGTAATACTACTGGCAAAAAGTGCAGATCCTGATGAGACGGCTCGTCACGAGCCGGCTCATCTGGATCTACTCTTTTTGTAAGCCTATATAGAGGTCTGTGGTGTTGAAAGGGTTAACCCTATGCATGCAGTGTAAAATAAAGTCTCTAAATAGTTCAAATAATTGTAGATCAAGAGTGATCAGTGGCCACACCCGCACGTTCCTCGTGCCCCCCCCCCACCTAGTTCTTCATTCCTTTGATACATGTCTTGTAATTGTTCTACCTTTGTTGTTAATAGCAACTTTCTACAACTAACAATTCCACATCATTGTCCTTGCCATGCTCCAGATGCAGTAGACATAAAGAATAGCTCTAGTATGGTAGACTGACATAATCCCCCACCCACTGGACATAATCCCCCCTCCCCTGTATTTAACACAGAAAGAGGACAAAATCACCTTGTCTAGGTTATGGTTATGGTTCTATGAATGAGGAGAATGTCATACGTATGAGACCTCATTCCCAGTGGAATACATCGCCATGATGATGAGGGAGAGAGAAGAGACAATGGGGGATTTAAGTGCCACCTGCAAAGTGCACAATCGTAACGGCTACAGCTGGGCACAAATCAAGGTATTTCACACCTGAAGTGAACACACCACCAAGATTTCCACGGTATAACGTTAATGTTTCCTAAAGGACACAAATTTTAAACAGTACCTACTTCTCTATATTAACCCTTTCAACACCACAGACCTCTATTTATAGGCTTACAAAAAGTGTAGATCCAGATGAGCCGGCTCGTGACGAGCCGTCTCATCAGGATCTGCACTTTTTGCAAGTAGTATTACTAATTTTAGACAAAATTACCCATCTTGATAAATGAACTGGTCCGAATGTAATTTTCTTATTCATTTATTGGTCTAAGAATATCATGGACCAGTCCATGTCAGTTACTTGGTGTTGAAAGAGTTAATTAGGAACATGATTATAACTGTAGGGTTTATTCTAGAGTGGAGAAATGGTCAGGGTGGGTCAGAGGGGTAGGTGTGGGAGGTAGTATTTGGGGGGGGGTTACCCCTAGAAATTTTGCTAACTTACAATGATTGACGGCTAATTCTGCTTGATCAAAGAGGCAATAGGACTGTACATGTTTTGAAAATTGCGGACAAATTCTAGTTTATTTAGATCTGCCCGCCCGAAGGTTCTCGCCAGTTGAGGCTTATATACGAGAGGGCGGGGCTAAAACGGGGCAGGGCGGGTTCCCTGTAATCCCACTCTAGAAAAAACACTAATAACTGTAGCGAGGGATCTTCAGCTGAACATCCTGTTCTACCTCTTCTGTTTGAAGCATTGTAGCTTTTTATCCACAGCCTACCACCAGATTCCCTGTAAAGTTGCTGGTGTTGTGCCAAGAGGAAATAAACCAGGGGAGTTAAACCTTGATGAACATATATCTGTAGCTGATCAGAGAGTGATGTCCCTTGGTAGTGCCTATGCTCTTGTAGCGGCCGCAGAAGCAATTAGTGATGCTAACTGGAAGCCAAGCACTGAAAGAGAAAAACAATGCACTGGTTAGTACATGTGTAAGGCGAAGTGCACACAAAATGGGTCTGACATTCCCCTTGATATTTGGATACCTAATTTGTCTGACTAAAATATGCATTTAAGAGGAATAGGCAATAAACACAAGCACTTTAGTTTATACAAATTTATTTTAGCTCGATTGCGAAACATCTTATAGTAATCACTCTCGAGACCTCATTCCTGATGGAATCCATCACCACGAGGGAGAGAGAAGAGGCAATGTGGAATTTAAATGCCTTGCCTAAGGGCACAATCGTAACGGCTCCAGCGGGACTCGAACTCCGGACCTTTCGCACCTGAGGCGAACTAGCATCCACTGCGCTATTACGACTTCCACAGGCGCTTTGGGAAGTCATGAACACAACTTTCATAAAATTGTTTTGAAAATTTTAGCTTCATTACGTAACCATGCGCCTAAATACATCTATCGCAACGGCACCTGTTTCCATGGGGAACTAGATACTTTAGGGCACCTATGCACGGCGTACATGAATTTTTTTATTTATGCATGGGTAAATGTTGAATATATTATTTTGACTTAGTAACATCAATAACTAACAATATTACTACTCCTAAGAAACTTTTTTCTGGTTATTTGTACATTTTTTTCCCAATCCGGATAGCCACCTGAAATGCTCATAAACCACACATTTCGATGGAAAATTTTTTCCGACAAGTTGTCTGTTTATATTCGGCTACTGAACCAGTCAGGTGACAGTTGCATTAGGCTACCGGTATGCACAACGGAATGCTATTGAACCATGCTTCACCTCTGTCAACGAAAATAGGTTAAAACTATTTAAATATTTTAAATACGGATGTAAATGGAAAAAATATGCCGAGCATAGGAATACGCCGAGCATAGGAATATGCATAGGAATACGCCGAGCATAGGAATACGCCACTCTATAGTGTCAAGCCCATTGTGTATCAAAATGTTCTTTAAAAAAAATATAATTGGTTTTAAACCCGAAACCATTTGAGTCCAGACCCCAAACATCTGTGATAATAAACAGGACATGTTAATTTCTGAGCTGCAGAGTCATAGTCATTTTAGATTTTGGAGGATAGTGCAATGGTACAGACAGAGACCCATTCCAGGGACTCCTCTGCTTCTTTTACGTGCACAGTGTAAAGCACCGACACAAGACCTCGGTTAAAAGTCCCAACCAAAGGACTGTGATATAAGTCATTTTAGTATGGTATGGTAGGGATCGAACCTGTGACCCAAGGCCAGCTTGTTAACCACTGACCACTGATCCGCTACAGGTGTGTTGTGTTAAACATATTTTAAAAGTTTAAACTTTATTTATTTTACAACGATTCTAACAACTTATATTAATCACTCTCGTTGGCTCGGATGAAAGCGTAAATGTGGTCATTTATGTGGGAGGAAACCGGAGTACCCGGAGAAAACCAACCTATCCGATCTGGCGACCATCGTACCATTTCACATACTTCCCGGTCCGAGGATCGAACCCGGGTTGCAATGGTGAGAAGCGAGCGCGCTATTCACTGCACTAATCGAACATCGAACATATTTTATTACAGATTATGTTTACATTAACTAAGTACAAACAAAACTAATAATATACCGTATATTCCCGGCCATAAGTCGCCCTTTTTTGTCATCCAGAAATGTGATGAAAGTTCTACATGTAGGTCGACTATTGGACAAGAAATAAGTAATTTTTGTTTTTTTTTGTTCGAACTTTATTGATATTTGTTTGTTTGTTTGTTTTATATAATAATACAATTATTAACAGTATAAACCATAGAAAAGCTGATAAACGTCACAAATTATTGTTGCGCATCAGTGTAATTCTTTCCATATTTTTCCTATATTTTTAGTACCGTAACTTCTTTTCATTAAATTATTGATGGATTTTTTTAAATAGTTTTTATTTTCGAATATTTCTCATTTTCGTCTTTAAAATTAACATTACTACCGACCTATCAAATTTCGAAATTTAGGTTTATTAGTTTCCAGTTAATCGATATCAACATAGATAAAATATAATTGATACTACTGAGACAATATTGCACATTTTGTTAAAAATAAAGTTTTATTATTGGGACGGGCCATTTTCTAATGTTGGTTATAACCGACCCTTTTGCTATGTTATACAAATGTATATATGTGCCTTATAATCTGTTAACTTATTTCACATCTGATTCATACTCGTATGTAATACTGTATTGTCGAATGTATTACATATGCAATAAAATATGGTTAAATAACATTTTTTAAAAAAAGTATTTTTTAGGATTTGTAATGGAATAAAGACACCCAAATATATAAAATGTAGCCCAGTTTTTTTTCAAAAATGAGAGTAAAAATCATTGTCTATACCAATGTCATAAGTCACCCCAAAGTACCCTCGACTTATGAAAGGGTCCAGCTTAAAATCAGCTTTTTCAAGCAATCATTTGACCCTCGACTTATGGCCGGGAATAGACGGTATATACAGTCAAACCTGTCTTAAGCAGTCAGCCAAGGGAATCACAGAAATTGGCTGCTTAGCACAGAGGTCAAATGTATAATAAAACAACATATTTGAAGTCTTGTAACTGGCTGCTTAATACAGGTTGGCTGCTTAATAGAGGTGACCACTAACACAGGTTTGACTGTATATTCAATTGCAAAGTTTCCCAGTTATTTGTGTGATTTCCAAATGAGCTATAGTTAACTACCAGACAGACAGACAGACAGACAGACATACAGACAGACAGACAGACAGACAGACAGACAGACAGACAGACAGACAGACAGACAGACAGACAGACAGACAGACAGACAGACAGACAGACAGATGTAGCTGCTTAAATTAATAAAGGTCAAATGTATAATAAAAGAACATATTGGGAATCTGGAAACTGGCTGCTTAATACAGATTGGCTGCTTAATAGAGGTGACCACTAACACAGGTTTGACTGTATTTTCAAGTATGCCGTATTACAAACAAGATGTTCTTGGGTAGGTGATCTGTGGCCACAATGATTTCAATAAAAATCACATTGTTTTGTACAATGTCACCGTATACAATGCTCTCCCTGACACCCTATGCCATGCTCTCCCTGACACCCTATGCCATGCTCTCCCTGACACCCTATGCCATGCTCTCCCTGACACCCTATACCATGCTCTCCCTGACACCCTATGCCATGCTCTCCCTGACACCGTATACATGCTCTCCCTGACACCCGATGCCATTGCTCTCCCTGACACCCTATACCATGCTCTCCCTGACACCCTATACCATGCTCTCCCTGACACCTATACCATGCTCTCCCTGACCCCCTATACCATGCTCTCCCTGACCCCCTATACCATGCTCTCCCTGACACCCTATGCCATGCTCACCCTGTCACCCTATACCATGCTCTCCCGGACACCCTATACCATGCTCTCCCTGACACCCTATGCCATGCTCTCCCTGACACCGTATACATGCTCTCCCTGACACCGTATACATGCTCTCCCTGACACCCTATACCATGCTCTCCCTGACACCGTATACATGCTCTCCCTGACACCCTATACTATGCTCTCCCTGACACCGTATACATGCTCTCCCTGACACCCTATACCATGCTCTCCCTGACACCCTATACCATGCTCTCCCTGACACCGTATACATGCTCTCCCTGACACCCTATACCATGCTCTCCCTGACACCCTATACCATGCTCTCCCTGACACCCTATGCCATGCTCTCCCTGACACCCTATACCATGCTCTCCCTGACACCCTATGCCATGCTCTCCCTGACACCCTATGCCATGCTCTCCCTGACACCCTATACCATGCTCTCCCTGACACCCTATACCATGCTCTCCCTGACACCCTATACCATGCTCTCCCTATGCCATGCTCACCCTGACACCCTATGCCATGCTCACCCTGTCACCCTATGCCATGCTCTCCCCGACACCCTATGCCATGCTCTCCCTGACACCCTATGCCATGCTCTCCCTGACACCCTATACCATGCTCTCCCTGACACCCTATACTATGCTCTCCCTGCCACCCTATACCATGCTCACCCTGACACCCTATACCATGCTCTCCCTGACACCCTATACCATGCTCTCCCTGACACCTATGCCATGCTCTCCCTGACACCCTATGCCATGCTCACCCTGACACCCTATGCCATGCTCACCCTGTTACCCTATGCCATGCTCTCCCTGACACCCTATACCATGCTCTCCCTGACACCCTATACCATGATCTCCCTGACACCCTATACCATGATCTCCCTGACACCCTATACTATGCTCTCCCTGACACCCTATACCATGCTCTCCCTGACACCCTATACCATGCTCTCCCTGACACCCTATACCATGCTCTCCCTGACACCCTATACAATGCTCTCCCTGACACCCTATGCCATGCTCTCCCTGACACCCTATACCATGCTCTCCCTGACACCCTATGTCATGCTCTCCCTGTCACCCTATGCCATGCTCTCCCTGTCACCCTATGCCATGCTCTCCCTGTCACCCTATGCCATGCTCTCCCTGACACCCTATACCATGCTCTCCCTGACACCCTATACCATGCTCTCCCTGACACCCTATACCATGCTCTCCCTGACACCCTATACCATGCTCTCCCTGACACCCTATACCATGCTCATCATTACAAGCTGTCATGCCGTGACCAATCAGAATCCTTCCAGGTGTTATTACACATGTGGACATATAAGAATTTATGTCATGACTGTGTTACACTGAATACAAGTAAAGTTATGTGATAAAAATAATCGTATTGAATACAAATGTGCACGTAGAATATCAATACCATTAAAACACATGATACTCACAATTCTGCTGTTTGTTGCCATGGTATCCAAGATCGTATAATAAATCACCCGCACATTTCTCATTTATCTAATTTGTTTAAAAACAATTTCATGAATTTATTATTACCTGTTTATTGGTTTATGTACAGTAAAACATCAAATTGTACACTTGTGCCCAGAATACTATATAAAATTAAATATTCAGGATGTAGCTTGGAAGCCCAAAAGGGAAAATCATATTGCCACAAAGTGTAAATATATAAAATTCTATCTGGCTTTTTTACACTCCTATAGCATTAATTGAGGGAAATCTCATAGAATTCATAAGAGCATTAGTGTATGTCATTAGATACCCTAACACAATGCCATTGAGAATGGTTATTGTTTCTTGCACCACTAATTTGCTAGTTGACCTAGCTAGACAAATGTAATCTGATAGTCAATGCATAATACTGCTATTTAATGTCGATATTTTTAGTTGCAGTTTTGAATAAATAGTGAAACTGGATCCTAATTACACTTTGTATGTCTAATTAGCACATTAGCACATAATCTGTGCTTAGTCAGTGCTAAACCAATATTGCACTACTTCAACCAGATCAAAAGTGAAAGCTGTCGGCTGAGCCGTATCTAAATTAAGTGGAGTGTTTGTTTATTATAGTGTCACCCCTATTGAAATGGCCAGCCATTATTGACTTATGAGACACCTTTTTTTTTATGGACATCAGTAGTTCCCAAATCATGTCCTTAAAGGCATCTGGTGCGAAAGGCAAGGCATTTAAATTCCACATTGCCTCTTCTCTCTCCCTCGTGGCGATGGATTCCATCAGGATTAAGGTCTCGAGAGTGATTAATATAAGTTATAGGAACTTGTTTCGCATTGAAGCTAAAGTAAATTTTGTATCAATTAACTAATCATCTTTAAGTAGCACACTCTAAACACATTATGGGACTTTAATAATGCATGAATAAGTCACTAAAGAAAAAGAAAATATACAACAATTTTCCAAATTGTAACAACTTTATGGAGCTTTAAATGTAGTTTAATGTTAGTGTGAAATGTGAAAGGTCAACCAATAGTTCAAAGGTAGTGTGAAATGCATGGTAATTTTAATTTCATATCTGTATAATTTTATTGAACACATCATGTACATGGTGTATTAGCGGCCTCCGTGGCCGAATGGTTATGGTATTTGACTTCAAATCATTTGCCATTCACCGCTGTAGGCTCGAATCCCAATTGGAGTGTCAAATTGTTTCATGTGAAGAATCTATATAGCTGACTTGCAGAAGGTCATTGGTGCTACCTGGGGGCCAATTTATGCCTGAAATACTGATCAGATGGGCCCCCAGGTTTGATTCACCGCCTGACCATAATAAAATTAACTTTCAGATAGGACTTTAAACCGAGGTCTCGTGTCGGTACTGTACACTGTGCACGTAAAAGAACCAGAGGATACTCTGGAATGGGTCTGTAAAAAACCTTCTTTTTTTTGGAAGAAGTGGGGCACCCAGGGGGGCGAAGTTAGGGTCCATAGGGTGACTACTTCGCCTAAGTCACCCTCTAGACTGAGCTCTGAATTCAATCATTTATTATATAAACTTGAGAATAAATTGAATTATGTTGATTTGCAGGAGTTGCTATAGGAATGGGCATGGTTGGGATGCAGCATATAGCAGATGTTGGGCGCGTGTTTAGAGAACGAGGCTACAGACGACTGAGTCCACATTTCATACCCATGGTACTAGTCAACATGGCAGCTGGACATGTCAGTCTCAGATATGGATTTCAGGTCAGTTGTACACAAAATTGGATTAGTTTTGAGGTTTAAAGTCACACCACTTGCTTAGACAACTCTCTGGCTATTATTGGTGGAGGAAGACCCAGCTGCCTGCCAGGACCTCCCCCCCTCCCCCACTTGCTTAGACAACTCTCTGGCTATTATTGGTGGAGGAAGACTCGGCTGCCGGACAGGACCTCCCCCCTCCCCCACTGTTTTGGTGCGCTGGAACTCGCAATTATCTAAACATGTTATGGCATTGCTGTGCTTTAATGGAAATGATTGCTATTGTCACTATCATTAATGTTGGCAGTCATAATTTATGTACTGCTTGCCTGTGTACAAATAGTGCTATATCCTACTGAAGAATGGGTCACGGTTACATTCAAAACACTTTTAGCTTTCTTTTCTTCTCAGTTTCAGAATTGTTTAAAGCTAGCATACACATCATTTAGCAATAATTAAAAAAATAATAAACTTTTTTAAAAACATTATTGTTTTTCTAAGACGTGCACCTGTTCTTCTACAGTCATAATGCTGGTTACTGTACTAATTTCTACACACAATTCTGTAAACGACCTTTTATGATTGCTCCTCGAGACTATTGCAAGGGATTTTCTTGAGACAGTAGCAAGGGATTCCAGAGCATTTCGATACCGAGTACATTTATATGCTGTCTATATAGGAATAACCTCGTCGATCATCGAAATATTGTTTGCACAAATTTATTTTAGCTCTATTGCGATAGACATCTTTCACTGAATTATAATCGCTCTCGCTCCCACATATAACCGATTCCTGATGTATTCCATCGCCATGAATGAGGAGGCAATATGACAGGGATCATTCTAGAGGGCGATGTGGGCGAAATAGTCGCCCTAGGGACCCTGACTTCGCCCTCTGGGGGCCCCACTTCTCCCTAAAAAAAATAAAAATATTTTGTCTAGTAAGATACACTGGCCCATTATAAAGCACTCCTTCTATTCAAATGTTGTATTTAATGGTTGTACTGTGCATTTTAACCCTATTTTGCAGAAGTATTCGAGCCCCACTGGAGCCGTTACGATTGTGCCCTTAGGCAAGGCATTTAAATTCCACATTGCCTCTTCTCTCTCCCTCGTGGCGATGGATTCCATCAGGAATGAGGTCTTGAGAGTGATTTATATAAGTTGAAATAACTTGTTTCGCAATCGAGCTAAAATAAATTTGTATATATTTTGCAGAAGTATATTAAAGAACACCATTTAAGGAAGCGATCACGCGCTTTCTCACTTCTCCCAGAATGAACCCTGTATGAACATAAGGAACTTGTCTAATGACGCCATCACTGGTTCTAATAGGGCTCAACCTCTAAGCTAACACGTCTGTATACCACAGGGGTCCACTCAACCTCTCAGCTAACACGTCTGTATACCACGGGGGTCCACTCAACCTCTCAGCTAACACGTCTGTATACCACAGGGGTCCACTCAACCTCTCAGCTAACACGTCTGTATACCACAGGGGTCCACTCAACCTCTCAGCTAACACATCTGTATATACCACAGGGGTCCACTCAACCTCTCAGCTAACACGTCTGTATACCACGGGGGTCCACTCAACCTCTCAGCTAACACGTCTGTATACCACGGGGGTCCACTCAACCTCTCAGCTAACACGTCTGTATACCACGGGGGTCCACTCAACCTCTCAGCTAACACGTCTGTATACCACAGGGGTCCACTCAACCTCTCAGCTAACACGTCTGTATACCACGGGGGGCCACTCAACCTCTCAGCTAACACGTCTGTATACCACGGGGGGCCACTCAACCTCTCAGCTAACACGTCTGTATACCGCGGGGGTCCACAAAGTCAACATATATTGCTTACTTGGAAGGAATCCAATGAGAGGCATATCTAATTTTCTATTACCTCCCTTGGCAGATAAAATGTGAATAGGTCCTTTTAGTTAGAATCCTTTGTTTTTACTGTTGTTCCCTAACCAGATGTTGCGGTTTAAAATGTTGTGTTTAGATTCTAAACTTAGTACGGTATGATAATTGTGATTTTATCAAAATCGTGTTAATTAACTGATAGCATTGTTTTATTTGTAAAGGAAACAACAATAAAAACAGAGGAAAACACTTAATAGGACCTATCTACTTTTAGGGAGTATTCAGGGGCAGTAACTGACCGATGTCTCTAATTATTATTGCAATTTCTACAGCCTGTGATAATTCTTTGCTTAACCCTTTACTCCATAAGAAACGCCATACAACACAAGAAACTCCTTACAACACAAGAAACTCCATACAACACAAGAAACGCCATACAACACAAGAAACGCCATACAACACAAGAAACGCCATACAACACAAGAAATGCCATACAACACAAGAAACTCCATACAACACAAGAAACGCCATACAACACAAGAAACGCCATACAACACAAGAAACGCCATACAACACAAGAAACGCCATACAACACAAGAAACGCCATACAACACAAGAAACACCATACAACACAAGAAACTCCATACAACACAAGAAACGCCATACAACACATTTATAGCTTCCCAAATATAGCCGTTCTTCCCTATTCGCATATATATTGATTAGTCAGTATGTAGTACAATGTGCCTATTGCTTATCAGCAGTACGGCAATGAAACACATTTATCGCTTCCTTACATATAGCCATCACACCATTATCCATTACCATACATGTATATAGTTATTATTGAGTATGTAGTACAATGTGCCTATTGCTTATCAGCAGTACGGCAATGAAACACATTTATCGCTTCCTTACATATAGCCATCACACCATTATCCATTACCATACATGTATATAGTTATTATTGAGTATGTAGTACAATGTGCCTATTGCTTATCAGCAGTACGGCAATGAAACACATTTATCGCTTCCTTACATATAGCCATCACACCATTATCCATTACCATACATGTATATAGTTATTATTGAGTATGTAGTACAATGTGCCTATTGCTTATCAGCACTATGGAGATATATTAAGTAGTTGATCTCTTCTGTTGATTAAAATTAGTCTGGGAAGTTGCTATTGCCACAGTTTATACAAATTTATTTTAGCGCAAGTTCCTACAACTTATATTAATCACTCTCGAGAACTCATTCCTGATGGAATCCATCGCCATGAGGAAGAAAGAGGCAATATGGAATTTAAATGCCTTGCTGCTAAGGGCACAATCATAACGGCTAGAGCTGGGCGCGATATTTTGCCTTGTTAGTCATATACATATATATTTATTCAACACCAAATCATTAATTGAGCTACATTGAGTTTCTAACGTCGTTTTGCAAGAAGTAAAGAATGAAACCTCGACAGACTGGAACTCATAAATGTATGAATGTATGATTGCAGGGTCCAAATCATGCAGTTTCTACAGCCTGTACTACTGGTTTACACGCTGTTGGTGATGCATCCAGGTTCATTGCGTATGGCGACGCAGACGTGATGGTTGCCGGGGGAACAGAAGCCAGCATTGATCCTCTTAGTATAGCTGGGTTTGCCAGAATGAGAGCCCTCAGCACCAATTTTAATGACACGCCAATGCATGCTTCCAGACCCTTTGATCAAGATCGCGACGGCTTCGTCATGTCAGAGGGAGCTGGAGTTATGGTTCTTGAAGAACTTTCTCATGCAAAGAACAGGGGTGCAAACATTTATGCAGAAATTTTAGGTTATGGGTTATCGGCTGATGCGAATCATATAACAGCCCCTAGTGAAGATGGCATTGGGGCTCATAATTGTATGAAAAATGCTTTGAGAAATGGAAATATAAACACTGAAGCTGTTGGGTATATAAATGCTCATGCAACATCTACTCCGCTGGGAGATAAAGCTGAAAGTAGCGCAATATTTACACTGTTTGGTTCAAGTTGTGATAAATTACTAATTTCCTCTACAAAAGGAGCTACGGGACATTTGCTGGGAGCTGCTGGCTCTCTGGAAGCCATTTTTACAGTGTTAGCCTGTCAATCAGGGAAAGTGCCACCCACCTTGAATCTTAACCAATCAGATGCAGGCTATGATTTGAACTATGTCTCTAAGACATCTGCGGATTGGTCAGTTAAGAATAGAATAGGATTGAGCAATTCATTTGGATTTGGCGGAACAAATGCTAGTATTTGTTTCAGTAACTTTCTTTAAGAACAAAGAAAATAGTCAAATCTACTTAAAGCTAAAGTTATTAAAATATGCAGATAAAATCAACATTAATATTTCTTATGTTCTTTTTTTACTGTCCATACTTTATCTGTTTTTTTTTTTATACTTTATTTATTTTACAACGATTGCGAAGCAAGTTTTAACAACTTATATTAATCACTCTCGTTGGCTCGGATGAAAGTGTATATGTGGTCATTCATGTGGGAGGTACCCGGAGAAAACCCACCTGTCCGATCTGGCGACCATCGTACCATCTCACATACTTCCCTGTCCGAGGATCGAACCCGGGTCGCATTGGTGAGAAGCGAGCGCGCTAACCACTGCGCTAATCGGACAGCCATCTGTGGTTTTGGCATGCACTCGCATATAAGCAGGTTTGAACAAATGGACACAAGTATAAATTGTCGCCAGATCGGACAGGTGGGTTTTCTCAGGGTACTCCGGTTTCCTCCCACACGAATGACCACATATACGCTTTAATCCGAGCCAACGAGAGTGATTAATATAAGTTGTTAAAACTTGCTTCGCAATAGTTGTAAAATAAATAAAGTATAAATTGCATGTTTGGTCAGTGCATGTTGAAGAAATGTCGGCGTTTTCCGTCCTAAAACGTAAAGTATTACATTTTAAAAAAGATTTTTTGTTTAGCATTCACTTGTAAGACGGGAGGCCACCTTGAGGCCATATTGATCAGTCTCGAGACCTCATTCCTGATGGAATCCATCGCCATGAGGGAGAGAAGTGGCGATGTGGAATTTAAATGCCTTGCATAAGGGCACAATCGTCTTGCCTAACAATGTGGTTACGGTTATTGACTTCAAATCACTTTCATATGAGGAAGCTATGCAATTGGCCTAAGGTTGGTGGTTCTACCCTGGTGCCAGTCAGTGTCGGAAATACTGCTCGGAGGTGCACCCGTGGTCTTCCTCCACCAACAATAGTTGGAGTCGCACTAAAGCTGTCGGTGCTAAACTCCAGAATACAAAAATTGTTTTAATGTGTTTGTGGGGAGGTTGAATTCTTGTTTAACCCTTTTCTTCATGGAAGCCCCTCTTGACGCCATTACCAATACGACATACATTGACAAGGTAGTAGTCAAACCAATGTTCATAATAAAGGCCAGAATCTCGTGTAGTCCCAGTAATATCTATGGAGGTGGGATAGATATAGCGACTACTTATCCACTGCAAGATAGCTAAATGGCTGTAGCTTGTATGGAGATATAATAGTATATTAACCTAAATCTCTATGAAGGAAAGGGTTAAATGGCAGTTGTTTGTATGGAGATATAATAGTATATTAACCTAAATCTCTATGAAGGAAATGGTTAAGTATGACTACGTATTAAATCATCGACGTAACGCTAGCGGTGACAATATGTCATGCAATTTCATTGGAATTGTGACGAAACCACACAATTCTAACGAAATATCAGGACATATTTCCAGAGCAAAACACATTAATAAATTCTCATCTGCTACAATTATTTGAACTTTATTTTACCCAGCATGCAAAGAGTTATGTCCACCAAACAATCTCTGCCATTCATTACTAAATTGCTATATAAATTCTCATCTGCTACAATTATTTGAACTTTATTTTACCCAGCATGCAGAGTTATGTCCACCAAACAATCTCTGCCATTCATTACTAAATTGCTATATAAATTCTCATCTGCTACAATTATTTGAACTTTATTTTACCCAGCATGCAAAGAGTTATGTCCACCAAACAATCTCTGCCATTCATTACTAAATTGCTATATAAATTCTCATCTGCTACAATTATTTGAACTTTATTTTACCCAGCATGCAAAGAGTTATGTCCACCAAACAATCTCTGCCATTCATTACTAAATTGCTATATAAATTCTCATCTGCTACAATTATTTGAACTTTATTTTACCCAGCATGCAAAGAGTTATGTCCACCAAACAATCTCTGCCATTCATTACTAAATTGCTATATAAATTCTCATCTGCTACAATTATTTGAACTTTATTTTACCCAGCATGCAGAGTTATGTCCACCAAACAATCTCTGCCATTCATTACTAAATTGCTATATAAATTCTCATCTGCTACAATTATTTGAACTTTATTTTACCCAGCATGCAAAGAGTTATGTCCACCAAACAATCCTGCCATTCATTACTAAATTGCTATATAAATTCTCATCTGCTACAATTATTTGAACTTTATTTTACCCAGCATGCAAAGAGTTATGTCCACCAAACAATCCCTGCCATTCATTACTAAATTTGCTATATAAATTCTCATCTGCTACAATTATTTGAACTTTATTTTACCCAGCATGCAAAGAGTTATGTCCACCAAACAATCATGCCATTCATTACTAAATTGCTATCATTTAACGCACATTTCAAAAATATCCCAGAACCCATCACCACCCCAACTTTGTGGTATATGGCAGGTAAAGGATAAATAGGGACATCAGACGTGTAGTCCAGTGGTTACACGTTGGACTGGTAATCCAGGAATCGCAGGTTCGATCCCCCGTCTGACCCTAATAAAATTAACAGTCTTTCAGATCAGATGGGACTTTAAACCGAGGTCTCATGTCGGTGCTTTACACAGTGCACGTAAAAGAACCAGAGGAGAATCTGAAATAGGTCTCTGTCTGTATCATTGCACTATCCTCCAAACATCTAAAATGACTAATCTCTTCAGGAGGCGTCGCTCATATGGGCAACCGTTAGCGATGATAAATAAACGGAAAACGCACAAATTTGACATTGAACCAATACAAATGCACCAGAACGACATCGCTAGTAACTGAGTAAACATAGAATCAATTTCCAACAGTTTTATTGCAATGACATTTCAAGACTATCCGTCAGGCCAGACTTTGTGAACTTCTTCTTGCTTCCATCTGAAAGTAAAACAAAAATACACCAGTTTACAATCTAAACACAACATTTTAAATTAAATAATGCAATGATATAAAAGAAAAAACATCCTTAACCCTTTCCCTCATAGAAGCACCTCTTGACGCTCTTACCAATACGACATACATTGACAATGTAGTAGCCAAACCAATGCTCATAAACCCTTTCCCTCACAGAAGCACCTCTTGACGCCATTACCAATACGACATACATTGACAAGATAGTAGCCAAACCAATGTTCATAAACCCTTTCCCTCATAGAAGCACCTCTTGACGCTCTTACCAATATGACATACATTGACAAGATAGTAGCCAAACCAATTTTCATAAACCCTTTCCCTCATAGAAGCACATCTTGACGGCTGATGATTACCAATACGCCATACATTGACAATGTACAAGCCAAACCGATGCTCATAATAAAGGCCGGAATCTCATGTAGTTCCAGTAATATCTATGGAGGTGGAATAGATATGGCGACTACTTATCCACTGCATGATAGCTAAATGACTGCCGTTTGTATGGAGATATAATAGTATATTAACCTAATTCTCTATGTAGACCCAGTAATATCTATAGTGGTGGGATAGATATGACGACTACTTATCCACTGCATGATAGCTAAATGACTGCCGTTTGTATGGAGATATAATAGTATATTAACCTAATTCTCTATGTAGTCCCAGTAATATCTATGGCGGTGGGATAGATATGGCGACTACTTATCCACTGCATGATAGCTAAAGGGCTGTCGTTTGTATGGAGATATAATAGTATATTAACCTAAATCTCTATGTAGTCCCAGTAATATCTACGGGTGTGGGATAGATATGGCGACTACTTATCCACTGCATGATAGCTAAAGGGCTGTCGTTTGTATGGAGATATAATAGTATATTAACCTAATTCTCTATGTAGACCCAGTAATATCTATAGTGGTGGGATAGATATGGCGACTACTTATCCACTGCATGATAGCTAAAGGGCTGTCGTTTGTATGGAGATATAATAGTATATTAACCTAAATCTCTATGAAGTCCCAGTAATATCTATGGAGGTGGGATAGATATGGCGACTACTTATCCACCGCATGATAGCTAAAGGGCTGTCGTTTGTATGGAGATATAATAGTATATTAACCTAAATCTCTATGTAGTCCCAGTAATATCTACGGGTGTGGGATAGATATGGCGACTACTTATCCACTGCATGATAGCTAAAGGGCTGTCGTTTGTATGGAGATATAATAGTATATTAACCTAATTCTCTATGTAGACCCAGTAATATCTATAGTGGTGGGATAGATATGGCGACTACTTATCCACTGCATGATAGCTAAAGGGCTGTCGTTTGTATGGAGATATAATAGTATATTAACCTAAATCTCTATGAAGTCCCAGTAATATCTATGGAGGTGGGATAGATATGGCGACTACTTATCCACCGCATGATAGCTAAAGGGCTGTCGTTTGTATGGAGATATAATAGTATATTAACCTAAATCTCTATGTAGTCCCAGTAATATCTACGGGTGTGGGATAGATATGGCGACTACTTATCCACTGCATGATAGCTAAAGGGCTGTCGTTTGTATGGAGATATAATAGTATATTAACCTAAATCTCTATGTAGACCCAGTAATATCTATAGTGGTGGGATAGATATGGCGACTACTTATCCACTGCATTATAGCTAGATGGCTGTCGTTTGTATGGAGATATAATACATGTAGTATATTAACCTAAATCTCTATGTAGTCCCAGTAATATCTATGGAGGTGGGATAGATATGACGACTACTTATCCACTGCATGATAGCTAAAGGGCTGTCATTTGCATGGAGATATTATAGTATATTAACCTAATTCTCTATGTAGACCCAGTAATATCTATGGATGTGGGATAGATATGGCCACTACTTATCCACTGCATGATAGCTAAATGACTGCCGTTTGTATGGAGATATAATAGTATATTAACCTAATTCTCTATGTAGACCCAGTAATATCTATGGATGTGGGATAGATATGGCCACTACTTATCCACTGCATGATAGCTAAAGGGCTGTCGTTTGTATGGAGATATAATAATATATTAACCTAAATCTCATGTAGTCCCAGTAATATCTATGAAGGTGGGATAGATATGGCGACTACTTATCCACTGCATGATAGCTAAAGGGCTGTCATTTGTATGGAGATATAATAGTATATTAACCTAAATCTCTATGAAGGAAAGGGTTAATATACGACACCAACATATTGATTGCAAACCACAACTGTGATGGTAAAATATGTATTTCCTACATATTAAGAAATTTCTAAAATGTACCGAAAACATTACCTATATATTAACCGTTTATTTCACAACAGAAGCAGGTTCGATCCCCCGCATAGTCCAGTGGTTAACACGGACTGGTAATCCAGGGATCGCAGGTTCGATCCCCCCCATCTACCCTAATAAAATTAACAGTCTTTAGGGACTTTAAACCCGAGGTCTCATGCCGGTGCTTTACGCCGTGCACGTAAAAGAACCAGGAGATTCTGGAATGGGTCTCTGTCTGTACCATGCACTCTCCTCTAAAATGACTAATCACTTCAGGAGGCGTTGCTCATATGGGCAACTGGTAGCGACGATAAATATGCGTAAAACACCAACACACCACCAACAGAAGAAGTAAATTACTCATTTTATCTCCATACTGCTGATAAGCAATAGGCACACTGTACTACATACTCAATATCTATGGGAATAGATAACGGTGTGGAGCAGCAGCTACAAATGTATATGGAAAGCTATAAATATATATGGAAAGCTATACAGGTATATGGAAAGCTATAAATGTATATGGAAAGCTATAAATTTATATGGAAAGCTATAAATTTATATGGAAAGCTATAAATGTATATGGAAAGCTATAAATGTATATGGAAAGCTATAAATGTATATATGGAAAGCTATAAATGTATATGGAAAGCTATAAATGTATATGGAAAGCTATACATGTATATGGAAAGCTATAAATGTATATATTGAAAGCTATAAATGTATATATTGAAAGCTATAAATGTATATATTGAAAGCTATAAATGTATATGGAAAGCTATAAATGTATATGGAAAGCTATAAATGTATATATGGAAAGCTATACATGTATATGGAAAGCTATAAATGTATATGGAAAGCTATACATGTATATGGAAAGCTATAAATGTATATGGAAAGCTATAAATGTATATATGGAAAGCTATAAATGTATATGGAAAGCTATAAATGTATATGGAAAGCTATAAATGTATATATTGAAAGCTATAAATGTATATATGGAAAGCTATAAATGTATATATTGAAAGCTATAAATGTATATGGAAAGCTATAAATGTATATATGGAAAGCTATAAATGTATATATGGAAAGCTATAAATGTATATATGGAAAGCTATAAATGTATATATGGAAAGCTATAAATGTATATATGGAAAGCAATAAATGTATATATGGAAAGCTATAAATGTATATATGGAAAGTATAAATGTATATGGAAAGCTATAAATGTATATATGGAAAGCTATAAATGTATATATGGAAAGCTATAAATGTATATATGGAAAGCTATAAATGTATATATGGAAAGCTATAAATGTATATATGGAAAGCTATAAATGTATATATGGAAAGCTATAAATGTATATATGGAAAGCTATAAATGTATATATGGAAAGCAATAAATGTATATGGAAAGCTATAAATGTATATTGAAAGCTATAAATGTATATTGAAAGCTATAAATGTATATTGAAAGCTATAAATGTATATTGAAAGCTATAAATGTATATGGAAAGCTATAAATGTATATGGAAAGCTATAAATGTATATTGAAAGCTATAAATGTATATGGAAAGCTATAAAGGTATATGGAAAGCTATAAATGTATATGGAAAGCTATAAATGTATATGGAAAGCTATAAATGTATATGGAAAGCTATAAAGGTATATGGAAAGCTATAAAGGTATATGGAAAGCTATAAATGTATATTGAAAGCTATAAATGTATATTGAAAGCTATAAATGTATATGGAAAGCTATAAATGTATATGGAAAGCTATAAATGTATATGGAAAGCTATAAAGGTATATGGAAAGCTATAAATGTATATGGAAAGCTATAAATGTATATGGAAAGCTATTAAAGGTATATGGAAAGCTATTAAAGGTATATGGAAAGCTATAAATGTATATGGAAAGCTATTAAAGGTATATGGAAAGCTATAAATGTATATGGAAAGCTATTAAAGGTATATGGAAAGCTATAAAGGTATATGGAAAGCTATAAAGGTATATGGAAAGCTATAAAGGTATATGGAAAGCTATAAATGTATATGGAAAGCTATAAAGGTATATGGAAAGCTATAAATGTATATGGAAAGCTATAAATGTATATGGAAAGCTATTAAAGGTATATGGAAAGCTATTAAAGGTATATGGAAAGCTATAAATGTATATGGAAAGCTATTAAAGGTATATGGAAAGCTATAAATGTATATGGAAAGCTATTAAAGGTATATGGAAAGTTATAAATGTATATTGAAAGCTATAAATGTATATGGAAAGCTATAAATGTATATGGAAAGCTATAAATGTATATGGAAAGCTATAAAGGTATATGGAAAGCTATAAATGTATATGGAAAGCTATAAATGTATATGGAAAGCTATTAAAGGTATATGGAAAGCTATTAAAGGTATATGGAAAGCTATAAATGTATATGGAAAGCTATTAAAGGTATATGGAAAGCTATAAATGTATATGGAAAGCTATTAAAGGTATATGGAAAGCTATAAAGGTATATGGAAAGCTATAAAGGTATATGGAAAGCTATAAAGGTGTTATATGGTGTTTATGTGGAGCATAGAGTTAAGAAAATTGTTCTAAGAATAAACACTAGCAAATTTTGTCATTTGCAAATTGTTTATCCCTCACAAAGTATAAACATTTTTTATTTTACAGTTTTAACAACTGAAAGCATATATGTGGTCCCTCGTGTGGGAGGAAACCGGAGTACACGGATAAGAGTACCTGTAGAAATTCAACCAGTCCGATTTTGCAACCAGCATACATACCACATACTTCCTGAGGATCGAACCCGATTTGCATTGGTGAGAAGCGAGAGTGCTAACCTATGTGCTAAGTAGACAGATTATGGCCATTCAAATTGGTAAAACACTAAGCTACAGAGCACACTGGCCCTCGCTAACTTTAAGCTTACATTCAGAGTCTGTATTGGATAGTTCCCCACTAGATTATGGCCATTCAAATAGGTAAAACACTAAGCTACAGAGCACACTGGCCCTCACTAACTTTAAGCTTACATTCAGAGTCTGTATTGGATAGTTCCCCACTAGATTATGGCCATTCAAATAGGTAAAACACTAAGCTACAGAGCACACTGGCCCTCGCTAACTTTAAGCTTACATTCAGAGTCTGTATGGAAGTGTTCCGCTGTACGTTTCCTAATGTCATCTATATCCTCCACATCGTCTGCCCACTCCAGAACCAGTCTACGCCCGTATAAATGGGTACTGTGGCACAGCGACTCAAATGCCCTCTGAATCAGAAAATTACATTTGGACCAGTTCATTTTTCAAAATGGGTAATTTTGTCTAAAAATAGTAATATTACTGGCAAAAAGTGCAGATCCTGATGAGACGGCTCATCACGAGCTGGCTCATCTGGATATACACTTTTTGTAAGCCTATTTAGAGGTCTGTAGTGTTGAAAGGGTTAATCAACACTACATTAAGCCATCAGGCTTTTCGATCCTCTTAAGGTTTGTCGACGAGTAACTTGTAACCAGTCTCGTTTATACCAGATGAAATAATATTACTATGTAAAGTGATCATTCTTGCATTTAATTGGCATGACTAAGCTCGTATTGCATAACATCTGTTCAAATAAAATTGCAATTTCACTCGTAAGTGAATTCAACATGTCAAAAAAAGGACCCGTTTTCGGACAACCAATCAAATTTCATGTAATCCAGAGTTTTTGCCGCCTTTTTATTGACTTCTCAAAAAAGGAAACAATCGATTTTATTCGTGATTTTTATGAATTATAGGTACAATGTTGTTTATTCTGTTGCAGTGTATGTACATTCAAAATCTATACGAGTGCATTATGTATTGCATCGCCGTAAGCCTGTAACGCCGGGACATGTGTTTTTCGGCATTTTCACAGGACTAGCACTGACCATGCAAAGTAATCCATTTGGCTTCAACCCGTTACACAAACACACAATATTTCTTTATACATATCTCTGCTTATGATGTTTAGGTACACATTAATGAAAACATCAACATTTACATACAGTCAAACCTGTCTTAAACAGCCAGCCAAGGGAGTCAGAGAAAGTGGCTGCTTAGCACAGATGCTGGTTAATAGAGGTCAAATATATAATAAAACAACCGATTGGGAATATGGAAACTGGCTGCCCTATTGGCTGCTTAATGGAGGTGACCACACTAACACAGGTTTGACTGTATTTTCGAAAATGTTAATCTGTTTTTTTGTTCATTTTCTTGTTTGGCAGTTCTAGCGTGTACCAAATAAACCAAGCTCCTGTTACTGACAGCGATGACGTCATTCGCAAACAAGTTCGAAAGCAGATGGGGAATGAAAACATTGCTACTGATGATTGTACAAGCACCACAAACCTTAGCGTCCGGCTTCGTAAGAAAGTCTACAAATCCAAATCCTCTGTGCGTGCCGGTGCCCCCCATCTTCTTAGGCAACCTTACACTCTTCAACTCTCCAAACACCCTGCAATATACAAACCTCTTATGGTTTAAAAAAGGTAAAAATGGGTGGGTCAGAAAAGAGGCAGGGTGCATTTAGAGCAACGATGAGGTGAGGGAGGGGGATATTCGGGATATTTTGGGGTTAGCCCCTTGAAAATGTTGCTAACTTACAGTGTTTGATCAAAGAGGCAGTAAGGCAGTACATGTTGGTGAATCTGAAGGCTTGCATACATTTTTTTAAAAACAATATCTTTTTTAAAATGGGCGTGGCTAAGACGACGGGCATGGCGGAGTGCCCTGTCGTACCGCTCCAGAAAAAACCTTATTCTCTGTTATTGTTGTTAGCGTATACATATTTATTGACCCCCCACCATTCTTGTCGACTAGGTCCTCTGGTTCATTAGCGATTGTGTGTACAAGTACAAGACACCTCATCAGAAGGACATGCAATGGAGGCAATGAGACACATTGGTTGGATGCCACTACCTGTATACTCTGTAAGGAGGACACCTCTGTTTTCAGCATGGTTTCCATTGCACCACATGATATCAGATTTCCTCTGTTTTCAGCATGGTTTCCATTGCACCACATGATATCAGATTTCCTCTGTTTTCAGCATGGTTTCCATTGCACCACATGATATCAGATTTCCTCTGTTTTCAGCATGGTTTCCATTGCACCACATGATATCAGATTTCCTCTGTTTTCAGCATGGTTTCCATTGCACCACATGATATCAGATTTCCTCTGTTTTCAGCATGGTTTCCATTGCACCACATGATATCAGATTTCCTCTGTTTTCAGCATGGTTTCCATTGCACCACATGATATCAGATTTCATTCGTCTTCTCATCTAATAATTATTGTTGTTTGTTGGGTTTTGCACCTGCATCAGCACCATTTTGGGCTATATCGACGGCAGGCACTTTACCTAATAACACATTTCCTGGGCAGGCTCCAGCGGTTAACCAGTACTTGGTGCACCAAGCTCCGTAAGAAACTGCCAACGTTTTCATATAAATGAGACACGGCCCGAGTGGGGCTCGAACCCGTGACCATCAGTGATGATAGGTTACAGTGGTATACAAGTTAGCGACCGTAACCACCCGACCACAGAGGCAGACTTCTAATAATTATTAAATGACTAAATCTCGACAGTTATCCATCCTACCGTAACCACCCGACCACAGAGGCAGACTTCTAATAATTATTAAATGACTAAATCTCGACAGTTATCCATCCTACCGTAACCACCCGACCACAGAGGCAGACTTCTAATAATTATTAAATGACTAAATCTCGACAGTTATCCATCCTACCGTAACCACCCGACCACAGAGGCAGACTTCTAATAATTATTAAATGACTAAATCTCGACAGTTATCCATCCTACCGTACATCCAATGCATTCTTTAACGTAAACTTTGTTATCAATTAATTAACATGATTATGATAAAATCACATTTATCATAACACAACAATTGGGTACGGAACAGCAGTAAAAACAAAGGAGATCAACTAAACGGACCAATACACCGTTTGGGATCATTCAGACTTTATCTGCCAAGGGAGATAATAGAAAAACCCACAATGTTGGTCATTGTTGCATAACATTTCGCAAAATATTCTAGTTCACGTACATTTACATACTTGAATAGTTCAACAACTTCATGCTGCTTGGCTTCAAACGGTTACATTTACTTACTTGAATAGTTCAACAACTTGACTTCAAACGGTTACATTTACTTACTTGAATAGTTCAACAACTTCATGTTGCTTGGCTTCAAACAGGTACATTTACATACTTGAATAGTTCAACAACTTCATGCTGCTTGGCTTCAAACAGGTACATTTACTTACTTGAATAGTTCAACAATTTCATGCTGCTTGGCTTCAAACGGTATGTTCTTCACCAGTATTTTACTACTTCTTTGCTTTTTCTTCGTCTGCTTTTTTCTGACAGACTTTTCAGCTTGATTACTGTAAAAGCAAGGTATCGAAATGCTTATCTGTTCGTTTAACTTCACACTTTTTAACTTCACACTAACACATTAAGGGAAAGCCCACCAACAAGACAGTGATGTAGCCATACAATATTTTGGAGGTGGGGCTAAATATGCTGACTGCTTATCTGCTATGTGGCGGTCTTATGTATGGAGATATACAGCCAAACCTGTCTTAAGCAGCCAGCCAAGGGAGTCAGCGAAAGTGGCTGCTTAATAGATGTCAAATATATAATAAAACAACTGGCTGCTTAATACAGGTTGGCTGCTTAATGGAGGTGACCACTAACACAGATTTGACTGTAGTAGTATATTAGCCTAAATATTTTTGTGAGAAAGGTTTAAGAAGACTACAGTATGTAACTAGTAGTGGTTGTCCGATTAGCGCAGTGGTGAGCGCTCGCTTCTCACCAATGCAACTGGGTTTGATCCTCGGCCAGGGAAGTATGTGAGATGGTACGGTGGTCGCCAGATCGGACAGATGGGTTTTCTCCAGTTTCCTCCCACACGAATGACCACATTTACACTCCCATCCGCGCCAACGAGAGTGATTAATATAAGTTGTTAAAACTTCGCAATCGTTGTAAAATATACAGTGGAACCTCTCTTAAGCAGCCACTCTTGGGAAGGGCACAAATTGGCTGCTTAAGGGAGGTGGCTGCTTAACGGAGGGAGACTGCTGGACAACTAGAAATTATTTTCAAAGCAAGCATGCCTGGAAAAGCTGTGATAACAATAATCTGTCAATGGGATTGCCGTATAGTATGATAACAACAAGAAATGAGACAACAGAATCTGAAATTTAAACTTTTATTTTCAAAAAAATCACTAATTTTAGATTAACTTTCATCAAACAATGCGATCGAATAATCGGCCTTTGATATCCCAGTAATCCGATCAAAACAATGGTTTTCAGCGCCTTGTGTGATCACCCCAAGTTTGTTTATGATTTATATTGTGTGGAAAACCAGGATGACTCATCAATTTCCCGCATAATGGCGGATAATCACGTATGATTGGAGACTTCTGTAAAAACGTGTGAAAAACTAATCAATATTGTTTTTAAGGCCAAAATATCATTTGATAGCTGTAATATAACTATTAAAAAATGATAATTATTAATAAAATATTTCTTTTTTTCCACTCCGTAAATTCAATCTTTCAATGTCTACATCTGATTTGAATGTTACATATTTTCACGACCGCATCTCTGTAAATATTTTGCCGATTTTTGGTGGATTTTGACCGTTTAAGGTAGGGAATTTTGTCCCAAAACGGTCACTTTGGTGGCCGCTGGCCAGAAATGAGAGGTGACCGCTCAACAGAGGTGTAATATATAGGAAAATCGCTCGGGGGGAATAAAAGTGACCGTTTACCGGAGGTGACCGTTCACCGGAGGTGACCGTTAGTGGAGGTTCCACTGTATCTAGTTTGAACTTACCTAGTAGTGCGATTTGACACCTTCAATTCCAACGTGTGTCCATCTAACTCTGTATGCTGCATGTGCTTCACTGTATCTAGCGCTCCGCTTGCACTCGTGAACTCGATAAACCCGTAACCCATCGACAACATCTCTCCCACATTCTTCATATTTTTCTTCTTTGCAACGCTGGCTTTTTTCAAGGCTTTACAGTCCGCAAAATGCTGAAAATATATACAAACCTCACTCCGAATCTATACGCACTACTAGACACTAGACGGCTGACCTCACTCCGATTCTATATGCACTACTAGACACTAGAAGACTGACCTCACAACTCCTCCAAATCTATACTCACTACTAGACACTAGAAGGCTGACCTCACAACTCCTCCAAATCTATACGCACTACTAGACACTAGAAGGCTGACCTCACAACTCCTCCAAATCTATACTCACTACTAGACACCTGACCTCACAACTCCTCCAAATCTATACTCACTCCTAGACACTAGAAGGTTGACCTCACAACTCCTCCAAATCTATACTCACTACTAGACACTAGACGGCTGACCTCACAACTCCTCCAAATCTATACTCACTACTAGACACTAGAAGGCTGACCTCACAACTCCTCCAAATCTATACTCACTACTAGACACTAGACGGCTGACCTCACAACTCCTCCAAATCTATACGCACTACTAGACACTAGAAGGCTGACCTCACTCTGAATCTATACTCACTACTAGACACTAGAAGGCTGACCTCACAACTCCTCCAAATCTATACGCACTACTAGACACTAGAAGGCTGACCTCACTCTGAATCTATACTCACTACTAGACACTAGAAGGCTGACCTCACTCTGAATCTATACTCACTACTAGACACTAGAAGGCTGACCTCACAACTACTCCAAATCTATACGCACTACTAGACACTAGTAGGCTGACCTCACTCCGAATCTATACGCACTACTAGACACTAGAAGGCTGACCTCACAACTCCTCCAAATCTATATGCACTACTAAACACTAGAAGGCTGACCTCACAACTCCTCCAAATCTATATGCACTACTAGACACTAGAAGGCTGACCTCACAACTCCTCCAAATCTATATGCACTACTAGACACTAGAAGGCTGACCTCACAACTCCTCCAAATCTATACTCATTACTAGACACTAGAAGGCTGACCTCACAACTCCTCCGAATCTATACTCACTACTAGACACTAGAAGGCTGACCTCACAACTCCTCCAAATCTATACGCACTACTAGACACTAGAAGGCTGACCTCACAACTCCTCCGAATCTATACTCACTACTAGACACTAGAAGGCTGACCTCACAACTCCTCCAAATCTATACGCACTACTAGACACTAGAAGGCTGACCTCACAACTCCTCCAAATCTATACTCACTACTAGACACCTGACCTCACAACTACTCCAAATCTATACGCACTACTAGACACTAGTAGGCTGACCTCACTCCGAATCTATACGCACTACTAGACACTAGAAGGCTGACTTCACAACTCCTCCAAATCTATATGCACTACTAAACACTAGAAGGCTGACCTCACAACTCCTCCAAATCTATATGCACTACTAGACACTAGAAGGCTGACCTCACAACTCCTCCAAATCTATATGCACTACTAGACACTAGAAGGCTGACCTCACAACTCCTCCAAATCTATACTCATTACTAGACACTAGAAGGCTGACCTCACAACTCCTCCGAATCTATACTCACTACTAGACACTAGAAGGCTGACCTCACAACTCCTCCAAATCTATACGCACTACTAGACACTAGAAGGCTGACCGTACAACTCCTCCGAATCCATACTCACTACTAGACACTAGAAGGCTGACCTCACAACTCCTCCAAATCTATACGCACTACTAGACACTAGAAGGCTGACCTCACAACTCCTCCAAATCTATATGCACTACTAAACACTAGAAGGCTGACCTCACAACTCCTCCAAATCTATATGCACTACTACACACTAGAAGGCTGACCTCACAACTCCTCCAAATCTATATGCACTACTAGACACTAGAAGGCTGACCTCACAACTCCTCCAAATCTATACTCATTACTAGACACTAGAAGGCTGACCTCACAACTCCTCCGAATCTATACTCACTACTAGACACTAGAAGGCTGACCTCACAACTCCTCCAAATCTATACGCACTACTAGACACTAGAAGGCTGACCTCACAACTCCTCCGAATCTATACTCACTACTAGACACTAGAAGGCTGACCTCACAACTCCTCCAAATCTATACGCACTACTAGACACTAGAAGGCTGACCTCACAACTCCTCCAAATCTATACTCACTACTAGACACCTGACCTCACAACTCCTCCAAATCTATACTCACTCCTAGACACTAGAAGGTTGACCTCACAACTCCTCCAAATCTATACTCACTACTAGACACTAGACGGCTGACCTCACAACTCCTCCAAATCTATATTCACTACTAGACACTAGAAGGCTGACCTCACAACTCCTCCAAATCTATACTCACTACTAGACACTAGACGGCTGACCTCACAACTCCTCCAAATCTATACGCACTACTAGACACTAGAAGGCTGACCTCACTCTGAATCTATACTCACTACTAGACACTAGAAGGCTGACCTCACAACTACTCCAAATCTATACGCACTACTAGACACTAGTAGGCTGACCTCACTCCGAATCTATACGCACTACTAGACACTAGAAGGCTGACCTCACAACTCCTCCAAATCTATATACACTACTAAACACTAGAAGGCTGACCTCACAACTCCTCCAAATCTATATGCACTACTAGACACTAGAAGGCTGACCTCACAACTCCTCCAAATCTATACTCATTACTAGACACTAGAAGGCTGACCTCACAACTCCTCCGAATCTATACTCACTACTAGACACTAGAAGGCTGACCTCACAACTCCTCCAAATCTATACTCACTACTAGACACTAGAAGGCTGACCTCACAACTCCTCCAAATCTATACTCACTACTAGACACTAGAAGGCTGACCTCACAACTCCTCCAAATCTATACTCACTACTAGACACTAGACGGCTGACCTCACAACTCCTCCAAATCTATACTCACTACTAGACACTAGACGGCTGACATCACAACTCCTCCAAATCTATACTCACTACTAGACACTAGAAGGCTGACCTCACAACTCCTCCAAATCTATACGCACTACTAGACACTAGAAGGCTGACCTCACAACTCCTCCGAATCTATACTCACTACTAGACACTAGAAGGCTGACCTCACAACTCCTCCAAATCTATACGCACTACTAGACACTAGAAGGCTGACCTCACAACTCCTCCAAATCTATACTCACTACTAGACACCTGACCTCACAACTCCTCCAAATCTATACTCACTCCTAGACACTAGAAGGTTGACCTCACAACTCCTCCAAATCTATACTCACTACTAGACACTAGACGGCTGACCTCACAACTCCTCCAAATCTATACTCACTACTAGACACTAGAAGGCTGACCTCACAACTCCTCCAAATCTATACTCACTACTAGACACTAGACGGCTGACCTCACAACTCCTCCAAATCTATACGCACTACTAGACACTAGAAGGCTGACCTCACTCTGAATCTATACTCACTACTAGACACTAGAAGGCTGACCTCACAACTACTCCAAATCTATACGCACTACTAGACACTAGTAGGCTGACCTCACTCCGAATCTATACGCACTACTAGACACTAGAAGGCTGACCTCACAACTCCTCCAAATCTATATACACTACTAAACACTAGAAGGCTGACCTCACAACTCCTCCAAATCTATATGCACTACTAGACACTAGAAGGCTGACCTCACAACTCCTCCAAATCTATACTCATTACTAGACACTAGAAGGCTGACCTCACAACTCCTCCGAATCTATACTCACTACTAGACACTAGAAGGCTGACCTCACAACTCCTCCAAATCTATACTCACTACTAGACACTAGAGGCTGACCTCACAACTCCTCCAAATCTATACTCACTACTAGACACTAGACGGCTGACATCACAACTCCTCCAAATCTATACTCACTACTAGACACTAGAAGGCTGACCTCACAACTCCTCCAAATCTATACGCACTACTAGACACTAGAAGGCTGACCTCACAACTCCTCCAAATCTATACTCACTACTAGACACTAGAAGGCTGACCTCACAACTCCTCCAAATCTATACTCACTACTAGACACTAGAAGGCTGACCTCACAACTCCTCCAAATCTATACTCACTACTAGACACTAGAAGGCTGACCTCACAACTCCTCCAAATCTATACTCACTACTAGACACTAAGACGGCTGACCTCACAACTCCTCCAAATCTATACTCACTACTAGACACTAGAAGGCTGACCTCACAACTCCTCCAAATCTATACTCACTACTAGACACTAGAAGGCTGACCTCACAACTCCTCCAAATCTATACTCACTACTAGACACTAAGACGGCTGACCTCACAACTCCTCCAAATCTATACTCACTACTAGACACTAGACGGCTGACCTCACTCTGAATCTATACGCACTACTAGACACTAGAAGGCTGACCTCACAACTCCTCCAAATCTATACTCACTACTAGACACTAGAAGGCTGACCTCACAACTCCTCCAAATATATACTCACTACTAGACACTAGACGGCTGACCTCACAACTCCTCCAAATCTATACTCACTACTAGACACTAGACGGCTGACCTCACAACTCTCCGAATCTATACTCACTACTAGACACTAGAAGGCTGACCTCACAACTCTCCGAATCTATACTCACTACTAGACACTAGAAGGCTGACCTCACACATGTATACTAAACACTCACAAGCTGTCTTCACACATATATGGACCTCACACATATATACTAAACACTCACAAGCTGTCTTCACACATATATGAACCTCACACATATATACTAAACACTCACAAGCTGTCCTCACACATATATACTAAACACTCACAAGCTGTCCTCACACATATATACTAAACACTCACAAGCTGTCTTCACACATATATGAACCTCACACATATATACTAAACACTCACAAGCTGTCCTCACACATATATACTAAACACTCACAAGCTGTCTTCACACATATATGAACCTCACACATATATACTAAACACTCACAAGCTGTCCTCACACATATATACTAAACACTCACAAGCTGTCCTCACACATATATACTAAACACTCACAAGCTGTCCTCACACATATATACTAAACACTCGCAAGCTGACCTCACATATATATGAACCTCACACATATATACTAGGCACTTGCAAGCTGTCCTCACACATATATGAACCTCACACATATATACTAAGCACTTGCAAGTTGTCCTCATACATATACGAACCTCTCAACCCATCGGAACTATAATACCTGCTTCAAGTTTTCATCTGTCGTTTCAAAATTGAGATTTTTCACAAATAAAACGCTGCCGACTGTTTCCTCCTCTGTATCATCATCATCATCATCATCATCATCCACACGGTCATCTTTCTATAAATAGATAATAAATAAAATAATAATATAAACAGATATTACTGTACATTTGTACCCTAATAAAATTAACAGTCTTTCAGATGGGACGTTAAACCGAGGTCTCGTGTCAGTCCTTTACACCGTGCACGTAAAAGAACCAGAGAAGACTCTAGAATGGGTCTCTTTCTGTATCATTGCACTATCCTCCAAAATCTAAAATGACTATTCTCTTCAGGCGGCGTCACTCATATGGGCAACCGGTAGCGACGATAAATAAACGTAAAACACACACACCTCTAGAATGAACCCTGCTCACCTGTGGTTGTTTATCCTGTGTCTCCTCTCCTTCGATCACCTTCTCTTTGGGAGAGGACACGAAGACCTCTATCGGAGCCCATTCTAAATACAGCGGAACATGCCGGAACTGCAGAAAGAGAACATGTAATAAATCAATAAGTATTTAAACATTTATGAACTTTGAAATTTTATGGATTTCTTTTTGCCTTGACCTATTTAGTATCTGCTGGCATTTCTTTTGCACATGCTTGTAACAATACATTAACCCGTAACCTGCCAATCACGACTGAACTTGCCTTTACAATCAGCATAGAGCCAGATCAGACAGTACTGAGTGTGCACACTGATCAGGCTCTATGCTGTTTGCTATTCGGATAGTCGAGCTAAACCACTTGTCTGAATAGCAAACAACATAGATCCTGGTGATCTGTGGTGTTGTTACATTCCGTCCAATTTATGCGGCAGGCTATGGGTAAAATGCACTTTCAATATCTTAAGTATCGCCACTGTCATGATGTCATTGCATGTGTTATAGTCAGTAATATATTACTAGACACACAAACGGTTACCATGCTCTGACAGGGAGGCGGGTCTGGGTACAAAACATAGTGTCTATTCTATGAAGCGGGTCTGGGTACAATACGTAGGGTTTATTCTAGAGTGAAAAAAGGGCAGGGTGGGTCAAAAACGGACAGAAGACCAGAATTACCAAGGCGGAATTCGTGATAGCGCAGTGGATGCGCGTTCACTCCAGGTGCGAAAGATCCGGAGTTTGAGCCCCACTGGAGCCGTTACGATTGTGCCCTTAGGCAAGTCATTTAATTTCCACGTTGCCTCTTCTCTCTCCCTCGTGGCAATCAGGAATGAGGTCTCGTGAGTAACTAATATAAGTTGTAAGAACTAGTTTTGCAATCGAGCTAAAATAAATGTGTATAAACTAATTACCAAGGCAGACTAGACAGAAGATGGATGGAAGAACCAGAACCAGAAACAACAACCAGATAAGAAGATGGCCTGATAAACAAGCAAACAAACATTGTTTGCAACACAAGCGATATGTACTGTAGCAGTGAATTCAAAATGAGATACCTTTCTATAAGCCAATTTGGTGTATGTACTGTAGCAGTGAATTCAAAATGAGATACCTTTCTATAAGCCAATTTGGTGTATGTACTTAAGCAGTGAATTCAAAGTGAGATACCTTTCTATAAGCCAATTTGGTATATGTACTGTAACAGTGAATTCAAAGTGAGATACCTTTCTATAAGCCAATTTGGTGTATGTACTGTAACAGTGAATTCAAAATGAGATACCTTTCTATAAGCCAATTTGGTGTATGTACTGTAACAGTGAATTCAAAGTGAGATACCTTTCTATAAGCCAATTTGGTGTATGTACTGTAACAGTGAATTCAAAGTGAGATACCTTTCTATAAGCCAATTTGGTGTATGTACTGTAACAGTGAATTCAAAGTGAGATACCTTTCTATAAGCCAATTTGGTGTATGTACTGTAACAGTGAATTCAAAGTGAGATACCTTTCTATAAGCCAATTTGGTGTATGTACTGTAACAGTGAATTCAAAGTGAGATACCTTTCTATAAGCCAATTTGGTGTATGTACTGTAACAGTGAATTCAAAGTGAGATACCTTTCTATAAGCCAATTTGGTGTATGTACTGTAACAGTGAATTCAAAGTGAGATACCTTTCTATAAGCCAATTTGGTGTATGTACTGTAACAGTGAATTCAAAGTGAGATACCTTTCTATAAGCCAATTTGGTGTATGTACTGTAACAGTGAATTCAAAGTGAGATACCTTTCTATAAGCCAATTTGGTGTATGTACTGTAGCAGTGAATTCAAAGTGAGATACCTTTCTATAAGCCAATTTGGTGTATGTACTGCAACAGTGAATTCAAAGTGAGATACCTTCTATAAGCCAATTTGGTGTATGTACTGTAACAGTGAATTCAAAGTGAGATACCTTTCTATAAGCCAATTTGGTGTATGTACTGTAGCAGTGAATTCAAAGTGAGATACCTTCTATAAGCCAATTTGGTGTATGTACTGTAGCAGTGAATTCAAAGTGAGATACCTTTCTATAAGCCAATTTGGTGAATGCAGCCTTGGCTTCTATGGGAGCAAGGAATTCTACAATGGCTGTAATACCAGATGGTGGCAGCAGGACTCTACCCAAGCTGCCAAACGGAGAAAACACGAGCTCCAGCTCGCCCACATCAGTTTTGGCAGGAAGATTCTTTACAAGTATCACGGTCTTACTTCGTGCAGCATTTGCCTGAAAGTATATGTTGTCATAGGGCCCAGAAAATATGATTGGGGTCATCGGCTATTGCACCAGTCACTACCCTTTCACTGGTCCATATTAAACCATAGGGCACAGTTAAAAACTCCATATTTGCATGATATATACCACGATATGCAAACTGCTGCCAGCTAAACAAATGTCAGATTGTACAATAGGTAAACATCGCTGTACACACTGCTTTGATGTCGACATAAATAAACATATCGTAAGTAGTGAGTGAGTATTTGGTTTAACGGCGCATCAGCACAGTTCAAGCTATATCGCGCCGGGTTAAGTATATTGTATACAAGATATCTACAATTAAAAACATTATGTACCGGATAGATATCATTAAAATTGTAATGACGAAAGGTCAATTGCAACAAAATTTATCAAGCTGTAAAAATGATAAAAAACGTCAGTTGTAAAACTTACAATTTATGGAAAAGATGCGATTCTTTTAAAAATGCAATACCGGTAATGTATTTAAAATCAACAGTGTCGAAAAGCTCCTTCATTGTCACAACTGTATAATATTTTCGACAAATGAGTGCTAAATCTACACAGTGAATTAAGATGTGTTCAACATTTATAGAGGAATGGCATGGTATTCACAATGGTGGATCCTCTCTTTTCAATAAAAATGAGTGTGTGAAACGGGTATGTCCAAGTCTCAACCGTGACATTAAATCGTAGGTAGATTTTACCAACAATACAAATCAGTTTGCCATCGATCTGCATGGCAATACTATGGTTACGGAGGCAAACTCAATCTGCGTGACAATACTATGGTTACGGAGGCAAATTCAATCTGCGTGGCAATACTATGGTTACGGAGGCAAACTCAATCTGCGTGGCAATACTATGGTTACGGAGGCAAACTCAATCTGCGTGGCAATACTATGGTTACGGAGGAAAACTCAATCTGCATGACAATACTATGGTTACGGAGGCAAACTCAATCTGCATGACAATACTATGGTTATGGAGGCAAACTCAATCTGGGTGACAATACTATGGTTACGGAGGCAAACTCAATCTGGGTGACAATACTATGGTTACGAAGGCAAACTCAATCTGCATGACAATACTATGGTTACGGAGGCAAACTCAATCTGCGTGGCAATACTATGGTTACGGAGGCAAACTCAATCTGCGTGGCAATACTATGGTTACGGAGGAAAACTCAATCTGCATGACAATACTATGGTTACGGAGGCAAACTCAATCTGCATGACAATACTATGGTTATGGAGGCAAACTCAATCTGGGTGACAATACTATGGTTACGGAGGCAAACTCAATCTGGGTGACAATACTATGGTTACGAAGGCAAACTCAATCTGCATGACAATACTATGGTTACGGAGGCAAACTCAATCTGCGTGGCAATACTATGGTTACGGAGGCAAACTCGATCTGCGTGGCAATACTATGGTTACGGAGGCAAACTCAATCTGTGTGGCAATACTATGGTTATGGAGGCAAACTATATGAGTTTTCCAGGAAATTTATCCCATATTATTTCTCCTTCATTCTAGACTGATTTACAACGGCAATCAATTTGCTACAATTCCAAAACGCATATTTACTGAAAATAGTTATTTAAATTATAATGAAAGAATGTGTAGTAGCATGATGAAACGTGATAGTGTCGCTTTAAACATAAATACTCACAATGATGACACGTGATAGTGTCGCTTTAAACATAAATACTCACGATGACACATAATAGTGTCGCTTTAAACATAAATACTCGCGATGACACGTGATAGTGTCGCTTTAAACATAAATACTCACGATGACACGTGATAGTGTCGCGATGACACGTGATAGTGTCGCTTTAAAGAAGTTTTATATAAATCTTACCTGACTAAAACTATCAAGTGCCACGCCATGTTCAGAAAGGAACTTCCTCGTTTCCTGAACAACCTGTGTCTCCCCAAGGGCCAATCGAACACCCAGACTCCCTCTCAAATCCTAGAACACAACAGCCAGTATAAACTAATCATTCTTTAAATAACAAACACTACTCCGATCCCCCGTCCGTCCCTAATAAAATTAACAGTCTTTCACATGGGACTTTAAACCGAGGTCTCGTGTCGGTGCTTTACACCGTGCACGTAAAAGAACCAAAGGAGACTCTGAAATGGGTCTCTGTCTGTATCATTGCACTATCCTCCAACAATCTAAAATGACTAATCTCTTCAAGAGGCGTCGCTCATATGGGCAACCGGTAGCGACGATAAACAAACGCTGAAGAAAACACACAAACACTCATGTTTTGGAACAAGCTGAACATATACGTAAACAAACATATGCTTTCCAACGAATTATAGAAATTATTCAGCGAATAAAATGTGTTATTCCATTGGTTAAAATCAGTTGAATACAGGTAACACATTTTATTTCTCACTGCTTTGAATGTGTGGTACCTAGCCACTGCATGTTGAAATGTTGTCCACGCGAACATTTTCGGACTCAAGCTGTCAGTGATGTCATTTATGCCATCTTTTTAAGACGCCATTTATGGTCGTTTAAACACGACGTACTAGTGGCATTTAGTACACAGTTGCATCGTTTTCTATCATTAAAACATATTTGTTTATTTAAGTGAACTAAATTCCATTGTTTCAAAGACTCAAAAACGACAAATGGCGTATTACAACAAAGGGAAATAAATGTGTCATACTATTTTTCTCTAAGTCCCGTATTTGTTCCGGATTTGTTCGAGAACTTGTTGAGATTTACTCACTCACTGACACATGTCAAACATTGATTGTAAAAATGAAGTCATGATCATACCCGGAGTATAAGAAGTTAGCTGCCTACGGCGAAGCACATGAGTACACAAAGCCGAGAGAGAATGTGGCATATTAACGATTTAGTGGCAATACACCAGTCATTATCACGACTAGTAACGCTTACAAATCACATTCAGTTTATTATTAGTTTTCGCGACATTTGGTCCTTTTCTTCAAAGATGCGTTTTATACAGCAAATAAGTTTTTTCCCCTGGAATTTCTCTGTTTTATAACTGCGTCTTATACTCCAGTGCGACCTATACATACACGATTACGGTAATTATTTATTGGTGAATAAAACATGGTTTGGAATTCTTACGCGTAGGAATTAACTATGGGCCTAAGTGGTTAATTCCGGTGCTCATAACGACAAACCATGTTTTATTCAACTATAAATAACGCAAACATGTTATTTCTTAGAGCGCGTAAATGACGGCACAAAACTACAAAAATGCAGGCAAACCGACGTCAAACCTACACGCTATGCAGTGTTTTATTGCATATTTAATCACAGTAAATTTCTTGTATCCCACTGAAGAATACACCATTTATTTGTGATGGATTTTGAAGCAAGTTTTAGCAACTTATATTAATCACTCTCGCTGGCTCGGATGAAAGCGTGTATGTGGTCATTCATGTGAGAGGAAACCGGAGTACTCGGGGAGAAATCCAACCTGTCCGATCTGGCGACCACCGTACCATCTCACGTACTTCCAGATCCGATGATCGAACCCGGGTCGCATTGGTGAGAAGCGAGCGCGCTAACAACTGCGCTAATCGGACAGCCTAATGGATTTATGACGTGCATATAATAAATACGCTTACAGTATCCAGTATGTCACTTTTACTTGTATCATATTTTTCTGCCAGGACGTCAGCTACTGCATTGGCGCCCAGGAACAGGGAATTCCAGTTGTACGAGCTGAAATTTCATATAAGCACCATAAGACAAAATTACAAAATGCAGCAAAGTAAATAGAACATGTAATATAATGCTTAACCCTTTCCCTCATAGAAACACCTCTTGACGCCATTACCAATACCACATACATTGACAATGTAGTAGCCAAACCAATGTTCATTAACCCTTTCCCTCATAGAAGCACCTCTTGATGCCATTACCAATACAACATACATTGACAATGTAGTAGCCAAACCAATGTTCATTAACCCTTTCCCTCATAGAAGCACCTCTTGATGCCATTACCAATACGACATACATTGACAATGTAGTAGCCAAACCAATGTTCATTAACCCTTTCCCTCATAGAAGCACCTCTTGATGCCATTACCAATACGACATACATTGACAATGTAGTAGCCAAACCAATGTTCATAATAAAGGACAGAATCTCATGTAGTCCCAGTAATATCTATGGAGGTGGGCTAGATATGGTGACTACTTATCCACTGCATGATAGCTAAATGGCTGTCATTTGTATGGAGATATAATAGTATATCAACCTAAATCTCTATGAAGGAAAGGGTTAAATATTCGTTTTACTAAATCTTTAAGACTTCTATTTCAACAGCAGGGTTCATTCTAGGTCAGCATTTTTAGGCGTTATTTTAATAGAAAGAGTGCTTAATAATGGGCCATCTTATTGGACAAAATTTTGTTTAAAAAAATATTTTAATATTTTGTTCATGGTCATTGTTACGGCGACTATTTCGCCCACATTGCCACAGTATTTCTGAAATAGCATCGGACTGCGAAACAAGTTCTTACAACTTATATTAATCACTCTCGAGACCTCATTCCTGATAGAATCCATCGCCACAAGGGAGAGAAAAGAGGCAACGTGGAATTTAATCGTAACGGCTCCAGCGGGGCTCGAACTCCGGACATTTCGCATCTGAAGTGAAAGCGCATCCACAGCGCTATCACGACTTCCACATAACAAATGAATTGATCATTTGACACTTATCCTTCACGGTCCTTCAGTCAAGTATATGTGCTTTGCACTACAAATGTGCCATGACCAAGTATATGTTATGTTATGTTAAATTTCGGGTTTTACGCCTGCATCAGCACCATTTTGGGCTATATCGCTGGCGGGCAGTTTTACCTAACAACACCTTTCCTGGGCAGGCTCCAGCGGTTAACCAGTACTTGGGTGCACCAACCTCCGTAAGAAACTGCCAACTTTTTCATATAAATGAGACACGGTCTGAGCGGGGCTCGAACCCGTGACCATCAGTGATGATAGGTTACAGTGGTATACAAGTCAGTGACCATACATGACCCGAGTATAGAATCTGGTATCGCTTGATACTCCAACGCTCTACCACTAAACCACAAATGCCACAACTATAAACACATATCAAAACTCCATAACAACTCTGCATACATTTACCTTGATGCCTTGGCTTTCTGTTTTGCACTTTTCTTCTTTTTGAATGATGATGCTTCTGTGGAATGGAAAGTTTGTTGTAAATCTTGAACAAAACAGTCGTCTTAATAAGGGGGGGAATATGCCTCAGCTGACCTCTTTGGCCGAGTGATTACGGTCGTAGACTTCAAATCAAATCAATTACCACACAACGTTGCAGGTTCAAACTACACAATGGTGGTCTAAAGGCCAGATCAGACGGAACAGGCTCTATGCTGTTTGCTCTTCAGATAGTGGATCAAAAACATTTGTCTGACTAGCAAACAACATAGATCCTGATCTGGATCTATATTGTTTGCACATTCAGTCCAATATATTCGGCAGGTTACGGGTTAACACACGCTGAAACTAACAGCAAAGCACGATATGACAATCTATTGAACATTTATGGGATCCCAAATCTGGACATGCCGGTGTCACTGTAATAATCACCTGTTAGTGAAATTACTCAATTGAGGCAGTTGAATGTGTGAAATATGTCATCATGAAGCTGTATTCATTATAATTAAATAGATATTGCCCTTAGTTGCGGGGGATATTGTGGATTATCTCCTCTTGCAGACACACAAGAGGTAATGTTCCCAAGGGGAGATAATCAACAATATCCCCCCCTTCAACCAAGAGCAATATTTGTATGTCATTTACCTGTACTATCCTCTATAGATTCTTTCTCTTCTTTAGCTGGTAAAATATGTAACATTCTGCCCTGAGGAAGACAAAAGATTCATCATGATTGAAGCACACGTAATTGATGCATCATTTGAGCGCACAACCTCGTAACCGGTCAGGGAAATGGCTTAATCAGGGTTCCCTGTCTACGCCACTTCTGTCGCCAATTGCAAAAAAAAGGAGCCAATTTGAACACTTGGATCCAACTAAGAGCCATATATAGTTTACAGATAATTATTTTATTTTGTGCCAAATAAAATTTATATTTAGTATTTGAGTGGGCCCTGGACATTACTGTACGTGTATTTGAGTGGGCCCTGCAAGTATTTGTTTTTTTGTCGAATTTGGCGACCGACTGCGAGAACCCTGCTTAACCAGGTAGCTGTTACAATATTTATATTAATAAAGAATGGACACACAAATTAAAACGCTTGCCGTTTGTCTTGTTAATCTACCTTTTTTCGCACATATCATGCAAACACTTTTAAACATAAATGTTTGATTAATCGACCGAAAGAATTTACGGCTAACTGGGTAACAACTCTGTTCGGTTTAACATCCCTTATTATTATCATGCATCAGTGTATTTTTTTATGATTTGCGCCAGACCATGTATAAATTGCATATTTGGCAAGTGGAAGTTGTAGAAATGTTCAGTGTCATAGTGGTTTCTTATCTAAAACGTAATTATGTATTCCATATCCATATACACAGCTTTGTTTAGCAACTTTGAAGCCATAATCTGGTGGTAACAAACTCGTCTTATAGGCGAGTATGGAAGCTATGTAGTACGTCTGATTAGCGCAGTGGTTAGCGCGCTCACTTCTCACCAATGCGACCTGGATTCGATCCTCGGACTGGGAAGTATGTGAGAGATGGTATGATGGTCGCCAGATCGGATAGGTGGGTTTCTCCGGTTTCCTCCCACATGAATGACCACATATGCGCCAACGAGAGTGATTAATATAAGTTGTTAAAACTTGCTTCGCAATCGTTGTAAAATAAATAAAGTTTTTTAAAAAAAGAGTGTCTATTGATTATCAGTGGGAGAAAAAATGAATAATTGATCTCTTCTGTTAAGGCTTAGGCTTCATTGTATAAGATTTGTGCAACGTTAAACCCCAAACTCAAACATTGACAATGAGTGGGCCCTGGACATTACTGTACGTGTATTTGAATTAGCACGTCCAAATTTCGTGCATAGCGGATGATTTTCAAAAAAAAACAGTTAATAGCGTGGTCATGACTTAGCGTAACAGTAACTACCGCTAATTATAATTTTAGCGCGCAGTGGGGTAAACAATCGTCCGGGAACATCTCCCCTTATCAAAGTCCAATACCCCAGCCCTTATCACATTTGATGTCTTTGCGGCACATAAGACGGAAGTGTTCCAGTCAGCGTTACAGGTTTGTTTATTTACAATAACAAGTTCTGAAGGTCACATCAAATTTAAGGCGTGTATTTCGAAGATTTACTGTTTCACGGAAATTGCCGAAGTCCACAAACAAAATGTTCAATGTGAAATCGGACAATAACGGAACCAAACGAACCTACCGCAAAAGTATTACTCGATAACCTACGACAATTTACGGAAATGTTTCCATATCATTAACTGACATGACCAGCAGGCGAAAAGTGTCACCTGCCAAACTCAAACATTGACAATGTTTATGAGCACCTAATGAAATCCATGCAACAAGCTAACACACGGCAGAGGACAAATGGTCAACCATATTTCATAATAACAATTTAAACTGGAAACAAATATATAAGAACATCTTCACATAGCCAGTAAATTTAGTAATTTTCAACTTCAATTTTTACCCAAATAAATTGTTACTAAAGCAAAAACTAGTACACTCAAACGTGTGTGATTTTTGTTCTATGGGTATAGAATGCATGGAACATTTATTCTGGGAATGCGAACATATACAAACTTTTTGGGGAGAATTAAAGAGTTATTTCCGACAAAGAGATATAATCTTAGATATAGATTATGAAACAATCTACTGCTTAATAACAAAACGTGACGCCGAAAAGGATTTTAAAAAATTCATTATTCTCGAAGCCAAATATTTCATATACTTAATTAAAAAAAACACATTTATCAAATACCTAAACGGTCGATTGGAAATCGAAAAAACTATCGCATTGATGCATGACAAATTGAAAAGCATAATACAAAATGGAATAAATTCCCCGCATATTAATTTTTTGTTAGTTTTCGTTTATTATAATCTTATTCCAACAAATGTATATAAACAGATATTTGGAATACGGTAGAAGTATCATTGCAACTAAATTAAAAAAAATAAAAAAAACAAAAAAACATTGACAACGCTCCAGAGTGGATATTGTTAGAAGACGAAAAGTGTCACCTGTCAATGCTTACTTGGAAAACTTTCCCATCCAGCTCACTATAAGCTGTAACAGCATTCTCTGGTATCATGTAGGTGATGAAAGCAAATCCCTTCATCTTCTTTGTGAGGGAGTCTACGGGACATTTCACTTCTGTTAAAGGACCTACAATACACATTAACTGCTCACAATACTATCTATAGCAGCAGCTAAGCAAAGAAATAAAGCCAAAAAGTGTGAGCCGCCACCAATTGCAACGCCTTCCAGTGACTCTGTCTTCACGTGCGAAGGCTGCAACCGCCACTGCAGGTCACTAATCGGACTGTACAGCCACAGCAGACGGCGCTCATCTGTAGACTCAACGGTAGAGAACATATTGTTGATTGGAGAACATTGTGTTGTTTAGATAACATATTGTTGATTGGAGAACGTTGTGTTGTTTAGAGAACCTATTGTTGATTGGAGAACGTTGTGTTGTTTAGAGAACCTATTGTTGATTGGAGAACGTTGTGTTGTTTAGAGAACATAGTGTTGTTTGGAGAACGTTGTGTTGTTTAGAGAATGTTGTGTTGTTTAGAGAACCTATTGTTGATTGGAGAACGTTGTGTTGTTTAGAGAACGTTGTGTTGTTTAGAGAATGTTGTGTTGTTTAGAGAACCTATTGTTGATTGGAGAATGTTGTGTTGTTTGGAGAACCTATTGTTGTTTGGAGAACGTTGTGTTGTTTAGAGAATGTTGTGTTGTTTAGAGAACCTATTGTTGATTGGAGAATGTTGTGTTGTTTGGAGAATGTTGTGTTGTTTAGAGAACCTATTGTTGATTGGAGAACGTTGTGTTGTTTGGAGAATGTTGTGTTGTTTGGAGAACATTTTGTTGATTGGAGAACATTGTGTTGATTGGAGAACATTGTGTTGATTGGAGAACGTTGTGTTGTTTGGAGAACATTTTGTTGATTGGAGAACATTGTGTTGATTGGAGAACATTTTGTTGATTGGAGAACGTTGTGTTGTTTGGAGAACATTGTGTTGATTGGAGAACATTGTGTTGATTGGAGAACATTGTGTTGATTGGAGAACATTGTGTTGATTGGAGAACGTTGTGTTGATTGGAGAACATTGTGTTGATTGGAGAATGTTGTGTTGATTGGAGAACATTGTGTTGATTGGAGAACATTGTGTTGATTGGAGAACATTGTGTTGATTGGAGAACATTGTGTTGATTAGAGAACATTGTTGATTGGAGAACATTGTGTTGATTGGAGAACATTGTGTGATTGGAGAACATGTGTTGATTGGAGAACGTTGTGTTGATTGGAGAACATTGTGTTGATTGGAGAACGTTGTGTTGATTGGAGAACATTGTGTTGATTGGAGAACATTTTGTTGATTGGAGAACATTGTGTTGATTGGAGAACCTTGTGTTGATTGGAGAACATTGTGTTGATTGGAGAACATTGTGTTGATTGGAGAACATTGTGTTGATTGGAGAACGTTGTGTTGATTGGAGAACATTGTGTTGATTGGAGAACGTTGTGTTGATTGGAGAACGTTGTGTATTTGGAGAACGTTGTGTTGATTGGAGAACATTCTGTGTTTGGAGAATGTTGTGTTGTTTGGAGAACGTTGTGTTGTTTGGAGAACGTTGTGTTGATTGGAGAACGTTGTGTTGATTGGAGAATGTTGGGTTGTTTGGAGAACATTGTGTTGATTGGAGAATGTTGGGTTGTTTGGAGAACATTGTGTTGATTGGAGAATGTTGGGTTGTTTGGAGAACATTGTGTTGATTGGAGAATGTTGGGTTGTTTGGAGAACATTGTGTTGATTGGAGAATGTTGGGTTGTTTGGAGAACATTGTGTTGATTGGAGAATGTTGGGTTGTTTGGAGAACATTGTGTTGTTTGGAGAACGTTGTGTTGATTGGAGAATGCTGGGTTGTTTGGAGAACATTTTGTTGATTGGAGAATGTTGGGCTATTTGGAGAACATTCTTTTTAATAGAGAACATTCTGTTGATTGGGGAATGTTTTGTTGTTTAGAGAACTAATGGAAGCTTGGGGCAGACAGCCTATTGCCGAGGGCAGCTTATTAATGTGGTTAGAACTGGTTTTGCATTTGATCACAATGTTTACCGTATATTATTTACAATATACATAAAATATGATTAAACTAATGCCAAAATAATCTGTATTCATCTTCAATATCAGTCATGTGACTTTCAAATCAGCCCTCTACTCTACTTTCACATTGGCCCTTTACTTTCAAATCGGCCCTTTATTCTACTTTCATATTGGCCCTTTACTTTCATATTGGCCCTCTACTATACTTTCATATCGGCCCTTTACATTCATATCGGCCCTTTACATTCATATCGGCCCTTTACTTTCATATCGGCCTTTTACTTTCATATCGGCCCTTTACTTTCATATCGGCCCTTTACTTTCATATCGGCACTCTGAGTTTTATTGGCTATGTAACTTTCATATCAGCCATGAAACTTTCATATCATCAATGTAACTTTCATATCATCTATGTAACTTTCATATCATCTATGTAACTTTCATATCATCAATGTAACTTTCATATCATCAATGTAACTTTCATATCATCCATGTAACTTTCATATCTGCCATGTAACTTTCATATCATCCATGTAACTTTCATATCATCCATGTAACTTTCATATCATCCATGTAACTGTCATATCATCAATGTAACTTTCATATCATCAATGTAACTTTCATATCATCCATGTAACTTTCATATCATCCATGTAACTTTCATATCATCTATGTAACTTTCATATCATCCATGTAACTTTCATATCATCTATGTAACTTTCATATCATCTATGTAACTTTCATATCATCCATGTAACTTTCATATCATCCATGTAACTTTCATATCATCCATGTAACTTTCATATCAGCCATGTAACTTTCATATCATCCATGTAACTTTCATATCATCCATGTAACTTTCATATCATCCATGTAACTTTCATATCATCCATGTAACTTTCATATCATCCATGTAACTTTCATATCATCCATGTAACTTTCATATCAGCCATGTAACTTTCATATCATCCATGTAACTTTCATATCAGCCATGTAACTTTCATATCATCCATGTAACTTTCATATCATCCATGTAACTTTCATATCAGCCATGTAACTTTCATATCAGCCATGTAACTTTCATATCATCTATGTAACTTTCATATCATCCATGTAACTTTCATATCAGCCATGTAACTTTCATATCATCCATGTAACTTTCATATCAGCCATGTAACTTTCATATCAGCCATGTAACTTTCATATCATCCATGTAACTTTCATATCAGCCATGTAACTTTCATATCATCTATTTAATTTTCATATTTACTCGACCGATTGTGTTTGACGCAAAGGTGTTAATTGAAGTAGTAATTGATTTCGTGGGACCGGTGATCTGGTTCGAGAGTTCCAGTCATCCGTGTTCGAATCATTGAACGTAGAACAATATGCATTATATAGAGATTATTACCGGGACAAGATGGCGATTCGAGCAAACGGGGGATATTCTGGTTAACCAAGTTCGAAGCACGAAGTTCGACTGCATGTCATTGCAATAAAATGTCATAATATTATGTAATGTTATGAAGTCTTACCAAACTGCTTGAATTCGGCCTCCAAATCTTCCTCTGTACACGAGTATGCCAAATTCCTAACGAATAGTCGCCCAGTCTGAAATACAGATGAACAGCTTGCTTATCATGGCGAGAAAGCACCATGTTAGCAGATTTAAGATTCCAGGCCACTAGACGGACAGGACGAGTATTACAATATTTAAAACAGACTAAATGTTTTGAAAAATCCCAATGATGAAAATTAAAATGACAAATCAGCATAAATGTGCATTCCATGTATGCGGCATTGGTAGAAGCGGGTCTGGGATTTGTCAACGAGGGTCAGGGGGGAATGTTTCGGTCTGAAGAGAAGTTTATTGTTGACTTTTTGCGCCCACACAGTTAGTTTATACAAATTTATTTTAGCTCGATTGCGAAACAAGTTATTTCAACTTATATTAATCACTCTCGAGACCTCATTCCTGATGGAATCCATCGCCACGTGGTAGAGAGAAGAGGCAACGTGGAATTTAAATGCCTTGCCTAAGGGCACAATCGTAATGGCTCCAGCGGGGCTCGAACTCCGGACCGTACGCACCTGAAGCGAACGCTCACCCACTGCGCTATCACGACTTCCACGCCCACACAGTTCAGGTCACACGGAACCAAACAAGACTGATATTGGTGATTTCACATCTCAAATGACCCAGTTTGATGACAAGACTTCCTATCAGCTGATCCACTGACCTGGATTTTGGACATAGTGATGTTATTTGAACAAGAGGAACAATGGAATTATGTGAGATGGTACCGTGGCCACCAAATCGCACAGGAGGTTTTCCTTTGGGTACTCCAATTTCCTCTCACACGAATGACTACATATATGCGCCAACAAGAGTGATTAGTATAAGTTGTAACGTTAACCTAGTTAAAATAAATCAAGTTTATAAGAGGTTGTCGCAAAGATCATACCGGTATATGCCAAATTTGGATAAGGCCTAACGGTAATTCAGAAGCAATTTGATTGCACGTGTTAACCTGCCACTCACGACTAAAGTCGATTTTGCAAACAGCATAGAGCCAGATCAGACGGCACGTGATACAGGCTCAATGCTGTTTGCTTTTCTGATAGTTAGTTGAGCTCAATCACTTGTCTGAATAGCAAACAACATAGATCCTGATCAGAAACGGCGTTACGCCACGACTGACCTGGATCTATGCTGTTTGAACATTCTGTCCAATTTATTCGGCAGGTAAACAGACGCAAGATGATCCTCTTCTGTGACCATTACTGGGTCGGGTGATCTACCGTAATAATACCCACCTCAGCAATTCCTTCACAGTCTTCACCATCATCCTGCAAAACACAAATTAACACATAGTCATAAGGTCAACTTGTTAAAAATATAAACTGATCAAAACAAAGGTTTCCTATACCATACTCTACCCTAAGTTCCTACAGTCTGGTCTCACTCTACCATACTCTACCTTAAGTTCCTACAGTCTGGTCTCACTCTACCATACTCTATCTTAAGTTCCTACAGTCTGGTCTCACTCTACCATACTCTATCTTAAGTTCCTACAGTCTGGTCTCACTCTACCATACTCTACCCTAAGTTCCTACAGTCTGGTCTCACTCTACCATACTCTACCCTAAGTTCCTACAGTCTGGTCTCACTCTACCATACTCTATCTTAAGTTCCTACAGTCTGGTTTCCTCTACCATACTCTACCCTAAGTTCCTACACTCTGGTCTCACTCTACCATACTCTACCTTAAGTTCCTACAGTCTGGTCTCACTCTACCATACTCTATCTTAAGTTCCTACAGTCTGGTCTCCTCTACTATACTCTACCATAAGTTCCTACAGTCTGGTTTCCTCTACCATACTATACCATAAGTTCCTACAGACTGGTCTCACTCTACCATACTCTACCCTACGTTCCTACATTCTGGTCTCCTCTACCATAAGTTCCTACAGACTGGTCTCTCTCTACCATACTCTACCCTACGTTCCTACATTCTGGTCTCCTCTACCATACTCTACCTTAAGTTCCTACAGACTGGTCTCACTCTACCATACTCTACCCTACGTTCCTACATTCTGGTCTCCTCTACAATAAATTCCTACAGTCTGGTCTCCTCTACCATACTCTACCCTACGTTCCTACACTCTGGTCTCCTCTACCATACTCTACCTTAAGTTCCTACACTCTGGTCTCACTCTACCATACTCTACCTTAAGTTCCTACACTCTGGTCTCACTCTACCATACTCTACCCTACGTTCCTACACTCTGGTCTCCTCTACCATAAGTTCCTACAGTCTGGTCTCACTCTACCATACTCTACCCTACGTTCCTACACTCTGGTCTCCTCTACCATAAGTTCCTACAGTCTGGTCTCCTCTACCATACTCTACCTTAAGTTCCTACACGCTGGTCCTACAGTCTGGTCTCACTCTACCATACTCTACCTTAAGTTCCTACAGTCTGGTCTCCTCTACCATACTCTACCCTAAGTTCCTACAGTCTGGTTTCCTCTACCATACTCTACCATAAGTTCCTACACTCTGGTCTCCTCTACCATACTCTACCTTAAGTTCCTACACTCTGGTCTCCTCTACCATACTCTACCTTAAGTTCCTACACTCTGGTCTCACTCTACCATACTCTACCTTAAGTTCCTACAGTCTGGTCTCCTCTACCATACTCTACCTTAAGTTCCTACACTCTGGTCTCCGCTACCATACTCTACCCTAAGTTCCTACAGTCTGGTCTCACTCTACCATACTCTACCTTAAGGTCCTACAGTCTGGTCTCACTCTACCATACTCTACCTTAAGTTCCTACAGTCTGGTCTCCTCTACCATACTCTACCCTAAGTTCCTACAGTCTGGTTTCCTCTACCATACTCTACCTTAAGTTCCTACACTCTGGCCTCCTCTACCATACTCTACCATAAGTTCCTACAGTCTGGCCTCCTCTACCATACTCTACCCTCCTCTACCATACTCTACCATAAGTTCCTACAGTCTGGTTTCCTCTACCATACTCTACCATAAGTTCCTACACTCTGGCCTCCTCTACCATACTCTACCCTAAGTTCCTACACTCTGGTCTCCTCTACCGTAAGTTCCTACACTCTGGTCTCCTCTACCATAAGTTCCTACAGTCTGGTCTCCTCTACCATAAGTTCCTACAGTCTGGTCTCCTCTACCATACTCTACCTTAAGTTCCTACAGTCTGGTCTCCTCTATCTTAAGTTCCTACAGCCTGGTCTCCTCTACCATACTCTACCTTAAGTTCCTACAGTCTGGTCTCCTCTACCATACTCTACCCTAAGTTCCTACACTCTGGTCTCCTCTACCATACTCTACCATAAGTTCCTACAGTCTGGTCTCCTCTACCATACTCTACCCTAAATTCCTACAGTCTGGTCTCCTCTACCATACTCTACCATAAGTTCCTACAGTCTGGTCTCCTCTACCATACTCTACCTTAAGTTCCTACACTCTGGTCTCCTCTACCATACTCTACCTTAAGTTCCTACACTCTGGTCTCCGCTACCATACTCTACCCTAAGTTCCTACAGTCTGGTCTCACTCTACCATACTCTACCTTAAGGTCCTACAGTCTGGTCTCACTCTACCATACTCTACCTTAAGTTCCTACAGTCTGGTCTCCTCTACATACTCTACCCTAAGTTCCTACAGTCTGGTTTCCTCTACCATACTCTACCCTAAGTTCCTACAGTCTGGTCTCCTCTACCATACTCTACCTAAGTTCCTACAGTCTGGTCTCCTCTACCATACTCTACCATAAGTTCCTACAGTCTGGTCTCCTCTACCATACTCTACCTTAAGTTCCTACACTCTGGTCTCCTCTACCATACTCTACCTTAAGTTCCTACACTCTGGTCTCCGCTACCATACTCTACCCTAAGTTCCTACAGTCTGGTCTCACTCTACCATACTCTACCTTAAGGTCCTACAGTCTGGTCTCACTCTACCATACTCTACCTTAAGTTCCTACAGTCTGGTCTCCTCTACCATACTCTACCCTAAGTTCCTACAGTCTGGTTTCCTCTACCATACTCTACCTTAAGTTCCTACACTCTGGCCTCCTCTACCATACTCTACCCTCCTCTACCATACTCTACCATAAGTTCCTACATTCTGGTTTCCTCTACCATACTCTACCATAAGTTCCTACACTCTGGCCTCCTCTACCATACTCTACCCTAAGTTCCTACACTCTGGTCTCCTCTACCGTAAGTTCCTACACTCTGGTCTCCTCTACCATAAGTTCCTACAGTCTGGTCTCCTCTACCATAAGTTCCTACAGTCTGGTCTCCTCTACCATACTCTACCTTAAGTTCCTACAGTCTGGTCTCTTCTATCTTAAGTTCCTACACTCTGGTCTCCTCTACCATACTCTACCTTAAGTTCCTACACTCTGGCCTCCTCTACCATACTCTACCCTCCTCTACCATACTCTACCATAAGTTCCTACAGTCTGGTCTCCTCTACCATACTCTACCCTAAGTTCCTACAGTCTGGTCTCCTCTACCATACTCTACCATAAGTTCCTACAGTCTGGTCTCCTCTACTATACTCTACCATAAGTTCCTACAGTCTGGTTTCCTCTACCATACTATACCATAAGTTCCTACAGACTGGTCTCACTCTACCATACTCTACCCTACGTTCCTACATTCTGGTCTCCTCTACCATAAGTTCCTACAGACTGGTCTCTCTCTACCATACTCTATCCTACGTTCCTACATTCTGGTCTCCTCTACCATACTCTACCTTAAGTTCCTACAGACTGGTCTCACTCTACCATACTCTACCCTACGTTCCTACATTCTGGTCTCCTCTACCATACTCTATCTTACGTTCCTACAGTCTGGTCTCCTCTACCATACTCTACCCTCAGTTCCCAAACTGGGTTACTCTACCATACTCTACCATCAGTTCCCAAATTGGGTTACTCTACTATACTCTACCTTAAGTTCCCAAATTGGGTTACTCTACTATACTCTACCTTCAGTTCCCACGGTCTAGGTTTCTCTGGTTCAGAGATTTCCAACGGTTCCTTATCACAAGCTTTCAGAAATATTCTCTTCCCGCCAATGAAATTCTTGTTTCTTCTCAAAGCTTGTTCAAGGTCACTTTCTGTGTTGAAGCCAACATAAGCTATACCTGAAATCAGTCAACAAGTTGAATAAATTAGCCAAGGTCATTTCCCCCCCCCCCCCGAGTAATCACCCTGCAAACAATTATATACATAAACTACTGGGCTGTCCGATTAGTGCAGTGGTTAGCACGCTCGCTTCTCACCAATGCAACCCGGGTTTGATCCTCGGACCGGGAAGTATGTGAGATGGTACGGTGCGCCAGATCGGACAGGTGGGTTTTCTCTGGGTACTCCGGTTTCCTCCCACACGAATGACCACATATAAGAAAAGAATTAAGTCATTTATAAATCATTTATTACAAAGATAAATTATTGGCAATCACTGCGATTCCCGGAGCACATATTTTATGGAAATCGTTTCAAATTAATTCCACTGTTGTCAAGGCGATGCAAGATGTTAGCGTTGACGGGGAGTTGATGTTACCACAATGGGAGCATAATACGTTCGTTCATTCTATGTGTGTTTTACGTTTATTTATCGTCGCTATTGGTTGCCCTTATGAGCGACGCCTCCTGAAGAGATTAGTCATTTTAGAGTTTTGGAGGATAATGCAATGATACAGACAGATACATTCCAGAGTCTCCTCTGGTTCTTTTACGTGCACGGTGTAAAGGACCGACACGAGACATCGGTTTAGCATCCCATCTGAAAGACTGTTAATTTTATTAGGGTCAGACGGGGGATCAAATCTGCGATCCCTGGATTACCAGTCCAACGTTCATTCTACACCTCGCGACAGTGTGGTAATTGCAAAACGAAATGATAAGTAGTGTACCGTGGCCGGGGGGGTCTAGTCATGAGGTTCTTTCAGATATGGCTGGTTGATGAACAATTGGTTAAATAATGGCTACTGTCTGGTGTGAAGTGCCAGCTATTTAAATGATGGTTACTGTTTGGTGAGCCGCCATCTAGTTAAATAATGGTTACTGTTTGGTGAGCCGCCAGCTAGTTAAATAATGGTTACTGTTTGGTGAGCCGCCAGCTAGTTAAATAATGCTTACTGCCCGATTAGAGGATTGAACGAGGTTTCCGGGCTCATTCTAGAGGGCGACTTGGTGGAAATAGTCGCACTATGGACCGACCATGACATCGCCCCCTGGGGGCCCCACTTCTCGCTATTAAAATCCTTTTTTTTTAAATTTTCATACAAAATTTTGTCCAGTAAGATACACTGGCCCATTAAAACGCACCCCTTCTATTCGCATGTTGTATTTAATGGTTGTACTGTCCAGTAAGATACTGTGTAGAACTGATTCCTCAAAATAGAAAAATAAAACAAAATACAAACCGATAGGTCGTTTAACTGCATTTTTTGCGACATGCAGTTTGGATACTTTCAAAGGCTGAAAAAATTCTTTTACTGCTTTCTGAAATGAAATTATGAGAAAAATGTGAGAAAGTAGTCGGGCAGTGGCGTAATTTGAGTCAGACGCAAGCACTATGTACAAATGTTTATACATATTCCAGCCTACGAAAGATTCTTTGTTCAAAATCATGATATAAACTTGTTACTTCTTTCTAGGAATGGCTACAAATGTTTGAATATTCAAATGTTAAAATCGTATTCAAATGTAATAACTTGAATTTTGGAAACATTTTATTCACACAAAAAATTTCATATAGTTGTGTGTTTAATTTTAACAGTTAATATTCAAACTCAAAAGGATGGCCCACTGAAGGATGAAGTAGTGACATTATATTGTTACAGTTAAACCTGTGTTAGGGGTCTCCTCTAGCAGCCACATTTCCAATGTGTTATTTTATTATACATGTGACCTCTATTAAACAGCCAGTTTCCAGATTCCTAATGTGTTGGTTTATTATACATGTGACCTCTATTAAACAGCAAGTTTCCAGATTCCCAATATGTTGTTTTATTATACATGTGACCACTATTAAGCAGCCAGTTTCCAGATTCCCAATATGTTGTTTTTATTATACATGTGACCTCTATTAAGCAGCCAGTTTCCAGATTCCCAATATGTTGGTTTATTATACATGTGACCTCTATTAAGCAGCCAGTTTCCAGATTCCCAATATGTTGTTTTTATTATACATGTGACCTCTATTAAGCAGCAAGTTTCCAGATTCCCAATATGTTGGTTTATTATACATGTGACCTCTATTAAGCAGCCAGTTTCCAGATTCCCAATATGTTGTTTTATTATACATGTGAGATTCCATTGTGTGATATAAAAACATGAGGATTATACAGACCTCCAAGAGAGATTCCCTCGAGTGATACAACATGAGGATTGTACAGACCTCCAAGAGAGATTCCCTCGAGTGATACAACATGAGGATTGTACAGACCTCCAAGAGAGATTCCCTCGAGTGATACAACATGAGGATTATACAGACCTCCAAGAGAGATTCCCTCGTGTTATACAACATGAGGATTGTACAGACCTCCAAGAGAGATTCATTCGTGTGATACAACATGAGGATTGTACAGACCTCCAAGAGAGATTCCATCGTGTGATACAACATGAGGATTATACAGACCTCCAAGAGAGATTCCATCATGTGATAGAACATGAGGATTGTACAGACCTCCAAGAGAGATTCCCTCGTGTGATACAACATGAGGATTGTACAGACCTCCAAGAGAGATTCCATCTGTGATAAACATGAGGATTGTACAGACCTCCAAGAGAGATTCCCCTCGGTGATACAACATGAGGATTGTACAGACCTCCAAGAGAGATTCCATCGTGTGATACACATGAGGATTGTACAACCTCCAGAGAGTTCCCGTGTGATAATGTGATAGAACATGAGGATTGTACAGACCTCCAAGAGAGATTCCCTCGAGTTATACAACATGAGGATTGTACAGACCTCCAAGAGAGATTCCATCGTGTGATACAACATGAGGATTGTACAGACATCCAAGAGAGATTCCCTCGTGTGATACAACATGATGAGGATTAATGATATCTACTCACCTCCCCACATTTTGTAGGTAAACCTTTTAGCTTCAACATGTACACTTTACACTTGTCTGCCTGTAAAATACACAAACTGTTACACAACACAGGCAATGAACATACATTTATTTGCTACAGTGTTCAGTAGATGCCTGTTGCATAGACTTCAAATATTTATCTGTTATTTATCAGTTCTTCAAATTGGCTTCAATTTTGTTCTCAATTGGTGAGAGAAGTGGCGTACCGCCGCGTCTGATCAGGATCTGTGTTATGTGTGATTTCGGGTTTTATGCCTGCATCAGCACTATTTTGGGCTATTTCGCCGGCGGGCAGTTTAGCTAACAACACCTTTCCTGGCAGGCTCCAGCGGTTAACCAGATAGCGAGACATGATAGATAGATAGATAGATAGATAGATAGATAGATAGATAGATAGATAGATAGATAGATAGATAGATAGATAGATAGATAGATAGATAGATAGATAGATAGATAGATAGATAGATAGATAGATAGATAGATAGATAGATAGATAGATAGATAGATAGATAGATAGATAGATAGATAGATAGATAGATAGATAGATAGATAGATAGATAGATAGATAGATAGATAGATAGATAGATAGATAGATAGATAGATAGATAGATAGATAGATAGATAGATAGATAGATAGATAGATAGATAGATAGATAGATAGATAGATAGATAGATAGATAGATAGATAGATAGATAGATAGATAGATAGATAGATAGATAGATAGATAGATAGATAGATAGATAGATAGATAGATAGATAGATAGATAGATAGATAGATAGATAGATAGATAGATAGATAGATAGATAGATAGATAGATAGATAGATAGATAGATAGATAGATAGATAGATAGATAGATAGATAGATAGATAGATAGATAGATAGATAGATAGATAGATAGATAGATAGATAGATAGATAGATAGATAGATAGATAGATAGATAGATAGATAGATAGATAGATAGATAGATAGATAGATAGATAGATAGATAGATAGATAGATAGATAGATAGATAGATAGATAGATAGATAGATAGATAGATAGATAGATAGATAGATAGATAGATAGATAGATAGATAGATAGATAGATAGATAGATAGATAGATAGATAGATAGATAGATAGATAGATAGATAGATAGATAGATAGATAGATAGATAGATAGATAGATAGATAGATAGATAGATAGATAGATAGATAGATAGATAGATAGATAGATAGATAGATAGATAGATAGATAGATAGATAGATAGATAGATAGATAGATAGATAGATAGATAGATAGATAGATAGATAGATAGATAGATAGATAGATAGATAGATAGATAGATAGATAGATAGATAGATAGATAGATAGATAGATAGATAGATAGATAGATAGATAGATAGATAGATAGATAGATAGATAGATAGATAGATAGATAGATAGATAGATAGATAGATAGATAGATAGATAGATAGCGAGACATGATAGATAGCGAGACATGATTGATAGCGAGATATGATAGATAGATAGCGAGACATGATAGATAGATAGCGAGACATGATAGATAGCGAGCGAGACATGATAGATAGCGAGACATGATAGATAGATAGCGAGACATGACAGATAGTGAGACAGGATAGATAGCGAGACATGATAGATAGCGAGACATGATAGATAGATAGATAGATAGATAGATAGATAGATAGATAGCGAGACATGATAGATAGCGAGACATGATAGATAGCAAGACATGATAGATAGATAGCGAGACATGATAGATAGCGAGACATGATAGATAGATAGCGAGACATGATATATAGCGAGATATGATAGATAGATAGATAGCGAGACATGATAGATAGCGAAACATGATTGATAGCGAGACATGATAGATAGATAGCGAGACATGATAGATAGCGAGCGAGACATGATAGATAGCGAGACATGATAGATAGATAGATAGATAGCGAGACATGACAGATAGTGAGACAGGATAGATAGCGAGACATGATAGATAGTGAGACATGATAGATAGATAGATAGCGAGACATGATAGATAGATAGTGAGACATGATAGATAGCGATACATGATAGATAGATAGTGAGACATGATAGATAGCGAGATATGATAGATAGCGAGACATGATAGATAGCGAGACATGATAGATAGCGAGACATGATAGATAGATAGTGAGACATGATAGATAGCGAGACATGATAGATAGCGAGACATGATAGATAGATAGCGAGACATGATAGATAGCGAGACATGATAGATAGATAGATAGTGAGACATGATAGATAGATAGTGAGACATGATAGATAGTGAGACAGGATAGATAGATAGATAGCGAGACATGATAGATAGCGAGACATGATAGATAGCGAGACATGATAGATAGATAGCGAGACATGATAGATAGCGAGACATGATAGATAGATAGTGAGACATGATAGATAGTGAGACAGGATAGATAGTGAGACAGGATAGATAGCGAGACAGGATAGATAGTGAGACATGATAGATAGATAGCGAGACATGATAGATAGCGAGACATGATAGATAGATAGATAGTGAGACATGATAGATAGCGAGACATGATAGATATCGAGACATGATAGATAGATAGCGAGACATGATAGATAGATAGCGAGACATGATAGATAGCAAGACATGATAGATAGATAGATAGCGAGATATGATAGATAGATAGATAGATAGATAGCGAGACATGATAGATAGCGAGACATGATAGATAGCGAGACATGATAGATAGCGAGCGAGACATGATAGATAGCGAGACATGATGGATAGCGAGCGAGACATGATAAATAGCGAGACATGATAGATAGATAGATAGCGAGACATGATAGATAGCGAGACATGATAGATAGCGATACATGATAGATAGCGAGACGTGATAGATAGCGAGACATGATAGATAGTGAGACAGGATAGTGAGACATGATAGATAGCGAGACATGATAGCGCACTACTAACCTGTTTCTCTACGACTTCTCCTTTCTGTACTGTGTCCTGTTGGTCTGGGGTTGATTTAGACAGGTGTTTTTTATCTCCACCAGAAACCTTAGACTTCAGATACTGAAAAATATTCAGCCACTCACTACAGTGTGAAACATACTGCTTAAAGCGACACTATATTCAACAACTCACTACAGTTTGAAACATACTGTTTAAAGCGACACTATATTCAACAACTCACTACAATTTGAAACATACTGCTTAAAGCGACACTATATTCAACAACTCACTACAGTTTGAAACATACTGCTTAAAGCGACACTATATTCAGCAACTCACTACAGTGTGAAACATACTGCTTAAAGCGACACTATATTCAACAACTCACTACAGTTTGAAACATACTGCTAAAAGCGACACTATATTCAGCAACTCACTACAGTTTGAAACATACTGCTAAAAGCGACACTATATTCAACAACTCACTACAGTGTGAAACATACTGCTTAAAGCGACACTATATTCAACAACTCACTACAGTGTGAAACATACTGCTTAAAGCGACACTATATTCAACAACTCACTACAATTTGAAACATACTGCTTAAAGCGACACTATATTCAGCAACTCACTACAGTGTGAAACATACTGCTTAAAGCGACACTATATTCAACAACTCACTACAATTTGAAACATACTGCTTAAAGTGACACTATATTCAACAACTCACTACAGTTTGAAACATACTGCTTAAAGCGACACTATATTCAACAACTCACTACAGTGTGAAACATACTGCTTAAAGCGACACTATATTCAACAACTCACTACAGTGTGAAACATACTGCTTAAAGCGACACTATATTCAGCAACTCACTACAGTGTGAAACATACTGCTTAAAGCGACACTATATTCAACAACTCACTACAATTTGAAACATACTGCTTAATGACACTATATTCAGCAACTCACTACAGTGTGAAACATATTGCTTAAAGCGACACTATATTCAGCAACTCACTACAGTTTGAAACATACTGCTTAAAGCGACACTATATTCAGCAACTCACTACAGTGTGAAACATACTGCTTAAAGCGACACTATATTCAGCAACTCACTACAGTGTGAAACATACTGCTTAAAGCGACACTATATTCAACAACTCACTACAGTGTGAAACATACTGCTTAAAGCGACACTATATTCACAACTCACTACAGTGTGAAACATACTGCTTAAAGCGACACTATATTCAGCAACTCACTACAGTGTGAAACATACTGCTTAAAGCGACACTATATTCAACAACTCACTACAATGTAAAACATACTGCTTAAAGCGACACTATATTCAACAACTCACTACAATGTGAAACATACTGCTTAAAGCGATTCTATATTCAACAACTCACTACAATGTGAAACATACTGCTTAAAGCGACACTATATTCAACAACTCACTACAATTTGAAACATCCTGCTTAAAGCGACACTATATTGTACAACTCACTACAGTGTGAAACATACTGCTTAAAGCGACACTATATTCAGCAACTCACTACAGTGTGAAACATCCTGCTTAAAGCGACACTATATTCAACAACTCACTACAGTGTGAAACATACTGCTTAAAGCAACACTATATTCAGCAACTCACTACAGTGTGAAACATACTGCTTAAAGCGACACTATATTCAGCAACTCACTACAGTGTGAAACATACTGCTTAAAGCAACACTATATTGTACAACTCACTACAGTTTGAAACATACTGCTTAAAGCGACACTATATTGTACAACTCACTACAGTTTGAAACATACTGCTTAAAGCGACACTATATTGTACAACTCACTACAGTGTGAAACATACTGCTTAAAGCGACACTATATTCAGCAACTCACTACAGTGTGAAACATACTGCTTAAAGCGACACTATATTCAACAACTCACTACAGTGTGAAACATCCTGCTTAAAGCGACACTATATTGTACAACTCACTACAGTGTGAAACATACTGCTTAAAGCGACACTATATTCAGCAACTCACTACAGTGTGAAACATACTGCTTAAAGCAACACTATATTCAACAACTCACTACAGTGTGAAACATACTGCTTAAAGCGACACTATATTCAACAACTCACTACAGTGTGAAACATACTGCTTAAAGCGACACTATATTCAGCAACTCACTACAGTGTGAAACATACTGCTTAAAGCAACACTATATTCAACAACTCACTACAGTGTGAAACATACTGCTTAAAGCGACACTATATTCAACAACTCACTACAGTGTGAAACATACTGCTTAAAGCGACACTATATTCAGCAACTCACTACAGTGTGAAACATACTGCTTAAAGCGACACTATATTCAACAACTCACTACAGTGTGAAACATACTGCTTAAAGCGACACTATATTCAACAACAATATACACATTTGAATAATTAGCTTCAGACTGTGTGTCACGATATACCGGTATATCAGATATATATCGTACTGCGATACAAAGACATGTACCAGTTTTTGCACGCTATTTTCATAGTTCCCATAATGCACACTTAACATGACAGCGTTATATCCGGTCAAATAGTACTCGAGTCCAAGTCAAATTGTACTCAAGTCAAATCTACTCAAGTCAAATCGTACTCAAGTCAAATTGTACTCAAGTCAAATAGTACTCAAGTCAAATAGTACAGAATGTGCTGCACACACAAATATTCTAAAGAGTGGATGATTAGAATGTGCTGCACACACAGATATTCTAAGGAGTGGATGATTAGAATGTGCTGCACACTGAGATATTCTAAGTAGTGGATGATTAGAATGTGCTACACATCGAGATATTCTAAGGAGTGGATGATTAGAATGTGCTACACATCGAGATATTCTAAAGAGTGGATGATTAGAATGTGCTGCACACTGAGATATTCTAAGGAGTGGACGATTAGAATATGCTGCACACAGAGATATTCTAAGGAGTGGATGATTAGAATGTGCTGCACACTGAGATATTCTAAGGAGTGGACGATTAGAATGTGCTGCACACTGAGATATTCTAAAGAGTGGATGATTAGAATGTGCTGCACACTGAGATATTCTAAGGAGTGGATGATTAGAATGTGCTGCACACTGAGATATTCTAAGGAGTGGACGATTAGAATGTGCTGCACACAGAGATATTCTATGGAGTGGATGATTAGAATGTGCTGCACACTGAGATATTCTAAAGAGTGGATGATTAGAATGTGCTGCACACTGAGATATTCTAAAGAGTGGATGATTAGAATGTGCTGCACACTGAGATATTCTGAAGAGTGGATGATTAGAATGTGCTGCACACTGAGATATTCTAAGTAGTGGACGATTAGAATGTGCTGCACACTGAGATATTCTAAAGAGTGGATGATTAGAATGTGCTGCACACTGAGATATTCTAAAGAGTGGATGATTAGAATGTGCTGCACACTGAGATATTCTAAAGAGTGGATGATTAGAATGTGCTGCACACTGAGATATTGTAAGGAGTGGATAATTACAATGTGCTGCACACTGAGATATTGTAAGGAGTGGATGATTAGAATGTGCTGCACACTGAGATATTCTAAGGAGTGGATAATTACAATGTGCTGCACACCGAGATATTGTAAGGAGTGGATGATTAGAATGTGCTGCACACTGAGATATTGTAAGGAGTGGATGATTAGAATGTGCTGCACACTGAGATATTCTAAAGAGTGGATGATTAGAATGTGCTGCGCACTGAGATATTCTAAAGAGTGGATGATTAGAATGTGCTGCACACTGAGATATTCTAAAGAGTGGATGATTAGAATGTGCTGCACACTGAGATATTCTAAAGAGTGGATGATTAGAATGTGCTGCAGATTTTATGCCTTGTTATGTATCAGAAAGACTGTAAGTGGGTGATAGAACTCGTGGTCTCTGGGTTTGCACATGCCACAGATCTGCCTACTATAACTTAGTCTGAACAGAATTGAGTTTAAAGTGTTAGCCATTAGTATGGTTTACACAACATACTTACATCTAAGTCAGACAATTCCTTATTCACAGCCATTTTATTGTGTTCCAGTTTTATCATTTCTTCATCAGCTGAAAACACAAAAAGCTTTACAACTGCGATCACTTCATCCACTGTGTACTCGACAGTAAATGCTAGCGCTAACTAGCCACACGCTAACTAGACACACGCTATCTAGCCACATGCTAACTAGCCACACACTAACTAGCCACACACTAACCAGCCACATGCTAACTAGCCACACACTAACTAGCCACACACTAACTAGCCACACACTAACTAGCCACATGCTAACTAGCCACACACTAACTAGCCACACACTAACTAGCCACACACTAACTAGCCACACACTAACTACCCACATGCTAACTAGCCACACGCTAACTAGACACACGCTAACTAGCCACATGCTAACTAGCCACACGCTAACTAGACACACGCTAACTAGACACACGCTAACTAGACACACGCTATCTAGCCACATGCTATCTAGCCACATGCTAACTAGCCACACACTAACTAGCCACACACTAACTAGCCACATGCTAACTAGCCACACGCTAACTAGACACACGCTAACTAGACACACGCTATCTAGCCACACGCTAACTAGCCACATGCTAACTAGCCACACACGAACTACCCACACGCTAACTAGCCACACACGAACTACCCACACGCTAACTAGCCACACACGAACTACCCACACGCTAACTAGCCACACACGAACTACCCACATGCTAACTAGCCAGACAGGTGAAATGTCAACCAGTGAGCTGTGCTGAAAGTAACAAGTATTTGAAATATCTTTTATTTCATACCATGTAATGCTGCTTTAAGAAACCACTATACGATCAGAGTTCTTGTATTTCACTAAGAAATAGCTCGACTACGCTACACTGGAAAACACATCTATATTTATATTTCGGGTTTTACGCCTGCATCAGCACCATTTTGGGCTATAGTTTACCTAACAACACCTTTCCTGGGCAGGCTCCAGCGGTTAACCAGTACTTGGGTGCACCAACCTCCGTAAGAAACTGCCAACTTTTTCATATAAATGAGACACGGCCTGAGCGGGGCTCGAGCCCGTGACCATCAGTGATAGTAGGTTACAGTGGTATACAAGTCAGCGACCTTAACCACTCGACCACGGAGGCGGACCCTAGAAAACACAGCGTATCAACAAATAGGCTAAAAAAGTAAAGTAATGATTAAGTTACGGGCAACCACTAAAAAATAGTTATAAAATATTTTACACGAGTTTGTACGAGCAGTGTCTTGCTGTTGAGCTCGTATATCCTTGGTGGTCCTGGGTGCCGACACCTGCTCTTCATCTTCCTCCTGATCCTGCCCTGCTGGTCCAGCGCCATCGTTTGTCCACACAGGCTTCATACGCGTGTTCTTGTGAACATCCACAAACTCACTTAACTTAGGATCCTCCTTCACCTATAAAGCAAAGAGCGTTGGATTTGTGTTTTACGGCATAACAGCATAATGTAAATCGATGATTAGTTTATGCAAATTTATCTTAGCTTGATTGCGAAACAAATTCTGACAACTATTATTAATGGTGGAGAAATACACGGACAGGCACAAGGGTAGAATCTCTGGCATTCTGCAAGTCAGCTGGATAGCTTCATCAGTAGTTGAAAGATTATATATGTTAAATTTCGGGTTTTACGCTTGCATCAGCACCATTTCGGGCTATATCGCCAGCGGGCAGTTTACCTAACAACGCCTTTCCTGGACAGGCTCCAACGGTTAACCAGTACTTGGGTGCACCAACCTCCGTAAGAAACTGCCAACTTTTTCATATAAATGAGACACGGTCTGAGTGGGGCTCGAACCCGTGACCATCAGTGATGATAGGTTACAGTGGTATACAAGTCAGCGACCTTAACCACTCGACCACGGAGGCAGACTAGTAGTTGAAAGAATTTGGGATTTGAACTGATAGAAGTGAGAGGCAATGACCGTAATCACCCAGCCACGGAGGCCCCCTCCAAGGGATAAGAAGGCACCTACAACACGTGCTGTTTCAGATTAGCTTCATATCTCTATGCTTACACATAGCCTGCTGAGCAAGTGCCTACATTACAAATATAAAATTCCACAAACCTTTGAATGTTTTGGTCTTTGCGTTTCAATCTTGTTATGTGTTTGTTTGGCTGTGCTTTCCTTTTCTTTTGCATACTTGCTCCATGCTCTCGGTTTGTTTGTATCACCAAAATCATTAGCAATCTCTACCTAAAACACACCAAAATCATTAGCAATCTCTACCTAAAACACACCAAAATCATTAGCAATCTCTACCTAAAACACACCAAAATCTTTAGCAATCTCTACCTAAAACACACCAACATCTTTAGCAATCTTCACCTAAAACACACCAAAATCATTAGCAATCTCTACCTAAAACACACCAAAATCTTTAGCAATCTCTACCTAAAACACATCAAAATCTTTAGCAATCTCTACCTAAAACACACCAAAATCTTTAGCAATCTCTTGTTGCATTCGGTATTAAGAGGCATCGACAGTTTGGGCCTGAGGTTATAAAACTTTTCTCCAATCTCAAACTCAGTCTCAAGCTTCTCATTGGTTCAGCTGACAGTAAAACTCAGAATCAACCAATCTAATCACTTGAGATCTGAGAAAACTTTTATAACCTCGGTCACTGTGGTCATTTACAGCGGAATGAATGCCCGAGTCAAGTACATAGCATCAAGAATTGACTTGCTATCCAATACAATTGTGACATCTGTGACATCATAGTCAAGTACTTGTTGTGATGTCATAGTAAAGTACTTGTTGTGATGTCATAGTAAAGTACTTGCTGTGACATCATAGTAAAGTACTTGTTTTGATGTCATAGTAAAGTACTTGTTGTGATGTCATAGTAAAGTACTTGCTGTGACATCATAGTAAAGTACTTGTGACATCATAGTAAAGTACTTGTTGTGACGTCATAGTAAAGTACTTGCTGTGACGTCATAGTAAAGTACTTGTTGCAACGTCATAGTAAAGTACTTGTTGTGACGTCATAGTAAAGTACTTGTTGCGACTTCATAGTAAAGTACTTGTTGCGACATCAGAGTAAAGTACTTGCTGTGACGTCATAGTAAAGTACTTGTTGTGACGTCATAGTAAAGTACTTATGGTGATGTCATAGTAAAGTACTTGCTGTGATGTCATAGTAAAGTACTTTGTTGTGACGTCATAGTAAAGTACTTGTGGTGACGTCATAGTAAAGTACATGTTGTGACGTCATAGTAAAGTACTTGTTGTGACGTCATAGTAAAGTACTTGGTGTGACGTCATAGTAAAGTACTTGTTGTGACGTCATAGTAAAGTACTTGTTGCGACTTCATAGTAAAGTACTTGTTGCGACGTCAGAGTAAAGTACTTGTTGTGACCTCATAGTAAAGTACTTGTTGCGACGTCATAGTAAAGTACTTGTTGTGACTTCATAGTAAAGTACTTGTTGCGACATCAGAGTAAAGTACTTGTTGTGACCTCATAGTAAAGTACTTGTTGTGACGTCATAGTAAAGTACTTGTTGTGACATCATAGTAAAGTACTTGTTGTGACGTCATAGTAAAGTACTTGTTGCAACGTCATAGTAAAGTACTTGTTGCGACGTCATAGTAAAGTACTTGTTGCGACGTCATAGTAAAGTACTTGTTGCGACTTCATAGTAAAGTACTTGTTGCGACATCAGAGTAAAGTACTTGTTGTGACCTCATAGTAAAGTACTTGTTGTGACGTCATAGTAAAGTACTTGTTGTGACATCATAGTAAAGTACTTGTTGTGACGTCATAGTAAAGTACTTGTTGCAACGTCATAGTAAAGTACTTGTTGCGACGTCATAGTAAAGTACTTGTTGCGACGTCATAGTAAAGTACTTGTTGCGACTTCATAGTAAAGTACTTGTTGCGACATCAGAGTAAAGTACTTGTTGTGACCTCATAGTAAAGTACTTGTTGTGACGTCATAGTAAAGTACTTGTTGCGACATCATAGTAAAGTACTTGTGATGTCATAGTAAACTACTTGTTGTGACGTCATAGTAAAGTACTTGTTGTGATGTCATAGTAAAGTACTTGTTGTGACGTCATAGTAAAGTACTTGTTGCGACGTAATAGTAAAGTACTTGTTGCGACATCATAGTAAAGTACTTGTTGTGACATCAGTCGCATGTGTTCCATTCATAAAATTGACATAATAATATACATGTAGAATGCACACTGTTGTTTAGAATACATTTACAAGATTTGTGTAATATAACAGTTTCATGAATGTCAAAGCTGAATATCATTTAAGCAAAGTAACCAATACAAGTAAAATTACAAATAAAATGTGAACTACTTCTCGTTGTGTTTACTATTCATTTACAACCAACTGCATAACGTACTTATTACATGCAAACATCACTTGCCACCTAAAGATAGTATAACGGCTTACTGCTATTTTGGAGGCATCAATGAATGTCTTGTTGAATTGTTGAAGAGCAGTCTTGGCTTCGAACCCAGTCTTGTAGCCAATAAATGCAAATTTCCTGAATACTCCGTCCTTTGTGTACTTCAAACTGCAATCAGTTACTGAGCCAACCGATCCAAAATGATTTCTCAGTCGTTCCTCCTTAATCTGAGAAATAAATTAAATATCATTAATGTAGACAGCGTGTTAGACCACTCAGCCGCCTAGATTCTTATTGGTGAGCTGTTCAGCGTCACAAGAAGTCAATCATTAATGTAGACAGCGTGTTAGACCACTCAGCCGCGTAGATTTTTATTGGCGAGCTGTTCAGCGTCACAAGAAGTCAATCATTAATGTGGACAGCGTGTTAGACCACTCAGCCGTGTAGATTCTTATTGGCGAGATGTCAGCGTCACAAGAAGTCAATCATTAATGTAGACAGCGTGTTAGACCACTCAGCCGCGTAAATTCTTATTGGTGAGCTGTTCAGTGTCACAAGAAGTCAATCATTAATGTAGACAGCGTGTTAGACCACTCAGCCGTGTAGATTCTTATTGGTGAGCTGTTCAGCATCACAAGAAGTCAATCATTAATGTAGACAGCGTGTTAGACCACTCAGCCGCGTAAATTCTTATTGGCGAGCTGTTCAGCTGTTCGAAGGGTTCGACATTAACGGAAGATAGATAGACACAGGGGGATCAAACCTGCATCCCCTGTGCTATTAGTCCATTATTGATGTACAATATATATATTTGTTCAAGAGATGAATATGTTATGCTTAATCATTATCTATCTGATCTATAGCTCTGTCTGTCCGAATTGATCACAATCCGTCCACTGGTTCACTACACACATGTGTTTATTGAAAATTATTCTACCAAGTTGGCATCAAGGACAAAAATTATATGTATGATAGTACATAGATTTTGTGGAATGACATCCTACCCCAGTTGGCAGATTTTTCACAATTAAACGAGACATTTTTTGGCGAAATGTTCTATTGTGAAATGTGGTTTGTTGATGACTGGATCATGTCTAATAAATATTTCCGCTTCGTTGTCATCACTGAAGGGCGCTGTCTAAAATGCGGACGCGTTATATATATAGAGGGGAAATGTGGACGCTATATAGAGGGAAAACGCGGGCGCTATAGACGTATATTGATCATAGAGCAGACTGCATTGTATAATGCAGACGCTTCGATATCACTATTTCGAAATGACAGACACATTAAACATATAACAAACTGCGGACGCTATATATATATAGAGGGAAAATGCGGACGCTATATATATATAGAGGGAAAACGCGGGCGCTATCGACATATATTGATCATAGAGCAGACTGCTGTGTATAATGCAGACGCTTCGATATCACTATTTCGAAATGACAGACACATTGAACATATAACAAACTGTGGACGCTATATATATATATATATATAGAGAGAGAGAGAGGGGGAAATGCGGACGCTATATATATAGAGAGGGAAAACGCGGGCGCTATTGATGTATAGAGAAATGGTGGACGCTATAGTAACTAGCTGGCGATATAGTTTTTAATTGCGGACACTCGAATTAAGAGATCATTTTAATAAGATTATGTTCAAACTCTGTATGATATTGAAAATATAACAAACCGCGGACGCATTTGTAATAAGATTTATTTCAAGTGTTAGTATCGTATACATAGTTCCCGTGTGACGTTCATTCCTACTGTGGCTGCCATTTTGAATGGCAAAGTTGATCAGATATTATATATAATATATAGTAGCGTAATTTTGTTTTCTTCATAAAATATTTATTTTTCATCCCATACCATGGTTCATACATTGCTGGAAAGCTCTCAATGAACATATTTTTTGTATCATTTCACAAATTTCATATCAATACCGAATACATAATAATTTACCTGTATATTAATATTTCAACTGTGAAAATAGACTTTCAAAAATAGGTGCAAGTTAAGTTCTTATAATTTATAATCCATACATCACTGTCAAAAAATAAATTATTATTTAAAAAGTACAATTTAATACCTTTAAAATCATACCAAATTTTATATTAAGAAACCAAAATTAATAAAGTTATTGCAATTAAAGAATTACTAGTAAAATCATGAAATTGCCGTTAATAAAACTTGCCAGTCAAAATGGCTGCCAAGATAAGATCTTATCAGTGTTTTTGACTGCCGTGGGAACTATGTATTGATCATAGAGCAGACTGCATGGTATAATGCAGACGCTTCGATATCACTGTTTCGAAATGGCAGACACGTTAAACATATAACAAACTGCGGACGCTATATATATATAGAGGGGAAATGCGGACGCTATTGACGTATATTGATCATAGAGCAGACTGCATGGTATAATGCAGACGCTTCGATATCACTGTTTCGAAATGGCAGACACTTAAACATATAACAAACTGCGGACGCTATATATATATATAGGGAAAACGCGGGCGATTGACGTTTATTGATCATAGAGCAGACTGCATTTATAATGCAGACGCTTCGATATCACTATTTCGAAATGACAGACACATTGAACATATAACAAACTGCGGACGCTATATATATATATTAGTATATATTATATATATATATATATATATTATTATAGATATATTATATATTATATAATATAGAGGGAAAATATTATATTCAAATTCTTGTATGGTATTTCAAGTGTTAGTATCATAATGATCATAGAACGTAAACATTTCTTCCAGAGTGTAGTTGTCGTCGTCGGTGCAAATGATATTGGATCGCGGAGTGCTGACGTTCGTACCACCACTGTCCGTCGCACCATCATCGACCATCGTACCACCACCGTCCGTCGTACCATCACCGACCATCGCACCATCATCGACCATCGTACCACCACCGTCCGTCGTACCATCACCGACCATCGCACCATCACCGACCATCGCACCATCATCGACCATCGTACCATCACCGACGGTATCAGAAAATACAAAATTGAGGGGAAATCGATAAAATGAACATTTTTCAAAATTAGCAATCAAGGGGAAGCGAGTGTTATCAATTGGGATGGACATACCAAATGAAAATAAAATGTTCAATTTGAGTCAATTAAGAAAAAACTGTCGCCCGAAGCATGCTAAAAAATGTGGAACTAAAAAAGGTAGAATCGGCGATACCGAGTTTGACGTTAATCCAGCGCCGGACTCGGTGATTAAAACTTTAACTGTAAATATGCATGAAACACCCAAACCAAGTCATGGTTTAGCAAAGGAAAGTCAAACGAAAAGGTGAAGAAAACATTACAATTCGAACATTCAACCCCAAACGTCAATTCATCACCACGCACACTAACTCCATGCTCATCTGACAGAAAAAGAAAGATCCAAGAAAAAGAAGAAAAAGAACAATATAAATTCCCAAAACTAGAAACTGAACTTTCAATAATAACTGAAGAAAACGAATTAACACCTTTTGAAATAAGCAACAGAAATAACAGCACTGATTGTAATACTAAAACATGTGAAATATGGAATGGAGAAATGGGACTAACGCTAGATGATAGTTGTGACTTAAATACTAACAATTTTTTTTATTGTATTTAAAAATAAACAACAGATGTACCAAATATTTTAAATTGCTAAATAAATCAATGACGAAAATAATAACAGAAAGGGACAAAGAAACGCATACTTTTTTTAAAAAAAGACGAAATATTATATAATGTATAAGAAAATAACATTGAATGAAAGCAAAGACAACTGACACAATAACAAACACAGCAACCATAAGGACGTTTAATCTCACACATTATCTAACACCTTTATAAAGTAATACCTATAGCGCCCGCTTTATCCCTATATGTATTACATAGCGTCCGCATTATCTCTCTCTATATATATAGCGCCCGCTTAACGAGTCCGCATTTTAGACAGACCCTCACTGATGCTAAAAAGTGAAAACTCGACAGACTGGCACTGCGGCTACACCTTTGTGTGTAACGTAGTCTAACTAAATACTCTTCTCTCTCCCTCGTGGCGATGGATTCCATCAGGAATGAGGTCTCGAGAGTGATTTATATAAGTTGAAATAACTTGTTTCGCAATCGAGCTAAAATAAATTTGTATAGACTAAACTAAAAGCATGGCCTCACGCTTGGCCTATGCATTTCTTTAAAAAAAAATTAATAATTCGTGTACCGTACCGAAATGCAAACTATATTAATTAAAACTAAAATTGGCTTAGTTGATAAAATGAAAGGCTAAATTACTTGTCCAGCCATTTCACCATTTTAAAAGCTCACCAAAGTTGGAATGAAAAACACAGGCCTCACTAACCTTTCTATATTATGTATTCTTATTTTAAATTAAGCTGGTATGATCCATGCATTACACGCATCAGGATCTGTCTGAATGACAAGCTAGGTTCCTGCATGCATGTAGTAGCTCTAATAATCCAAATCGGATATGTTGTCTTTCTTTGCAAGCTCGAATAGTTATGCTGTTAAACTGCCCATTTCGTTCATACTAATAGGTAGAGTGGTGGAACATATGCTCGGCGTATTCCTATGCTCAGCGTATTCGTTCCATTTACATCCGTATTTAAAATATTTAAATAGTTTTAACCTATTTTCGCTGACAGAGGTGAAGCATGGTTCAATAGCATTCCGTTGTGCGTGCCGGTAGCCTAATGCAACTGTCACCTGACTAGTTCAGTAGCCGAATATAAACAGATAACTTGATGGGAATTATTTTCCACCGAAATGATGCGGTTTATGAGCATTTCAGGTAGCTATCCGAATTGGGAAAAAATGTACAAATAACCAGAAAAAAAGTTTCTTATAAGTTTTAATATTGTTAGTTATTGATGTTACTAAGTCAAAATAATATATTCAACATTTACACGTGCATACATAAACAAATTCATGTACGCCGTGCATAGGTGCCCTAAAGTATCTAGTTCCCCATGGAAACAGGTGCCGTTGTGATAGCTGTTGTGAGGCCCATGGTCACGTAATGAAGCTAACATTTTCAACAACAATTTTTTAAAAGTTGTGTTCACGACTTAAGAAAATAAAATAATATACGGCAAGTGCATTTAACTTTTTTTATAAGCCATGATATGTAGGATTTACGCCGAGCATAGGTTCCACCACTCTATGTATGTTTGCTCCGAGCGCCGTGTTTTAAACCTGCCCTCATCACTGTTCCAATCCAATACTACATGGCAAAGAAGGATACACGTTGACTAGCAATAGCACCTAGGGGAAGGGCCGTAACTAATGTTAGTTTTGTTTGTGTAAGCATATTTTATTCGGATCAAATACATATATACATATATAAACACAATGTTTATACATTGGAACCAATATGGGTCGAGAAACAAGCTTAAAGCTTATACGAATACCTTCCCATGTTGGAGTACGTTTAAATGGTACAAATTGCTTGGCGAATATTAATGGCGAGTTTATATGTTCAGTAAATATAAATTGTAGAGAAACTATTGAATACTTAAACAGTAGTTGTTTAATGTTGTTAAAACTTGTGGCCCAACCTATTTGTTTCAACATTTATTGACAATTCGTGTGCACAACAATGACATAAATCGTATATACTATGCATACTTATACAAGTGTGTGTATTTATTGTGTTCTGTACCTTGTATATATAGAATGAATGCAATAAAATATACAGTAGCACATATTTCCTAAAGAGTGAAAGCAATGTACACAGTGACAGGTAAAGCAACTCCTTCTAAACAGACAGCTTAGCAGTGTCTTCACTGAAGAGAACCTCACCACGTTCCGTTCATACATCAACATCAGTGACGAAGGTATCTGGAAACTCAACCAAGCCCTGGATCCCCCCACAGAGGAGCATGATCAGACACCCTCCCTGGACCCCCCCCCCCAACAGAGCGGCATGACCAGACCCTACCAGCACACTTCGTGAATGAGGTAGCCAACGAACTTACACCGGTACTCACATTCGTGTTCCAGGTATCACTCCAACAAGACAAGGTCCCAAAAGATTGGAGACAGGCTAACGTTTCACACACATCAAGAAAGGTGGCAGACGTCGCCTGTTGCCAACTACAGGCCCATCGCCCTGATATCCATGTGTTGCATAACAGTAGATTATAGGACGATTGCGAATCAAGCTGTAACAACTTATATTAATCACTCTATGGACGACAGCATATCATGTGTGGTCATTCGTGTGGGAGGTAACCGGAGTACCCGGGAAAAAATACAATAATTATGTCCGATCTGGCGACCAACATACCATCTCACATACTCCATGACTGTGCTACAAGATGATAGAACATGTATATACAATACATAACCAAGATAACCAAGTAATAACTCACCTAGACTCTCGCAAGATACTGTCACACCAACAGCATGGTTTCAGCTCAGCCTTATCCTCCATAATCCCACTGCTGTATTGGATGCTAGTTAATAAATCGACGCCATCCTCCTTGATTTCAGCAAGATCTCCGATAAGCCCCCTCCCAACCCAACGAGATACTGCTGATCTAGTGAGGCTGGCTGATGCCATTGAATCCCTCTAAGTGCGAACCCATCCGATTAACAAGAAAGCGGAACCCAATCCACGAGACTATTATATTCATGGACACTACCGAGCCATAACAAAACAGACCTTTACTTTCGGACGACCTTTCCTGGAAGCATATGTCGATGCAACCACCAAGAAAACCAACAACAGCATGTCCTTCATACTAAACACATCCTGTCAATATGTTGAGTTCCACAGGAAATAAACCACAAGCATACAATATTTAGCATACAATATTTAGTACGTGACTATATTTTTTTAAGGTCGCCATTAAAATATTTAGAATGCCCCTATTTTGAATCAGAAATATACAATACTTTCATAGTAACGTATCACTAAGATTATGTATGTTACATCACAGATAACGCATTCGATAGACTGCTACATATGGTAAATTCTCAACAGCTAGGCATCGTGCTATCAGAAAAGACAGGACATAGGCAATTCGCTCGAGAGGTGGGGGTAACATGCACATTACTCGCCAGTTCCCACACTAATTAAACAATAATGCACCTGCTTTATAAGTTTTTATCGTTAATTGGATCAAACTGATTAGCGAACATTATATAATAATAATATACTAGTTATCAAGATTTAACCGTGCTTTAACGTTCGTTATCAACGTAGAGTTACGAGCTAGCGGCTATATCGCTGTTCTGCATAATGGATGTATCGATCTCTGTTCACCCCTAATCCATATACCACTGGTAGAGTTTTTTAAACTACGTTGTAATGCCGAAAGTTCAAAATCGTTTGGATTTAAAATTTGGTTTAATAATGACACTGAAACAGGTGTTGAACGTTCGAGGATTAATAGCAATTGTTATTAGTGTAAGTTTTTACAGCTATCGCTATTTTCAACAACTTTATTTTATAATATTTATTTTATTTTATTCATGATTATGTAATGTAATTTAAATTAATATCAATGTTATTATATTTAGATCAAATTTACGTTTACTGTTTTGGGGGTCTTTTTCGTTTTCGCTTTGACAATTGGTGTGCGTATTTGTCCCCACCCATGTTATCACTTATATAAAGCTCATCGGCACTGGTATCATTCATCTTTAAGTCTCTTTTAACCAGTCTCTAAGTATGTACATAACATTCCTGCGTTCTTGTGATTCGGGTCGCATGATGATATCGAATAAACGAGAAGCTCCAATGTCTACATATTATATTCTGTCTACCAACATTCCACTTTCCATATATCTACATAAACAAGTCCCCATTCCGTCTACCTACATACACCAGTCCCCCATTCCGTCTATCTGCATACACCAGTCCCCCATTCCGTCTATCTGCATACATCAGTACCCCATTACATCTATCTGCATACACCAGTACCCCATTCCGTCTATCTGCATACACCAGTACCCCATTCCATCTATCTACATACACCATTACCCCATTCCGTCTATCTGCATACACCAGTCCCCCATTCCATCTATCTACATACACCATTACCCCATTCCGTCTATCTGCATACACCAGTACCCCATTCCATCTATCTACATACACCAGTACCCCATTCCATCTATCTACATACACCATTACCCCATTCCGTCTATCTGCATACACCAGTCCCCCATTCCGTCTATCTGCATACACCAGTCCCACATGCCATCTATCTGCATACACCAGTACCCCATCCCGTCTACCTACATACACCAGTCCCCCATTCCGTCTACCTACATACACCAGTACCCCATTCCGTCTACCTACATACACCAGTCCCCCATTCCATCTACCTACATACACCAGTACCCCATTCCGTCTACCTACATACACCAGTCCCCCATTCCGTCTACCTACATACACAAGTCCCCATTCCGTCTACCTACATACACAAGTCCCCCATTCCGTCTACCTACATACACAAGTCCCCATTCCGTCATTCTGCGCACACCATTCCACATTCCGTATATCTGCATACACCATTCCACATTCCGTCTACATACATACAGCATTCCCCTATCCGCCTATCTACATACACCATTGCCCATTCCACCTACCTACATACACAACTGCCCATTCCACCTACCTACATACACCATTGTCCAGTCCACCTACCTACATACACCATTGCCCAGTCCACCTACCTACATACACCATTGCCCAGTCCACCTACCTACATACACCATTGCCCATTCCGTCTGGCTACATGTACCATTCGCCATTCCGTCTACATGCATACACCATTCCCTATTCCGTCTACCTACGTACACCATTCCCCCATTCCGTCTACATATTTACATCATTCCCCATTCCATCTACCTGCATACACCATTTCCCATTCCGTCTACCTACATACACATTCCCCATTCCGTCTTCGTACATACACCACTCCTCATTCCGTATTCATACAGACACCATTCCGTCTACTTGCATACACCATTCCCCATTCCGTCTACATACATACACACACCATTCCCCATTCGATCTACCTACACACACCATTCCGTCTACCTACGTACACCATTCCCCATTCCGTCTACCTACACACACCATTCCGTCTACCTACATGTACCATTCCCCATTCCGTCTACCTACACACACCATTCCGTCTACCTACGTACACCATTCCCCATTCCGTCTACATACATACATCATTCCCCATCATTCCCCATTCCGTCTACCTAGTTACACCATTCCACATTCCGTCTATCTGCATACACCATTCCCCATTCCGTCTACCTACATACACCATTCCCCATTCCGTCTACCTACGTACACCATTCCCCATTCCGTCTACCTATTTACACCATTCCACATTCCGTCTATCTGCATACACCATTCCCCATTCCGTCTACCTACATACACCATTCCTCATTCCGTATTCATACAGACACCATTCCTCATTCCGTCTACCTACGTACACCATTCCTCATTCCGTCTATCTGCATACACCATTCCCCATGCCGTCTACCTACGTACACCATTCCTCATTCCGTCTATCTGCATACACCATTCCCCATTCCGTCTACCTACGTACACCATTCCCCATTCCGTCTACCTGCATACACCATTCCCCCATTCCGTCTACCTACATACACCATTCCTCATACCGTCTACATACATACACCACTCCCAATTCCATATTCCTGCATACACCGCTCCGTCTACCTACATACACCATTCCATTTACCTACATGCACCATTCCCAATTCCATATTCCTGCATACACCACCATTCCTCATTCCGGCTACCTACATGTTATATATCATTCCCCATTAAATATACCTACATACACCATTCCTCATTCAGTCTTGTTACATACACCATGCGTAACTCTGCAAAACCATAACCTCATACCCTCCAGCCTCTGCCATAGGGTAAGAGTATGCAACATATGTTAATAAAATAATTAGTTGATAAATTAACATCGCTTGTTAATTATTCCTACCATAACAACTTATTTTATAAACTATAGTACAGCTTTAAAAAATCAACTTAAATGGCCATAGGCAGTCTGCCATGTCCTACATGTATCTCGCCCAGTTATAATTTTATATTTCAAAACACTAATCCTGATTAACTAATCACATACATGTATCTCGTTGTATGTTGACGCTATGGAATAGTGAAATGCTTCATTGAACCTACAAGTAGACTATCCACATATAAAAACGTACCATCTATAATATATTATTCTGTTGTTTGCAGTGAGGTCTACCAGTGAGGTCTACCATAGAACCCTCATTATAAATGTCTTGGCGAATGTACTATACACATACACAGCTCCATCGAATGGGAGCATAGTAAGCCGGGCACACTTGTTTCGTTAAGCATGCACTCAGTTGGCATCCAGACTACTTAATCTCAATTCTCCATCCCGTATCGATTAATATACACTCAATTCTCTATCCCGTATCTTTTAATATATACACTCAATTCTCCATCCCGTATCGATTACTAGTAATATATACATGTACACTCAATTCTCCATCTCATATCAATTAATATACACTCAATTCTCCATCCCCTATCGATAAAATATACACTCAATTCTCCATCCCGTATCGATAAAATTTACACTCAATTCTCCATCCCGTATCGATAAAATATACACTCAATTCTCCATCCAAGCTTATGCTCCGCAATTTTCCATAATCTCTCCTTCAATATACCATAAATTATCCATCCCGTCTCCTTAAATAGACCGTCCGTTAGTTATCTCGTTCCATTAATAATTTTTTATTATACTCTTAATTCTCTACCCAGTCTCCCTAAATAGACCATCAATTATTCATCTCGTCCCATTAAATATAATATTATGCGCAATTATCTATCCCGTATCTTTAAATATACCCTCAATTCTTCACCCCGTCTCCCTAAATATACCTTCAATCTATATCCCGTCTATATATGCACACCAACCCGTACCCCGCAACCAATTAAACATTGGTTGATACGATCAATTCCATTTGCGAACCATGTTTTTACAACATTAGATTAATCGCTCTCGAAACTTCATTCCTGGTGGAATCCGTCACGAGGGAGAGAGAAGAGACTATGTGGATTTAAGAGTTTTGCCTAAAGACAACGCCATTGTGGTTCTGACGGGGTTCGAACAAACATAATATCGATTGCAAGGCGGACACTGTATGCATTACACCACGTAATTTGTGTATTTTACGTTTATTTATCTTCGCTACCGGTTGCCCATATGAGCGACGCCTCCTGAAGAGATTAGTCATTTTAAATGTTGGAGGATAGTGCATGATACAGACAGAAACCCATTCCACAGTCTCCTCTGGTTCTTTTACGTGCACGGTGTAAAGCACCGACACGAGACCTCGGTTTAAAACGTCCCATACCACGTAAGGTTCCACTTAAACATTAAATAAGGTGATCTAGGTAGCCAAATTTAGTTTGGGTCGATAGACTGTTAAATATCATGTGTTTGCTCTCTATTGTTCGAGAAACATACAAGAAGAACTTTGACCCTTAGGTGTTTTATTTATGCATGCTTTATCTCCATAAATCTTATAATCTTAAGCTGTTTCAATACAATGTTAACTTGTAAATATTTGAAGTCAGGCCACTAGTCCACCCATGGCGCCAACATATTGGCAAACGTAGTTATGTAGGCCTATACAGCATAGATGTCTAATGCTGGTACAAAACAGTATTGTAATTTTATTTAAGCCATCAAAAAGGCTGGATTTATTTTACTACAAGTTAACGAAACAATATCCAATCGATATCAATTGAATCGAGTCCGATTTTATTTTACAGTTTGTTTAAACATAATAAGCAAACCGCTTTTTATATATATTGTATTTGTTCTATATTGATATTTGATATAGTTCAATTACTAAGTTTATTTAACACATCCATGTGCAGGTGTCACAGTAGTGGGTGATTTGTGAACGTTTTCTATAACAAGAAATGATATCTGACGTCAAACAAGTGTACAATTTAACACTCTGATAGCTTGTTATAAGGACTCGACATTAATCATATAAATTTGTATAACAAAATCGTACAAACCAAATATACACATATCAGGTATCTTTATATATAAGCGACAACGTGTTATTCCGAAATAATTAGACAGATTTGCAGGTTCTCAAAAATAAAGTAAGACTGTGTGTGTATTTTACGTTTATTTAACGTCGCTACCAGTTGCCCATATGAGCGACGCCTCCTGAAGAGATTAATCATATTATATTTTGGAGGATAGTGCAATGATGTAGGTCTCTACTCTACATAGACTCATTCCAGAGTCTCATTTGGTTCTTTTACATGCACAATGTAAAGCACTGACACGAGACCTCGGTTTAAAGACCCATCTGAAAGACTGTTAATATTGTTATGGTCAGACGGGGATTGAATCTGTGATCTCTGGATTCGCAGTCCAACGCTTTAACCACGGGATTACTGATCAGTATGTAGTAGGACTGTACACTACGGAAGATACATTTGTTTAGTATTGGGTTCTACTCTCCGGTAGAGTTAATCACGTGTGTCATTTAAGGATAGTTTAAGTCGGATACAGTCTCATTAAAACCATCCAATCAAAACCACTTTGCTACTAGCGCATGTGAGGTCACCTTCTGCATTGGAAACCATAAAAGCAAAATAAAATGTGTGCTCAGGGTCATCTGCTTTAATTTCTGATCTCAGGCATATATTGATCAATCATGGTATCGGACCAACTCGAATCTCCCAATTCCACTTAAATTTCATGACATTCTCCTATTAACAACTTTCGGTTAGAAATACCTAATGGTAAATATAATTGAATGCAGTAAATTTGAGTGATTTCTTAACTTTAACTGAACTCCTATTTCCAACAAAATAGTCGTATATACGGTTTCAGCAATTTTGTTTGGAATAGGGTTAAAATAAAAAGAAAACGAGACACTGTTGAATATCTTGAGATTTAATTTGTTCTGTTTTTTGCAAGGATTTTTGAGAAATCTCAGGCATTCAACTGGCAAGATTACGACAGTCCGGAAACACACATGCTCTAGAAAGTATTAGTTTTAAACTTTAACAAATGTATTCTCTTTACTTTTTATATAGGACACAGGAATCATGGACACTGGTCAGTAACATACGTTAGTCAGTGTGATGTCTGGACACCAAATAGACATCTTATATGCAACACTGGTTTAATTAATTAGTTGTGGATGTTGCGTTAATACAATGCAGAAAGTCAGTTTCCCACCTATCAAAAGCGGTGTTCACGTAAGTGTGGCTGCTAAAGAACCACCAGAAAGAAGTTGGTCCAGATATAAGAAGGTTCTTATTGACAATCCAAGAGACTCTAACTTACTGCAGAGACAGAAACTATGGAATTTTCAGAAACTTAATAGAGGGGCGTTTAGGTCACAGGTTACGTCATTGCCGGATATACCGTACCGCGTTCAGCCGAATGTAGTTGACATGGTTAGTGTTGGAGTACAAGCAGACTTAACAACTAGATTTAGTTATAACTTGCGTGTAATATTTCCAAACTTGGTCGATAATAAAGCAAGACGTGCTAATCAGGCTGACTGTGATACGGATGGGCTGACGGGAAATAACGCACCCACTCCATTGCATATAGCAAGCGAAGACGACTATTCGGATGACTTTGATGGTTATAGTTCAGCTGATGATCCTGGGTTTGAATTTGATACGGTTGTTCGCAAGAAAAATATTGGAACGATGACAGATTCGTCGATTGTGAAGATCCGAGAAAAGAAAAGAAAGTCTGTTCGAAAAAGAAGTGTAGTGAAAGATAAACAAGTGACCTCAAAATCGAGTGAGAAACATACTGATTTCTTGACTGAAATGAACCTAGTCAAACAGCCTGAAGCTCGTGTGAAATTTGATGTAGATGATCATTATGAGGAGACAGATGTAGAACTAGGTGATCAATGTATTGAAGCAGAGCAGGAAGACGAAGAGGCATATATTTCACCGGTAAGCAAAGTGGAAATTACAGAAACTATTGAGCGATCTCCTCTCCCCTCTCCACTAGCTCCTGTGCAATCACCAGAAAGCAGAGTTCCCTCTCTACCGTTCTTTCCCCCGGAAAACATCGGTCAGTCTAGTAATTTTGCATCTTATCCGGTATCCATACTGGACTTCATTAGCGGAAATGTCTCCAACCGTTCCAGAAAGAGCGAGTATGGCAACAAACGTCGGGCTAAATTTATTTCTGATCCGGAAGCTGATAGGGTTTGGTTCGAGAAAATCGTTGGTGACAAAGAATTGATCGACTTTGGAACTTATGAAAACTTTGCACGTTCTCGGCCAGAGTGTCAATCTGATTCAAACAATGAGAAATACACTGATCTCACTAAAGGAAGTCCGAGAAAGAGTTTCACGCCAAAGATTAACGACAATTACCCAGTATACCAACCTGTTCAGTCAAAAACACCCAGAAAACCCCCAAACAACCCCCCTGCCAACGCGAACAAAGGTAGACCGCTAAAGCGTGGAATAATATATGTTGGGAAATCATATTAAAAAAGAGGAGTTCACAAAACATCGTATCATCCAATAAGCCATGGCACCAATGTTGTGTGTGTGTTTTACGTTTATTTATCGTCGCTACAAGTTGCCCATATGAGCGATCCATCTGAAAGCCTGTTAATGTCATTAGGGTCAGACGGGGGTCGAACCTGCGATCCCTGGATTACCAGTCCAGCGTGTTACCACTGGACTACAGATCCGTCTGTGCACCAATGTTCTTGCCGAGACAGTTTGCGGATCTGTTTTAATGTCGTTGTTTAGTTTCTGTCGAGAGGACGGAGTTGTTTTCTGGTTGTAATGATTGACAAGTCAATCAAAAGGTACGGACTATTTAACGTATTTGATCAACCTAAGTGGTTAACCAGTACTAAACAATGTGTGTAAGGTGCCTTGCTCAATGACACCACATACGCTGCCCGACCGAGCATCGAACCCGGGACCGTTCGATTCCAAATCTGACGCTCTACCACTGGACCACGGACGCCACACTATGTTCTCTATGTACTTGTGTATTTGCCAGTGAATTAATACGTTACATGGCATAATGATGGCTTAACCATACATGTATTTATTCGACATTATATAGCATAAGTTACAACAAATAATTATGTACACAATAAATACAAGCGCTAGTGGATTGAAATGAAAGCTAAAAGCTTATGGCATTTAATGTTATGGCGATACGGTACGTAATTAATTATATGATTATGCACAGACGAAGCAAGCTAGATGTGTTACTTTCTTTGGATCTAAAGTCTCACCAACAGCTTATAGGCTATCTGGCACCTCTCCAACTGTAATTGGTGGAGGAATTCCCCGGATGCCGCTCGAGCATTATTTCAGGATAATGTTCCAGAGCGGGGCCTGCACCTTCTGCTTCTTCTTCCGCTGTACAAAATCCCGAATAAAACAACATACCGTCCGAAATCCAATTTTTTATAACTATATCCAATGTTCAATCTTAGCTGTCTACAAGTTCAGTTCTGTTTCACACATTCCAACAAATCCCTAAATCATCGACAGGAGTTTAATTAGGCTACACCCCACTGGTTATTGACCTCAAACATACAAGACAGTAATTCTTGCACATAGAGATGCATATTTAAGAAAAGCTACTCTACAATTGAATATATGTATAACATGTTATTACAGAGGTATGTCCACTTCCTGGCACACCTTCTGCAAACCCCCTGGATAACCCATCTACATGACAGAATTCAACACATACAGTGAGATGATGGGGGAGGAGTGATTTGAAGTCAACTAAAGTAACCACTCACTCAACCACGGAAGTCCCATGCATATTGATGTTAACAGTCATTTTAGTCGGATAGCTTCCGCACATGAAATAATTCGACACCTACAGTGGGATTCGACCCTCAGTACAGCGGTGAGGGGGCAAATGAATTGAAGTAAACGACCGTAACGGCCTCGCAGGCTCTTCCTTTCAACTGTGTATATTATGGTTTAACTTTTTCTTCTTTATATTGTGGCTAAGCACTATCTAAGTATGTGTTTTGTGTTTTACGTTTATTTATCGTCGCTACTGGTTGCCCATATGAGCGACGCCTTCTGGTGAGATTATTCCTTTTAGATTTTTGGGGGATAGTGCAACGTGACAGACAGAGACCCATTCCAGAGTCTCCTTTTGTGCTATTACGTGCACGGTGTACATCACTGACACGAGACATCGGTTTAAAGTCCCAACTGAAAGACTGTTAATTTTATTAGGGTCAGGCGGGGGATCGAACCTGCGAGCCCTGGATTATCCGTCCAGTGTGTTAACCACTGAACTACAGATTCGTATGCAAAACAAATAGATGTACTCATTATGTCCCTTTAAGTACTGCCATTGTCATAGTTTTCCCACGTACACATGTATTGTGTAACTGGCAATAAGCACAATGTGCAGTAAGAATTGCGAAAGAAATACCCTAGAGCATTGAATATTGTTTTAACATTAAGAGTTTATTTTCTAATCTGTACACACTAATACAATTGGACAGACACATGTATATCTGAGCAATCTAAAACAAACTAAGCTACAATAGATACGTACTGCTTGCTATACGTTTATTAAAATTTCAGCTGTGTTGCCAACAAGTCCAGATGCACGATTGTAACTTGTGAATAGGCGTTGCTATATATAGTTTCCCTTGTCAGCCATATACATATATTTTAACACCGTATTGAGCTTCTGATAGCGTCAGAAGTAAAACATTGAAACATCGACAGACTGGAACTCAGGCTAACTAGTACGATAGCACTGCGGGGATTATTATCACGCCGGAGGATTGAACATCTTATGAGCTGCGCCAACATTATATGTTGTATTTGACGGACGGGTGGTAAGAAATAGCCTATATGCTGTTCACAAAAAGCGTGGAGTTAACTAGTGATTGTCTCATATAAGTCATTAATATTTAATCTCATTTTATACTTGAGTAGCGGATCGGTGGTCAACATTTTGAATCCCTTCATGAGACGTCGCTAACGTGTATAACATGTAGCAACGATCAATAACAGCTAAACACGCACGCACCGCACGCACACGCGCACGCACTAACCAACACACACCATCACACATAGTTGCGATTGTTGGAGAATTTAGTACTGGTTTCTATTCCAAAACTGGGGATAGTCTTCTCCACCACAACATACTGACATTGTAGGATAATGTTCCAGAGCGGGGCCTGCACCTTCTGCTTCATCTTCCGATACTGTACAAAATCCCACATAGTGGTTGTGAGGCGAGCGTGTATGCATATATATATATACAGGATTTAAAAATGATAGAAAAGCGATGCCCTCGCTCTACGGTGCCGAAACCAGTCCTCCCCTGAATGCCGCTAAGGGTTTCAAAAGTGGCGATGCACTGGTCCACAGGCTTATGGCCGAGGGAACGAAGGAGTACCGGTAAATATCAATTCGGCAGAATGGGATTAGGAACTACAAATGAATTGCCACTAGTGTTGAGGGATACTGGTCGAAAGAATGATGAAGGATTGTCGATGATCTCATGGGCGACTCTTTATACATCCACAAGCATCGCATTGACATGACGTTCTTGCAGTGTTTTTCAGTCAATGTCATGGGTCATTCGGCTGGTACTGCTTGTCGTCTTGTAGTCCCGCTTGACACATCTAGCTGGACAGACAGACGGATCTGTAGTCTCGTGGTTAACATGCTGGACTGGTAATCCAGGGATCACAGGCTCGATCCCCCACCTGACCCTAATAAAATTAACAGTCATTCAGTTGGGACTTTAAACTAGGTCTCGTGTCGGTGGTTTACACCGTGCACGTAAAAGAACCAGAGGAGACCCTGGAATGTGTCTCTGTCTGTATCATTGCAATAGCCTTCAACAATCTAAAATGACTAATCTCTTCTGGAGGTGTCGCTCATATGGGTAACCGGTAGCGACGATAAGCAAACGTAAATCGCACACTAGCTGGAAAGCCTAAATCTGACTGATGATCGTGGCTGTGTGCGGATCCCATGGTGTGCCGTCATTATCAAGAATAGGCCTGACATGGGTTTGGTAGCTCTGTGCCTTAATGTCCTGTAGGAAGCTTACCAGGTTCCTCCTGAGGAATGCCAGTGAGTGTTTGTTGTTTGCCTTCTTGGCTGTGGCAGCTACATGGACATTCCATAGTAAGTTGTCTGATATGTGAACTCCCACATATTTGTCATTTTTGGTGAAGGTCAGGTCTTGGCCATGTATACTATATGTGGCCTTAATTGGGTTCCTCTTCTTTGTGACGCGGATCACATCGCATTTGCTGGGGTTAAATGACATCATCCAATCCACTGCCCACCTTTGAAGTCTATTATCCAAGTCGTCTTGTAGGGCCTTTTTGTCAGCAATAGAGCGAACCTTCCGATACAAGAGGTTGTGGAAGTCGAGTTCGCACCCAGCTGTAACCATTACGAGTGTGTCCTTAGACAAGGCATTGACATTACACACTGCCTCTTCTCTCTCCCTCATGGCGATGGATTCCACCAGGAATGAGGTCTTGAGGGTGATTAATATAAATTGTAATAACTTGTTTCGCTAAACTAAATTTGTATAAATGCAAGAGGCTGTCATTGGCAAAGAGGCGGGAGGTGGATGAGACTTGTGCTGGTTGGTCATTTATGCAGAAGAGGCAGTGGAGAGAGCCTATGACTGAACCCTGAAGAACACTTGTGACTGGTTATGAAGTTGATCAATGGGCGTCCGTGGTCCAGTGGTAGAGCGTCGGATTTGGAATCGAACGGTCCCGGGTTCGATACTCGGTCAGGCCACGCATGTAGTGTCATTGAGCAAGGCACCTCACACACATTGCTTAGTACTGGTTAATCGCTTAGGTCGGCTGAGTCTGCCCAGGAAAACATGTCTAAGTCCCCGCGAGGGGTTTCACATTAAAAGGAACATACATACATACATACAATGGGGCTTTCTTCAACCAGGACCGCTTGGCCTCTATGAGATAGGAAATGCTTGATCTACCTCCAATCCTGTAGTGTGTTGTTTCGCTGCCAGGCCTTGGTGGGGTACATTATCTAGTAGTACAGCGTCGATTTGTTCGCCATTGTCAAGAACTGATACCATGTATTAGCGTGTTATTAGCAGCCGGCTTTCCGTTGACCTCTTCTTCATGAATCCGTGCTGTTGTTCTGACATATTAATGTGGTCGGTGTGGAAATGCCCCCGTGTGGATGACATGCTCGAGCATCTTGCAGCAGCCAGAAGGACACATGGAAAACACCAACAAAGACACAATTATTAGTCTTACGCCGCCTATGAATTAGTGGTGGTAAACCGGTTGTTGTTCACCGGAAGCGAAATTCAAAGATTAAAAGGAAAATACACGAAAATCTTAATTTAAGTATCTGCAGTAAATCCACCCCTATCAGTCACATCCATAGCAGAAAAATGTCAACAAACGAAAACCAGGCGGTTAAAATAGTTAGTATATCATTTGCAGAAAAAGTCTTAATACGATACAGCAAAGATGATATATCGCAAATACTTTACCGACTGTTGTAAAAAAAGCGGTATTATAATTATTATTTATATTACTACCCACCAATCATTTACTAATTATTATTGGGCGGTTTGTCGTTTGTTGTGGCGGAGAGTAGACCACCCTCATTTTCCTGGTAAGAACTAGTACTCGACTCTGTAACCGACAATCAAATATCGGCCTTTATCTATATTCCGCTAATGTCGAACCCCTGAGTATAATTTAAGAAGGTAATGAAAATAAGTTGTGATCATTTGTCCCTTATATAGAAAGTCTTATTGGGAGCGAATATGCAGCAGTGGTTAACGTGCTGGACTGGTAATCCAGGGATCGCAGGTTCAATCCCCCGTCTGACACAGGGATTCGGCACGTTTGGTGGTACTAGTATATATATTTAAGTACAGGGATTCTACTCTGTGGGATGTCAGATTTCGCATCGATCAGTAAAATGGCCCTATCTGAGACAATTTTGTACAAAGCTGTCCAAATATAACGCCTATCCCGAGTCTTTATATTGTTCTTCAAATAAAACACAACTTTAAGCTGCATGCATGTATACTTTGCAAACAATTGCCACAAACATTGGCCATAGCAGGTCACATTTCCGTACTAGGACACGGGTTCTGTCAGCAACAAAAAAAAATCTTCGACGAGAGAGTTTTAACTGTGAATAACATTATCAATAAAATGTGTTTACACTAACGTGTAGGTTTATTCGGCAAAAATGTACGTCAAAAAGAGATTTCGTAGCATTTTCAATTTGTTTTGAAAAATTCTAAAGCGGCGCAATTCGCGTTGAAACGAGCGTTCTGATTGGATTATTAGAATGTAACAAGATGTTTTTTTATATATGAAGAATAATCATAATCCAATCAGAACGCTCGTTTCAACGGTCGTTTCAATGTGAATTGCGCCGCTTTAGAATTTTTCACTAACATAAGGTAACTTATAGGCCCATTGGGCCGGGTGTTAAAATTTCAATCCACCGTCTGACCCTAATAAAAATAACAGTCTTTCATATGGGACGTTAAACCGAGGTCTCGTGTAGGTGCTTTACACTGTGAACGTTAAAGAACCAGAGGAGACTCTGGAATGGGTCTCTCTCTGTATCATTGCACTATCCTCTAAAATGACTAATATTTTCAGGAGGCGTCGCTCATATTGGTAACCAGTAGCGACGATAAATAAACGTCAGAATATGCAACACTTGTGATATGGCGAAAGGCAAATTCTAACGACAGCAGGTTAACCACTCGGCCACAGAGGCTCATAGGAGTAAAGTATCAACAATAAATTAGAATTTATACTGATAGTCTGTGATAGATGTCATACTTGTCCGCCCATTTGCCGATATCATGATATGTACCACCCAACTTCCTCTTTGACCAAGCATAATTAGCTGTCGATAACCGTTAGTTAGCACCATTTTCTATCGGGAAGACCTTCAAATATGTACTCGCCTACCTACCCATTTGGTCACTGCCCCTTTCCTGACCAACCTTGCCATTTTCCCACTCGAGCATAAACCCTAACAATTGTCCTGGCATAGGTATGTGTATTTTACGTTTATTTATCGTCGCTACCGGTTGCCCATATGAGCGACACCTGAAGAGATTAGTCATTTTAGATTTTTGGAGGATAGTGCAATGATACAGACAGAGACGCATTCCAGAGTCTCCTCTGGCTCTTTTACGTGCACGGTGTAAAGCATCGACACAAGACCTTGGTTTAACATTCCATCTGAAAGACTTATTTTTATTAGGGTCAGACGGGGGATCGAACCTGTGATCCCTGGATTACCAGTCCAGCGTGTTATCACTGGACTGCAGATCCGTCTGGCATAGGGTATCAAGAACTGAAGGCAATGGGCCCATGTTGTAGATATTCGCATTCCTACTCCTTGTAGTTACCGTATGTTGATGGTATGTATATATGTTCCATTAATGTCAAACCTCTTGCGGGGACGACATGTTTTCCTGGGCAAGCTTAGCCAACATAAGTGGTTAACCAGTACTAATCAATATGTGTGAGGTACCATACTCAATGACACTACATACGTGGCCTGACCGAGTATCGAACCCTGGCCCGATCGATTCCAAATCGGACGCTCTACCACGGATGCCACACTATGGTTTGGCTTATCACGCTTTTGAGATTTTATGAGATGTTGCGTCTTGTAGGATGAAGTGCAATCTCCAGATGTACATTTTGATCCTGTGGTACAGCTTGCGGCGGTGGAGGTTGTCACAATGGAAGAGGAGGAAGAAGAGTTGATACAGTTGTAAGTGAAGTCACACACGTATCTAATAAGAGAAAGAGTAAATTGTCCAGTAACTCAGGTTCCCGCTGTCGGTCGTCAATGGCGACAAAAAACAAATAATGGTGCTAAATTGGCGGAAATATTTGCTGCAAATTTTTTATTTTGGCTTCAAATATTTGTCTGTGAACTATGTGGCTCATAGTCGGCTCCAATTTTTCAGATTTGCTCCAATTTTATTTTCAATTGGCGACAGAAGTGGCGCAGACAAAAAATTTAAACAGGGGAAACCCTGGTACTACTAATACAGATGTAAGTGAAGTCACACACACACATCTAAAACAAGAGTAAATTGTCCAGTAATACAGCTGTAAGTGAAGTCACACACACATCTAAAACAAGAGTAAATTGTCCAGTAATACAGCTGTAAGTGAGGTAGCACACATATCTAAAACAAGAGTAAATTGTCCAGTAATACAGCTGTAAGTGAAGTAGCACACATGTCTAAAACAAGAGTAAATTGTCCAGTAATACAGCTGTAAGTGAAGTCGCACACATATCTAAAACAAGAGTAAATTGTCCAGTAATACAGCTGTAAGTGAAGTTGCACACATATCTAAAACAAGAGTAAATTGTCCAGTAATACAGCTGTAAGTGAAGTAGCACACATGTCTAAAACAAGAGTAAATTGTCCAGTAATACAGCTGTAAGTGAAGTAGCACACATGTCTAAAACAAGAGTAAATTGTCCAGTAATACAGCTGTAAGTGAAGTCGCACACATATCTAAAACAAGAGTAAATTGTCCAGTAATACAGCTGTAAGTGAAGTCGCACACATATCTAAAACAAGAGTAAATTGTCCAGTAATACAGCTGTAAGTGAAGTTGCACACATATCTAAAACAAGAGTAAATTGTCCAGTAATACAGCTGTAAGTGAAGTTGCACACATATCTAAAACAAGAGTAAATTGTCCAGTAATACAGCTGTAAGTGAAGTTGCACACATATCTAAAACAAGAGTAAATTGTCCAGTAATACAGCTGTAAGTGAAGTCGCACACATATCTAAAACAAGAGTAAATTGTCCAGTAATTCAGCTGTAAGTGAAGTCGCACACATATCTAAAACAAGAGTAAATTGTCCAGTAATACAGCTGTAAGTGAAGTCGCACACACATATCTAAAACAAGAGTAAATTGTCCAGTAATACATCTGTAAGTGAAGTCGCACACACGTATCTAAAACAAGTGTAAATTGTCCAGTAATTCATCTGTAAGTGAAGTCGCACACTACGTATCTAAAACAAGTGTAAATTGTATGGTAAGACTAAGTAAAGGGGCCAGTAGGAGGTACTATAGGTTGTAGAACTTTACTTCCTTGTATGTCAAAATTGTTGTTTTATATTTGTATGTGTACAAGCAAACTACTAATTTAAGACAATAAAATATTCGTTGAGATCGACGTTATTAATGAGATCGACGTTATTAATGAGATCGACGTTATTAATGAGATCGACGTTATTATTTCCAAAATTTGGATTTAGGCTAATCTCAAAATAACATCTTGTTTTACAAAAAAATTATCATTTTCTCGGCAATCTACAGTCAACTCTGTCTTTAGCAACCAGCCAATGGAATCGCAGAAAGTTGCTGCTTAAATGTATAAAGAACAGCATATCTGGAAACTGGCTGCTCAATAGAGGTTGGCTGACCACTAACACAGGTTTGGCTAGTATTCCTGTTCTTGGATGAATTTAAAAGATTCTATATATATGTTATGCAGGAGAGCCAAGCTGTTTAGATTTGACAACACTGAGAGTCCACCACAGTGGAAAGAGCGAGGGACTGGGACAGTGAAGTTATTGCGGCACAAAAGTTCTAATCTGGTTCGAGTCCTGATGAGACGAGACAAGACGTTAAAATTGTGTGCCAATCACTATGGTACGATTATGCATTTATGCATTCATCACAAATAAATGGACTGGTTGTGATAGCGCCGTGGTAGTACGAAAGGTCCGGAGTTCGCGCCCTGTTGGAGCCGTTAACATTGTGCCCTTAGGCAAGGCATTTCAATTCCACATGCCTCTTCTATCTCCCTCGTGCCGATGGATTCCATCAGGAATGAGGTCTCGAGAGTGATTAATATAAGTTGTAAGAACTTGTTTCGCAATCAAGCTAAACTGAATGAGAATGACGATTGAACTCTATTAATTAATGTTTTTCCATTTGTTTGTTTTAACACCTGATCTTGGCAACTGAATTCCTTGCAAAGCGAGGTATTGAGATTGACTCCTGTCTGTCCATCTAATAGTTGCCCGGTAACTCCTGTCTGTCCATCTAATAGTTGCCCGGTAACTCCTGTCTGTCCATCTAATAGTTGCCCGGTAACTCCTGTCTGTCCATCTAATAGTTGCCCGGTAACTCCTGTCTGTCCATCTAATAGTTGCCCGGTAACTCCTGTCTGTCCATCTAATAGTTGCCCGGTAACTCCTGTCTGTCCATCTAATAGTTGCCCGGTAACTCCTGTCTGTCCATCTAATAGTTGCCCGGTAACTCCTGTCTGTCCATCTAATAGTTGCCCGGTAACTCCTGTCTGTCCATCTAATAGTTGCCCGGTAACTCCTGTCTGTCCATCTAATAGTTGCCCGGTAACTCCTGTCTGTCCATCTAATAGTTGCCCGGTAACTCCTGTCTGTCCATCTAATAGTTGCCCGGTAACTCCTGTCTGTCCATCTAATAGTTGCCCGGTAACTCCTGTCTGTCCATCTAATAGTTGCCGGTAACTCCTGTCTGTCCATCTAATAGTTGCCCGGTAACTCCTGTCTGTCCATCTAATAATTGCCCGGTGACTCCTGTCTGTCCATCTAATAGTTGCCCGGTGACTCCTGTCTGTCCATCTAATAGTTGCCCGGTAACTCCTGTCTGTCCATCTAATAGTTGCCCGGTAACTCCTGTATGTCCATCTAATAGTTGCCCGGTGACTCCTGTCTGTCCATCTAATAGTTGCCCGGTGACTCCTGTCTGTCCATCTAATAGTTGCCCGGTAACTCCTGTTCTGTCCATCTAATAGTTGCCCGGTAACTCCTGTCTGTCCATCTAATAGTTGCCCGGTAACTCCTGTCTGTCCATCTAATAGTTGCCCGGTGACTCCTGTCTGTCCATCTAATAGTTGCCCGGTAACTCCTGTCTGTCCATCTAATAGTTGCCCGGTAACTCCTGTCTGTCAGTGTGAGGATGCTTTCTTTTCTAAAGCGTAAATATGGATACCATTTTAATACATTAAAAAACAACTTTTTTTAGCACTTACTCATAAGACGGCGCGCCACTTCTAGGCCATAATCTGGTTGTAAAAATGCCGTGCTATAGGCGCGTATGGACGGTAGTCATAAAATATTTTGAATACAACTGAGATTTCTTTCAATATTCGGCAATACTAGCGACTAGGCTTTCTCCTACCCTTAATTTGGATAATTTGGATAACCCTTAATAGACCTATCCGAAAATAATCTTTCTTTTTTTTTCCAAATAAATCTTGAACTGAAAACTAAATCTTTATATAATTTGTAACGGATTTGTTTGCCTGCGATTTTTGGAGTACAATGATGCATATTATCATTATAGCGTCTATTCTATGTAGCTTTATTGGGGGATGGGGGTAAATAACAGCTATCGAAACTTGCCCGGATAGCTTCTGACATTGTCATTCATATTTGTGATGATTTCAGAAGTAAAGAAAATCCCTCTTTCAAATGATAGTAAAATCGCCAAACCAATTGTGTAAATATCTGTCTCCGGACGACGAAGTGTGCACACCCACCACCGGCCACCAACAATTAAATTTCAACAGATGACAATCTGCTTAATCCGCCAATTGATCACAATAAAAGTCGCTTTTGTAAATAGCCTAGAGCCAGTTCAGACTGTACAGAAAGGAACGTCGGATCAGGCTCTAGGCTGTTTGCTTTTCGGATAGCATTAATGGAGCTAAAACATTTGTCTGAATAGCAAACAACATAGATCCTGATCAGAATCGGCGTTACGCCACCCACGGCTAATCTAGATCTATGTTGTTTGCACATTTCGTCCAATTTATTCGGCAGGTTAAATGTGGATGTGTAGAGTGCATATCATTGGACCCGCAAAGCATCTACAGACAAACCTGTCTTAAGCAGCCAGCCAAGGGAATCACAGAAAGTGGCTGCTTAACACAGGTGGATGCTTAATAAAGGTCAAATGTATAGCAAAACAACATATTGCGAATCTGGAAACTGGCTGCTTAATGCAGGTTGGCTGCTTAATAGAGGTGACCATTAACACAGGTTTGACTGTATTTTTGTCAAAAGTTATTTCCAGGGAGAATGTGACAAATATATGTTGATATTTTATTATCTTCAGTACAGCCGCAGATGGCATTGAAACCAAATTGTGGAAGTGACAAGTCGTGGGTATGGACGACACAGGCAGACTTCTCCGACGGTGAAGCAAGACCAGAGCTGCTAGCAATGAGATTTGCTAACGCAGAAAGTGAGTAATTTATATCTGTAGAATTTGTGTGTATACACCTGTCCATAAGTCGACCATTTTCACATCTAGAAAGTAATATTTCGACTTGTGACCTTTGATATTCTAGCTAGCATGTACAGTACAGATCACGTGAATGTTTCAAAATACGATTTCCACGGTCAGAAAATTTCTGTCAACGGACGGCCACCCACACGGCGGACGTAATGATATAACCACAGCGGAATCTTATCGCGGCCCCCAGCTATAACACCGCGGCCCCAGTTATAACACCGCAGCCCCCAGCTATAACACCGCGGCCCCAGCTATAACACCGCAGCCCCCAGCTATAACACCGCGGCCCCAGCTATAACACCGCAGCTCCCAGCTATAACACCGCGGCCCCAGCTATAACACCGCGGCCCCAGCTATAACACCGCTGCCCCCAGCTATAACACCGCGGCCCCAGCTATAACACCGCGGCCCCAGCTATAACACCGCGGCCCCAGCTATAAACACCGCAGCCCCAGCTATAACACCGCGGCCCCAGCTATAACACCGCGGCCCCCAGCTATAACACCGCGGCCTCCAGCTATTACACCGCGGCCCCCAGCTATAACACCGCAGCCCCCAGCTATAACACCGTGGCCCCCAGCTATAACACTGCAGCCTCCAGCTATAACACCGCGGCCCCCAGCTATAACACCGCGGCCCCCAGCTATAACACCGCGGCCCCCAGCTATAACACCATGCCCCACAGCCCCAGGCATTCCACAAGGAAATTATGCTTCACAATATTGTACGGCGAAGGCATCACCCAGTAACATGCCATAAATAAGATCTACATCTATTGATTACACTTTGCTGAATGCAGATGTCAATCATAGAGATTGCTAGTGAACAAATTAAAAGGTGGATACAGTAATATCATCCAGTCCGAGATTCATTGACAGCTCAAGGTTGCTGCTCAAAATTGGGTGTAACCCTTCATTGTTGCAATGCATGAGCAATACCACAGGGATTTGGCTCATGAATAGTATGTCCCGTTTTCACCATGAATATACATACAATTGTGTGATATATCTCTCCGACATGTATATGCAGCAAGATTTCTAAGGCGTACATTACATCGCAAAAAGCAAATAAAACGCCTTTGTTCACGTATACATGCATTGCTACCTACACATTCTTCTGAATACATTCGAACATTGAATCAATAAACAGTGTTTTTGTGGTATACAAACTTTCAAAGTGAAAGTAGGGTTTCATATAACGGTCATCCGTGCTCCTGAATTGACGTTTGTTTGTCATTGGAGTCAATACTAAACACTCGATACTTTCGATTAGAGATAATTTAACTAGCAAGATTAGTCTACAAATAAATATGCAATGGCACACATGTGAGATATCACGGTAAATATGTACCATACCTCGTGTTATTCCGGATAAATCATTGTATTACGCATGAATGTCGACCATATTTACATTATTTTGTTATGTCAACAAACCGCATATACGACTTGTTTATTTGTTGAAATACACAGTTTTTGAGGCAAATATTTGGAAACTAATTTATACCATATACTAGCAAATTACATTCAGCAGACATTTGCGTTTTCACCAATGTAGTGTTGCAATACCTTCATATTTTACGAATATCTATATACATGTATAACAACCATAATGGCTGTAGTTCTATACTGGATCATGTATGTAGACGTGTCAAATGTCACGTACGCCAAATTTGCGGACAACAAATGGTAAAATTTTACGATATTTATATCTGCTTTGACGCACCAAATCCCTGTGAACAATATTAGAAATCATGACATAGGCTGTCAACGAATTCTTGTCTACAAAATCACAGAACACTGGCAGTTCTATTTGAGTGTATGATGCAATATGTCGGTGTCAGACTGTCGATTATACACACATGTACATTACTTAATATTGTACGTAGTAAATGAGGAATCGGTTCGGATTCTTATCGGCATTATGCAATGGTCAGTAACAATTTTTTAGTTTAAGTTCGGGATGTCAATGTACATCGTATTCGAACATAAACAATAGTATTTTCGGAGGTGTGAACACTTGCCGATGAGCAAAGGCATATGTGTTGACAAGGTCTGCTTTAATACCCCCCCCCCCCCGGCTAATTGGCATGTTTGCATATTTGCTAATTACTGCAATCATAGTACCCAAAAAAATGTGTGATTTGAAGAAACAATGGATTATTATTCGCAAGTTTCGGCTTTGCTCTATAATTGACGGTTCTCACTCATTTAATACTAGGAATTTGCCAATTTAATAAACCCTTTGAATTCAAGCGGTGCGTAATTTGATTCAGCCATTTATTCACACGTCAATTTTCTGCATGTGCATTATTGTGTTAAAATGCACGTTTTTCAACATGGGCAACAACCAGTACAATACGTGGGGTTGCGATTTTTGTTGAATTTCATCTCCCCCGCGTACAAAACCGATCCATCCACCACATTTTACCACTCTTGAGATAATTCTTCCCACAGTGGTAGAGTGGAAATAGCAAAATCTGCGGGAAATCTGTACTGTACATGTGCACGTTAACTTTTGATTGTCCAGTCGGACATAAACTTGCATACGTTACTTACATTGTCCAGTCGGCATATACTTGCATACGTTACTTACATTGTCCAGTCGGCATAAACTTGCATACGTTACTTACATTGTCCAGTCGGCATATACTTGCATACGTTACTTACATTGTCCAGTCGGCATAAACTTGCATACGTTACTTTGATTGATTGTCCAATCGGACAGATGCATGCTTAAGTTTCTTAGCTCTCGTACCAATTCATGCCTACATACACTGCCCCAGTATCATCTTAATTAATTTTGTTGCAATTGACCATTCGTCATTACAATTTTACTATATACATGTACTTTATCTACACATATTTTTAACTATCTATTGTCTACAACATACTTAATCCGGCGCGATATAGCCTGTACTGAAGCGCCGTTAAACCAAATACTCACTTACTCACATATTAATTAATGATTAGTGGAAGACGTGATAGCGCAGTGGATGCTCGTTCGCTTCAGGTTCGGAGTTCGAGCCCCGCTGGAGCCGTTACGATTGTGCCCTTAGGCAAGGCATTTAAATTCCACGTTTTGCCTCTTCTCTCTCCCTCGTGGCAATGGATTCCATTAGGAATGAGGTTTCGAGAGTGATTAATATAAGTTGTAAGAATTTGTTTTACGCAATCAAGCTAATGTAAATTTTTATAAACTAATTAATGATGGAATATTTAAATCAGAGTTGTAATGTACTTACCGTAACTTCATGTTGATCAGATCTTGTTGAAACTATGAGACATTATTATTACCTCCCTTAGCAGATGAAGTCTGATTTATTCCAAAATGTAAATAGGTCCTTTTAGTTGGAATCCTTTGTTTTTACTGTTGTTCACTATCCAGATGTTGCGGTATATAATAAATGTGATTTTATTAAAATCGTGTTAATTAAGTGATAACATTCTTTTACAAACAAGTACTCATTGCATATACTGTAGGAGATCTGTCGATATATAGTAATTTAATAATCATATGAAGCGATAGTGGGATAACATTGCTAGCATGTTGTGCAAAGGAAACAACGATAAAAACGGATGAAAACACTTAATAGAACTACTTTATGGAGTATTCAAGGGCAGTAACTCACCGATGTCTCTCATTTGTGTCAACACTTGTGTAAGTTTGATATAGTTTCGTGTTCATTTCATCTTCAGATGCCCAGAAATGGAAAGCGAAATTTACAGAGGCACAGTTGATAATGCAGAATGCAATCCCAGAGCATAATGAACAAATTAGTAAGTTCCTGTTTGTAAAAGTTGTCTCCCAATTCCTATATAAAACACCTTGTGGAACTTGTCATAGTGCAGTGGTAGCTCGTTTGCTTCAGTTGTGAAGGAGTCCGCCTCTGTGGCCGAGTGGTTACCGTCGCTGACTTGTATACCACTGTAACCTATCATCTCTGATGGTCACGGGTTCGAGCCCCGCTCAGGCCGTGTCTCATTCATATGAAAAAGTTGGCAATTTCTTACGGAGGTTGGTGCACCCAAGTACTGGTTAACCGCTGGAGCCTGCCCAGGAAAGGTGTTGTTAGGTAAACTGCCCACCGGCGATATAGCCCAAAATGGTGCTGATGCAGGCGTAAAACCCTAAATATAACAACATCTTCGCATTGGGTTTTCACATGCACAGTTATGGCCCTTTGAAAAATTTATACCTAACTTGAATGTGGCGAGACAACTTTTGATTTATCGAATACAACCTTCTAGTTTCGGATATATGGGATGAGACGAGGCTAATGTATCGTTGAATAGTTCACACTGGCATAGAATCCTATTCGACTAGAGTCGAGTGTTACGCCTAGCTGCTCGCGCTACAGGCAGCTCTATATTTACCGGAGGTATTGTTGATGGGCCGTGAAAGAAAATCAAACAAATGTACACCGTGAATGTGAAGTCAAACCAGTTCTGTTTAACGACAAACCTGTAATAAACAGCCAGCTTTAACTGTATACATTGGATCCCAATTAAGTAGCCACCTGTTATAAACAGATGCTTTATGTAATACACTCAACTGGCTGTTTAGACCGGTTGGGCTATTTATACATATAGCTCCATTCAATATGTGGTTCTATGCATGTTCTTAGCATTCGTTTGGTTCTATGTAGATTATTTAGGTTCTTGGGGTTCCTAGCATTTTCGTTTGGTTCTATGTGGTTTTTATGGTTCTATGCATGTTATTTGGGTTCCTAGCATATTCTTGGGGTTCCTAGCATTTTCGTTTGGTTCTATGTGGTTTTTATGGTTCTATGCATGTTATTTAGGTTCCTAGCATGTTCTTGGGGTTCCTAGCATTTTCGTTTGGTTCTATGTGGTTTTTATGGTTCTATGCATGTTATTTAGGTTCCTAGCATATTCTTGGGGTTCTTAGCATCTTCTTGTCCTTGTCTTCCATGTGTATTACCGTAACTCTACTGTGAAATTTGTGTTGTTTAATATCTGTTACTACTTGTTAAAGGTGCAGACAAGCAGAAAGGAGAGGGGAAAGGTAACAGTGCAGATGAGAAAAAAGATAATAGTGCAGTTGAGGGGGACGAAAGTAGTGCAGGTGAACAGAAAGAAAATAGTGCAGGTGAACAGAAAGAAAATAGTGCAGATGAACAGGAAGAAAATAGTGCAAACTCAACTGAAGCTGCTCCAGGTGCTGGAGTATCAAATAAAGATGACAAGCATTCAGGTGACACTGATACCTCGGAAGCAGATTCTGTGGCAGAAAAGTTAATTAACTTGACAGTGAAAGAAAATAGTAAACTTTCTGAAGAGAAGTCGTCCGAGAAAGACACCGAGATTCAAACCAGCTCATGATTAAAGATCGATATGTTTAAAAAGGGTTTACTTTCCCCCCAAGCTTGTAATCGCCTTCTATTTGACGAGGTTATATTTAGCGAGGTATTCGTTATTATGCCTTCTGGAATTTCAGCGAGATATATTGAATTGGCGTCGTCTCGTCAGGAGCCAGTTATCAGTAACACAATGGTTGGAATTTTATGAATCTCGAAAGAAATATGTATCGCGATAGTGTTGTAGTGCACGTGCAGTCCGCCTCCGTGGTCGAGTGGTTACGGTCGCTGACTTGTATACCACTGTAACCTATCCTCACTGATGGTCACGGGTTCGAGCCCCGCTCAGGCCGTGTCTCATTTATATGAAAAAGTTGGCAGTTTCTTACAGAGGTTGGTGCACCCAGGTACTGATTAACCGCTGGAGCCTGCCCAGGAAAGGTGTTAGGTAAACTGCCCGCCGGCGATATAGCCCGAAATGGTGCTGATGCAGGCGTAAAACCCGAAATATAACATAAGTGCACTCTTTCATTGGGATCGGCTCAGTAACACCAGAGTTATTGCCCTTTAATTGATTTAAATCTCAAAATGAGTCTGTGTCCTGTTCTCACCTACCCAATGGGTGGAATTTGATGAAACTTGTAACATAAATAGTGATGTGATCATTTAATCGTGATCAACCCCGTAACACCAGAGTTATTGCCCTTTAAATGACTAAAAATGCACAAAATTTGTCTGTTCATGGCCAGTACGTATTGGGATATGAATTTGTCGAGACAATCTACAATTAACGGGTGTGCAAGCGTGTGGACATTTGATGAATCTCTCGTTACGAGCCGGCTCATCTGGATGCATGTTGTTTGCTAGCTTTTATCAATTTCATATTACTTTTTGTAAGCCTATTTAGAGATCTGTGGTATTGAAAGGTGTTGAGAAAGGGTTAACAAATTTATACAAACTATTGCTTAATGGTTTAGACAATTGTGTGTTCTTGAAAAAACAAAATACATTATTTTCTCTGTTCGTTTACTTACTGTACTGTGGGTTGTACATGCGTGTCTGTCAATTAACTCAGTGTTGTATAATCTTTTGTTAATTGATTCTCGGAGATTCTGCTTGTGACGTAGACAATTAATTGATATAATTGTAATATATAATTAAATTGATCATGCTATAACAAAGAATGGCTATAATGTATCATGGTGCTTGTCGAAGTCGGGTCTGTAAGGTATTTAAAAGTTTAAACTTTATTTATTTTACAACGATTACGAAGCAAGTATTAACAACTTAACTTATATTAATCACTCTCGTTGGCGCGGTTGAAAGCGTAAATGTGGTCATTCGTGTGGGAGGAAACCGGAGTTAAACCCACCTGTCCGATCTGGCGACCACCGTACCATCTCACATACTTCCCGGTCCGAGGTAAGTGGTCACCTCCATTCAGCAGCCAACCTCTATTAAGCAGCCAGTAACCAAACTCCCACTGTTACAATTGGTTCAGCATTTAACCTCTATTAAGCAGCCACCTGTGTTAAGCAGTCAAATTTTACCACTCCCTTGGCTGGCCGCTTACGACAGGTTTGACTGTATATATGTAGTTATTTGTGTGGGAGGAAACCGGAATACCTTGAGAAAACCCACCTGGCTCCTACTGAACCATATCATCGCATACTTCTCTGTTCGAGGATCGAACCCGGTTACATTGGTGAGAAGCGAACATCTTGACTGGCTGGTGTAGTTTCGTCTTCAATGTCACTGGATGAGCTTTAAGAAAACATGTGTATACAGTCCAACCTGTGTTAGTGGTCACCTGTATGAAGCAGCCAACCTGCATTAAGCAGCCAGTTTTCAGATTCCCAAAATGTTTCATTATACATTTGACCTCTATTAAGCAGCCATCTGTGCTAAGCAGCCACTTTCTGTGATTCCCTTGGCTGGCTGCTTAAGACAGGTTTCACTGTATTCTGAATTAAATAAATTTGTGTAAAATGTATTTGTGAAACCGTAATAGAAGATTGTACAGACGTGGGGGAGCATCACAAATTGTTAACATGCCTGTGTGGAGGACTTACTTAGGTTTTGAGGTGGAATAGGCTTCAGGGAGCGGCATCGTGTCCCCCAACATTTCTGTTACGTTGGATGATAGGGATGTGAATGCAGTAGAATTAGAATTGCATTTCAGATCCAGTAAAAAAAAAATAGAATCGTACAGGGTATTTGTGTGGTAGTGTAAATTTTGCATATAAATGTAAATGAGAATTATTTAAAGCATTTAATATAAACTTTATTCATTTTACAACGATTGCGAAACAAGCTTTTAACAACTTTTATTAATCATATTTCTTGGTACGGATGAAAGCGTTTCGTTTACATTTGTGTGGGAGAAAACGAGAGTAGCCAGGGAAAGCCCTCGTGTCCGATCTGGAGTCTACCGTACCATCTCACATACTATTCTGTCCGAGGAACGAAGCTGGGTTGCATTGGTGAGAAGCGAGCATTCTAGCCACTGCGTTAATTGGAAACCTTTTACTCTTGGATAATATTTAAAACTGAATTCCATTATTATATCGGGGATCATTCTAGAGGGCGATGTGGGCGAAATAGTCGCCCTAGGGACCCTGTCTTCGCCCAATATTCTCTATGTATTGTACGTACATAGTACAAGTATATAAAAAGCATCTATGCGTCTCTGTTTCGACAAAATCGCGACACTATTTACACAGACTACAATAGAGTCAAGCTTGCTCGAAGACCACGTCTATTAACGTGCCACGATTACATTTCCCGTTTGTGTCGTTAATAGAATAAATTAGAAGGTATTAACCCAGTACCTGCCAATGATAACTAAAGTCGCTTTTGCAAACAGCATACAGCCAGATTAGATGGTTCCGTCTGATCAGGCTCGATGCTGTTTGATATGCAGATAGTGGAGCTAAAACACTTAGCAAACAACATAGATCCTGAACATACATGGCGTTACACTATGGCTGATCTGAATCTATGTTCTTTGCACATTCCGTCCAATTTATTCGGCAGGTTAAGAGACCATTCCTGCTTAGAGACCGCTTTTAGCCCTTCTCTTTGGTGGTCTCTTAATACGAGATTGACTAATTAATCTCTGTAATATAGAAATTTTCTTATTAAAATATAAGCTTTACAAATATCTCTTGCACATTTTCTGATATGATTCTCTTAACCCTTTCCCTCATAGAAGCACCTCTTGACGCCATTACCAATACGACATACATTGACAATGTAGCAGCCAGACCAATGTTCATAAACCTTTTCCCTCATAGAAGCACCTCTTGACGCCATTACCAATACGACAAAATAGTAGTCAAACCAATGTTCATAATAAAGGCCAGAATCTTGTGTAGTCCCAGTAATATCTATGGAGGTGGGATAGATATGGCGACTACTTATCCACTGCATGATAGCTAAATGGCTGTCATTTGTATGGAGATATAATAGTATATTAACCTAAATCGCTATGAAGGAAAGGGTTAATGGCTGTCATTTGTATGGATATATAATAGTATATTAACCTAAATCTCTATAAGGAAAGGGTTTAATGGCTGTCGTTTGTATGGAGATATAATAGTATATTAACCTAAATCTCTATGAAGGAAAGGGTTAAATGGCTGTCGTTTGTATGGAGATATAATAGTATATTAACCTAAATCTCTAAAGGAAAGGGTTAAATGGTGTCGTTTGTATGGAGATATAATAGTATATTAACCTAAATCTCTATGAAGGAAAGTGGAGGGTTAAATGACTGTCGTTTTATGGAGATATAATAGTATATAACCTAAATCTCTATGAAGGAAAGGGTTAAAGGCTGTCGTTTGTAGAGATATAATAGTATATTAACCTAAATCTCTATGAAGGAAAGGGTTAAATGGCTGTCGTTTGTATGGATATATAATAGTATATTAACCTAAATCTCTATGAAGGAAAGGGTTAAATGGCTGTCGTTTGTATGGAGATATAATAGTATATTAACCTAAATCTCTATGAAGGAAAGGGTTAAATAGAATGGCTTCATTACTATATGGATCAGTTTGTTGATCAAGAAAAATGTTCTAAGCGAACAACATAGTAAAGATCACATTGTATATTAGACATACTAGTTTTAATAGTTACTTTGAATACGGTTGAATGATTCAGATTTTTACTCATCTCCAGTAACCCACTTGACAAAAGTACCATTTCAAAATTACATGCTCTACTGACTTATAAATACACATTTCTAAAAATAGAATATCTATAGGAAATTCCCGTCCCTAAATATAGACTCGCATTGCGCATAAATGAGTAATGAGCGGGCAGATTCAGTAATGAGCTGGCAGATCCAGATACGGTTGAATGATTCAGATTTTTTACTCATCTGTAACCCACTTGACTACAGATTTTTTACTCATCTCAGGTAACCCACATGAAAACATAAAATGAGTGACTCGATTTATGCGAGTGAGACTATTTGGGCGAGAGAATCTCTTTTTAAGGTGAGTGAGACTATTGGTGTGATTGAGATTCTATCAAAATGAGTGAGTTAGACTCTAGGGGAGTGAGACTATTTTGGCGATTTAGGCCATTTTTTTTTTTATGAACGTCTCATTTCATTCCGTTATTCAGAAATTTGCATTTAAACACTGGGTCAAATTTAATAGTGTATAGTGACTCTATTATCGATAGAACAACTGCAGCCCTTTTACATAGGATGATAGAGGACTTGAGTGTAAGAAATGTACGTCTCACTTACATTGAAACATCTGCTCTACCGGCATTTCATCTTGTATTAATGTATATAATAAATATGTTATATTACAAGTTTGGTGCAAATATTATTGTTTACTTTGCCCATAGTCAGCCTCCGTGGTCGAGTGGTTACGGTCGCTGACTTGTATACCACTTTAATCTATCATCACTAATGGTCACGGATTCGAGTCCCGCTCAGACCGTGTCTCATTTATATGAAAAAGTTGGCAGTTTCTTACGGAGGTTGGTGCACCCAAGTACTGGTTAACTGCTGGAGCCTGCCCAGGAATGGTGTTAGGTAAACTGCCCGCCGGCGATAAAGCCCAAAATGATGCTGATGCAGGCATAAAACCCGAAATATAAATACTTTACCCAACAGACTGTAACTTTTATCTATCTGTACAATACATTGGCACATTTATAGGTAGTCGGTGATGTTAATTCATTAGTCCCAGCAGCATTGTGTAGACCATTGTCCACGCCAAACATTACACAAAGTTGTACCTTTTATCTATCTGTACAATACATTGGCACATTTATAGGTAGTCGGTGATGTTAATTCATTAGTCCCAGCAGCATTGTGTAGACCATTGTCCACGCCAAACATTACACAAAGTTGTACCTTTTATCTATCTGTACAATACATTGGCACATTTATAGGTAGTCGGTGATGTTAATTCATTAGTCCCAGCAGCATTGTGTAGACCATTGTCCACGCCAAACATTACACAAAGTTGTACCTTTTATCTATCTGTACAATACATTGGCACATTTATAGGTAGTCGGTGATGTTAATTCATTAGTCCCAGCAGCATTGTGTAGACCATTGTCCACGCCAAACATTACACAAAGTTGTACCTTTTATCTATCTGTACAATACATTGGCACATTTATAGGTAGTCGGTGATGTTAATTCATTAGTCCCAGCAGCATTGTGTAGACCATTGTCCACGCCAAACATTACACAAAGTTGTACCTTTTATCTATCTGTACAATACATTGGCACATTTATAGGTAGTCGGTGATGTTAATTCATTAGTCCCAGCAGCATTGTGTAGACCATTTTCCACGCCAAACATTACACAAAGTTGTACCTTTTATTTCGTCAAACTTCCTCGCAAGGTTTCCATTGTGAAAAGTTCCTGGTCCGTTTTCGGTCCATTTAGGAGTTTGTGCAGTTTTTCACCAACTTTCTTCACAAAGTGTTTGATCCGTTTTGTATTTTTGTTCATTCTAAATAGTTTGCTAGGACTTCAGCCCTTTTTATAAAATTCTCCAGAATTACAATTATTTGCTGTAAAATATCAAGACACAATCGCAACGAGACTGAGGAAATAACGTTGGCAACGTGTTAACTTATCGAGTACATAGTCGTGATAGACCAGTGGTAGCACATTCGCTGCAGGTGCGAAAGGCCTGGAGTTCACACCCAGCTGTAGCTGTTACAATTATGCCCTTATGCAAGACACTTAAATTCCACATTGCCTCTTCTCACAGCAATGGATTCCACCAGGAATGAGGTCTCAAAAGTAATTAATACAACAGGGTTCATTCTAGGTCAGAATTTTTGGGAGAAGTGAGAAAGCGCGTGATCGCTTCCTTAAATGGTGTTCTTTAATATACTTCTGCAAAATAGGGTTAAAATGCACAGTACAACCATTAAATACAACATTTGAATAGGAGTGCTTTATAATGGGCCAATTACTAGACAAAATTTGTTTGAAAAGGGAGAAGTGGGGCCCCCAGAGGGCGCTGTCAGGGTCCCTAGGGTGACAATTTCGCCCACATCGCCCTCTAGAATGATCCCTGATACAAGTTGTAGGAACTTCGCAATCAAGCTAAAATCAATTTGTATAAACTAAATGTGAAATGACGGAACAAATTGGAAATGAGTTTGTCACAGTGTGGGGCCTCCGTGGTTAAGGTTCAAACTTCAAATCACTTGCCCCTCATCGCTGCTTGTGCGAAACCCACTGAGAATGTCAAATTATTTCATGTGAGGAAGTTATCCAGCTGGCTTGCAGAAGGTTGGTGGTTCTCCCAATGTGCGACATTAAACACCAAAAAACTATTTTTTAAAAAAAAAATTGATTCCTCATAATTTCATAGTATTGTTAACATAATATATATACAGATAAGTACATAGCATGACAGTATCAACGTTATGCATTACTTTACAAAATAAATTTTTTATATTATGTCCATGTGGTAAGTGGTCCTACCATATGCTACATGACACAGCAACCATCCAATTCTGGATGCTTTATATCCCCGAGAACCATACATGGCGGGAAACTTGTCAGTTACTTGCAATACCCGGGTTCGATCCTCGGACCGGGAAGTGTGTGAGATGGTACAGTGGTCGCCAGATCGGACAGGTGGGTTTTCTCCGGGTACTCCGGTTTCCTCCCAAATGAATGACCACATTTACACTTTCATCCGAGCCAACGAGAGTGATTAATATAAGTTGTTAAAACTTGCTTCGCAATCGTAAAATGAAGTTTAATAAACAAATTTTAAAAATGAGATACTGGTGAAAGATGATGTTAATCCCAACTCGATGATGATGATTGAGCTTATTTACCCTCGCCTCTGGCGTACCATGTATGCGAGCGTCCCAACTCGATGATGATGATTGAGCTTATTTACCCTCTCCTCTGGCGTACCATGTATGCGAGCGTCCCAACTCGATGATGATTGAGCTTATTTACCCTCGCCTCTGAGCTTATTTACCCTCTCCTCCGGCGAACCATGTGGGCGAGCGTCCCAACTCGATCAATACAGGATCAGACTCGGCATGTATTTTCTTGGGACCCTTATTGCATACATTTTCTTACTCGAAGACAAATTGGCAATCCATATATATAACACTTAACCAATCCATATATATAACACTTAACCAATCCATATATATAACACTTAACCAATCCATATATATAACACTTAACCAATCCATATATATAACACTTAACCAATCCATATATATAACACTTAACCAATCCATATATATAACACTTAACCAATCCATATATATAACACTTAACCAATCCATATATATAACACTTAACCAATCCATATATATAACACTTAACCAATCCATATATATAACACTTAACCAATCCATATATATAACACTTAACCAATCCATATATATAACACTTAACCAATCCATATATATAACACTTAACCAATCCATATATATAACACTTAACCGATCTCCATGATGCTACGATTACATGTATGGATGTCCCAACATACTCGCTCCAATGGCAGTATGTCCCAACATACTCGCTCCAATGCAGTATATCCCAACATACTCGCTCCAATGGCAGTATATCCCAACATACTCGCTCCAATGGCAGTATGTCCCAACATACTCGCTCCAATGGCAGTATGTCCCAACATACTCGCTCCAATGGCAGTATGTCCCAACATACTCGCTCCAATGGCAGTATGTCCCAACATACTCGCTCCAATGGCAGTATGTCCCAACATACTCGCTCCAATGGCAGTATGTCCCAACATACTCGCTCCAATGGCAGTATGTCCCAACATACTCGCTCCAATGGCAGTATGTCCCAACATACTCTCTCCAATGGCAGTATGTCCCAACATACTCGCTCCAATGGCAGTATGTCCAGACATATTCCCTTTCCCAGTGACATTGTATCCCAACATACTCGCTCCAATGGCAGTATGTCCCGACATATTCCGTTTCCCAGTGACATTGTGTCCCAACATACTCGCTCCAATGGCAGTATGTCCCGACATATTCCCTTTCCCAGTGACATTGTATCCCAACATACTCGCTCCAATGGCAGTATGTCCCGACATATTCCCTTTCCCAGTGACATTGTGTCCCGACATATTCCCTTTCCCAGTGACATTGTGTCCCAACATATTCCCTTTCCCAGTGACATTGTGTCCCAACATATTCCCAGTGACATTATGTCCAAACATATTCCTTTTCCCAACTCCAACATCAATATGTCCCAACATATTCCCTTTCCCAGTGACATTGTGTCCCAACACATTCCCTTTCCCAGTGACATTGTGTCCCAACATATTCCCTTTCCCAGTGACATTGTGTCCCAACACATTCCTTTTCCAGTGACATTGTTTTTTGTCCCAACATATTCCTTTCCAGTGACATTGTGTCCAAACACATTCCCTTCCAGTGACATTGTGTACCAGATATTCCTTTCCCAGTGACATTGTGTCCCAACATTCCCAGTGATATTGTGTCCACATATTCCCTCCAGTGACATTGTGTCCCAAATATATTCCTTTAGGATATTGTTACAGCATTTTTTCCCAGTGACATTGTGTCCCAACATATTCCTTTTCCTAGTGACATTGTGTCCCAACATTTCTCTTTTTCAGTGACATTGTGTTCCAATATATTCCCTTTCCCAGTGACATTGTGTCCCAACATATTCCTTTTCCCAGTGACATTGTGTCCCAACATATTCCCTTTAGTGACATTATGTCCAAACATATTTCCTTTTCCCAGTGACATTGTGTCCCAAAATATTCCCTTTTTCAGTGACATTGTGTCCCAACATATTCCTTTTCCCAGTGACATTGTGTCCCAACATATTCCTTTCCC
>CM026403.1:62369112-62421873 GCA_014843695.1 Archivesica marissinica | reverse complement strand
CATACTCGCTCCAATGGCAGTATGTCCCAACATACTCGCTCCAATGGCAGTATGTCCCAACATACTCGCTCCAATGGCAGTATGTCCCAACATACTCGCTCCAATGGCAGTATGTCCCAACATACTCGCTCCAATGGCAGTATGTCCCAACATACTCGCTCCAATGGCAGTATGTCCCAACATACTCTCTCCAATGGCAGTATGTCCCAACATACTCGCTCCAATGGCAGTATGTCCAGACATATTCCCTTTCCCAGTGACATTGTATCCCAACATACTCGCTCCAATGGCAGTATGTCCCGACATATTCCGTTTCCCAGTGACATTGTGTCCCAACATACTCGCTCCAATGGCAGTATGTCCCGACATATTCCCTTTCCCAGTGACATTGTATCCCAACATACTCGCTCCAATGGCAGTATGTCCCGACATATTCCCTTTCCCAGTGACATTGTGTCCCGACATATTCCCTTTCCCAGTGACATTGTGTCCCAACATATTCCCTTTCCCAGTGACATTGTGTCCCAACATATTCCCAGTGACATTATGTCCAAACATATTCCTTTTCCCAACTCCAACATCAATATGTCCCAACATATTCCCTTTCCCAGTGACATTGTGTCCCAACACATTCCCTTTCCCAGTGACATTGTGTCCCAACATATTCCCTTTCCCAGTGACATTGTGTCCCAACATATTCCCTTTCCCAGTGACATTGTGTCCCAACACATTCCCTTTCCCAGTGACATTGTGTCCCAACACATTCCCTTTCCCAGTGATATTGTGTCCCAACATATTCCCTTTCCCAGTGACATTGTGTCCCAACATATTCCCAGTGATATTGTGTCCCAGCATATTCCCAGTGACATTATGTCCAAATATATTCCTTTCCCAAACTCCAACATCAATATGTCCCAACATATTCCCTTTCCCAGTGACATTGTGTCCCAACACATTCCCTTTCCCAGTGACATTGTGTCCCAACACATTCCCTTTCCCAGTGACATTGTGTCCCAACATATTCCCTTTCCCAGTGACATTGTGTCCCAACACATTCCCTTTCCCAGTGACATTGTGTCCCAACATATTCCCTTTCCCAGTGACATTGTGCCCAACATATTCCTTTCTCCAGTGACATTGTGTCCCAACATATTCCCTTCCCAGTGACATTGTGTCCCAACATATTCCCTTTCCCAGTGACATTGTGTCCCAGCATATTCCCTTTCCCAGTGGCATTGTGTCCCAACATATTTCCCTTTCCCAGTGACATTGTGTCCCAACACATTCCCTTTCCCAGTGACATTGTGTCCCAACATATTATTCTCTTTCCCAGTGACATTGTGTCCCAACACATTCCCTTTTTCAGTGACATTGTGTCCCAACATATTCCCTTTCCCAGTGACATTGTGTCCCAACATATACCCTTTCCTAGTGACATTGTGTCCCAACATATTCTCTTTTTCAGTGACATTGTGTCCCAACATATTCCCTTTCCCAGTGACATTGTGTCCCAACATATTCCTTTTCCCAGTGACATTATGTCCCAACATATTCCCTTTCCCAGTGACATTATGTCCCAACATATTTCCCTTTCCCAGTGACATTGTGTCCCAAAACATTCCCTTTTTCAGTGACATTGTGTCCCAACATATTCCTTTTCCCAGTGACATTGTGTCCCAACATATTCCTTTCCCCAACTCCAACATCAATATGTCCCAACATATTCCCTTTCCCAACATCAGTATGTCACAACATAATATTCACTTTCCCAACATCGGTTACAGTTTGATAATTTCATGATATATTGTACAAACAATTAAGAGGACAATTTATGGAACATCTTTCATGAGATAAAGACGTGGGGTATTTTATCATTTCTTTAAATCATCAAATAAGTCACTGATCAGTCTATAGCCGTTAGTCGTGTTGGCCTTTCAATAATCTGTGAATGGATTTAAATCGAGTAGATCAGTTTGTTTAGCTTATCAGTTAAATTAAGATTTACCTTGAATTTATGCATTGAGATGAGCATTAACTTTCATGGTTTATACAAAAAACAAGACAAGTTTTCCCAACATTAGATTAATTGCTCTTGAGACATTATTCCTGATGAGAGAAGTAATGTAAATTTAAAGCGACACTACATCGGTGAAAATGCAGAATGTAATTTGCTATTACCGGTGTATGGTATAATTTTTCTTTCCAATATTTGCCTCAAAAACTGAGTATTTCAACAAGCGTCATATACGCGGTTTGTTGACATAACAAAATACAGTAAAACCTGTGTTAGCGGTCACCTCCATTAAGCAGCCATCCTGTATTAAGCAGCCAGTTTTCAGATGCCCAATTATCTCTAAACGAAAGTATTGCACTTTTAGTATTGACCTCATTGACAGGAGCGTGGATGACAGTTATATGAAATCCTACTTTCACTTTTGAAAGTTTGTAGACCACAAAAACACTGTTTATGGATTCAATGTTAGTGTTAGAATGTATTCAGAAGAATTTGTAGTAGCAACGCATTTATACGTGAAAACATGCATTTTATTTGCTTTTTGCGATGTAATGTCGCTTTAATACACTCTCATAAAACTATTGTAATGTCGCTTTAAGGATCTTGCATTAAGTGGTTCTGATGGGATTCAAGCTCCTTTTGATCTGTTTTAACAAGAGATGGCAACGAATAGCGATTATACTATTCGAATATTTGGGCAGGAAGGTAATCGAATATTCGATAGAATTCAATCAAAAACTCAAAATCACTCAAACTCTTATAAAAATTGCCAAACTAACCTAATTTCTGTTTTACGCGTAAACGTCATCTTCTTCAAATGATTATTCAGATTGATATTGTACCCGAATATGTTAAATACAATTTGCATAGATTACAGCTAGCAGTTTTCGTATTCTCAGAGCGATTCAAGCATTTCCAAATGTGTGACTGAGCGGGTGGCATTTTTGAGGACAATATAGTTATTTATTTTTTCGAATACTGGAATAGTATTAGGGCGTTCGAGCAAATATTCGTTGCCATCCATAGTTTAAACCCAACGTCATTTTACAACTTCATGATAACTTGAAATCGTATACTAACCCGCTCATGTTTAGATCAAAATTAAATGAAATCAGAACCATGTTTTCAGATTATGCACCAATATACACAGATGGATCTAAAGCCGACAACAAAGTTGGCCATGTTGCGTCAGTAAATTACATAATTCTAATTTACAGCTACCTGATCATGCTTCTATATTTTCAGCAGAAGTAGAGGCTATTGATTTAGCTTTGAATTTTGCTGATGCATCATGTGATAGAAAATTTATGATCATTTCAGATTCTTTATCTGTACTGCAATCGATAGACAACAGGAATGTTAAAAAAAGCCCGTATTCACAAATTACTTATTAACCCATTTCATTCTGGATACATTTAATGGCTTTTGCAAACAACATAGATCCAGATCAGCCGCAACGTGACGCTGCATGCTGATCAGGATCTATGTTGTTTGCTACATAGCCAAGTGTCTTAGCAAGATCACCTGAATAGCATAGAGCCTGATCAGATGGCACGTTCCGTGGCGGTTGATCTGGCTCTATGTTCTTTGCAAATACTGTTTGAACGGTATTCAGAATGAAATGGGTTAAGCACATACATGTAACATTGACTAAACATGTTATATATTGCTGGATACCAAGTCATATTGGTATTCGTGGCAATGAAATGGCTAATCAAAGTGCACTCAAACTCGCAACTTTAAGGACATTACCACCGTGGTTCTGGTGGGATTCAAACTCGCAACTTTAAGGACATTACCACCGTGGTTCTGGTGGGATTCAAACTCGCAACTTTAAGGACATTACCACCGTGGGATTCAAACTCGCAACTTTAAGGACATTACCACCGTGGTTCTGGTGGGATTCAAACTCGCAACCTGACGGTTACAAGGCGGACACTGTATCCAATACACCACGGAGGTTCCATGCTTGCCTGCTTTTACACAGTACATGTATTTCTGCTTAACGCTTAAAATCACTGAATAAATTGGAATGAATGTTGTTTGCTATTCAGCCAAGTGTGCCACTATCCGAATAGCAAACAGCATAGAGCCAGATGAGCGGGCACATTCTCGTCTGATCTGGCTTTATGCTGTTTGAAAAAGCGACATTAGTCGTGAATAGCAGGTTATGGGTTAAAATCTTGAAAATTGAACGTTTACTTTTTTTGACTTGTTGGTTTATGTCAATCGGATTTGAAACCAAAAATAGTCAGGTACAGCAGGGTTCATTCTAGGTCAGCATTTTTGGGAGAAGTGAGAAAGCGCGTGATTGCTTCCTTAAATGGTGTTCTTTAATATACTTCTGCAAAATAGGGTTAAAATGTACAGTACAACCATTAAATACAACATTTGAATAGAAGGAGTGCTTTATAATGGGCCAGTGTATCTTACTAGACAAAATTTTGTTTGAAAATCGTAAAAACCAAAAAATATATATATATATATTTTTTTTTTTTAGGGAGGAGTGGGGCCCTCCCCCCCCAGATGGCGAAGTCAGGGTACCTAGGGCGACAATTTCGCCCACATCGCCCTCTAAACTGATCCCTGGTACAGATGTGTCATAATACCCAGCAGACAGCACAACTTTTAATGTCATGTTGGATCTACGTTTTAACCCATAACGTGCTGAATAAATTGGTGCAAATAATATAGATCCAGATCAGCCATGGCTGATCAGGATCTACATGTATGTTGTTTGCTATTGAGACGAGTGTTTTAGCTCCACTATAACATTCTGTGCCATCTGATCTGGTTCTATGCTGTTTGCAAAACAACTTAAGTTGTGATTGGCAGGTTATGGGTTAAATCGTTGAAACAGTCCTAGATAGAGAAGACACATTAATTACAGAAGTATCTCTGGTTCTTTTACCTGCCCAGTGGATAGTAGTGATAAACCGATTATCGCTAAATCGCCGACAATCGTTCGCCGGCATTGACATCGGCGATAATCGATTGTGAAAATGTGTAATCGATTATAATCGACAAGTCTTTATTTTTGTCTCTTACTTTTATGTTTGTTTGTACCTCAAATAAAACCACGATTTACTATTGACTGTATTTTATTAGCATTGCACGTTTGCAACAACAATTCTAACTGTATCTAGTACTAGACCTTTCACTAGTATGTCACTAAGCGTTCTGTCCTCTATTAACTTAAAAACTAATTTTATATCAGGTGGCAGTCTAGTAACTTAAAGTCTAGTACTCAGATGTAACTGAGTAACTAATTTGTCGAAACTAGTAACTTGTAAGTAATTTATTAGTACTAAATAGATTGTTAAACTCACAAATTAGATGGAATGATTTTGATTTATAACTATATCAATTGCCCGATTAATAATCGGTTTACCCGTCCGATTATGGATTTTGAAACCGATGCACATCACTAGTGGATAGCACCGATACACAAGACCTTCGTTTATAGTCTCATCAGAAAGACTTGATATTATTAGTTTCAGATGCCGATCCCCGCTCAGGCCGTGTCTCATTTATATGAAAAAGTTGGCAGTTTCTTACGGAGGTTGGTGCATCCAAGTACTGGTTAACCGCTGGAGCCTGCCCAGGAAAGGTGTTGTTAGGCAAACTGCCCGCCGGCGATATAGCCCGAAATGGTGCTGATGCAGGCGTAAAACCCGAAATATAACTATATAATAGTTTCAGATGCAGGATTGAAAATCGGCAATCACTGGATTCACAGTCCAACGTGTTGACCACTGATCTGTCCGTCTGTTCGCACAGTATTACCCTCTGGAACAATCTATCTTTTAACCCATTCAACACCAAGTAACTGACATGGACTGGTCCATGATATTTTTAGACCAATAAATTAATAACAAAATTACATTTGGATCAGTTCATTTATCAAAATGGGTAATTTCTTTTCTAAAAATAGTTATATTACTTGAAAAAAGTGCAGATCCTGATGAGACGGCTCGTCACGAGCCGGCTCATCTGGATCTACACTTTTTTGTAAGCCAATTTAGAGGTCTGGTGTTGAAAGGGTTAATACTGCCGCCCTGCCTGAGACACAGCTTGACTAGTTCAAGGTGGCAGTGGCAAGTACGGTATAATGTACAGTACCAGTATTAGACCTGTGAACTGTGCTTTACACTTTCTCTTACTAAACATTAACCCTTAACCTACCAAATAAATTGGACGGAATGTGCAAACAACATAGATCCAGATCGGCTGCGGCGTAACACCACGTCTGATCAGAATCTATGTTGTTTGCTATTCAGCTGAGTGTTTTGCTCCACTATGCAGTCAAACCTGTGTTAGTGGTCACCTCTATTAAGCAGCCAACCTGTATTAAGCAGCCAGTTTCCAGATTCCCAATATGCTGTGTATTATACATTTGACCTGTATTAAGCAGCCACCTGTGCTAAGCAGCCACTCTCTGAGATTCCCTTGGCTGGCTGCTTAAGACCGGTTTGACTGTACATGTATGAATATGAAACAGCATAGAGCCGTCTGATCTGGATCTATCCTGTTTGCTGTCGTGATTGGCAGGTTATGAGTTAATCCAATTTTTAACAATGACTATACAGTCAAACCTGTCTTAAGCAGCCAGCCAAGGGAATCACAGAAGGTGGCTGCTTAGCACAGGTGGCTGCTTATTAGAGGTCAAACGAATAGCAATACAACATATTGGGAATCTGGACACTGGCTGCTTAATAGAGGTCAACTGAATAGCAAAACATATTGGGAATCTGGAAACTGGCTGCTTAACACAGGTGACTGCTTAATAGAGGTCAAATGAATAGCAAAACATATTGGGAATCACAGAAGGTGGCTGCTTAACACAGGTGACTGCTTAATAGAGGTCAAACGAATAACAAAACAATATATTGGGAATCTGCAAACTGGCTACTTAATAGAGGTCAAATGAATAGCAAAACTGGCTGCTTAATACAGGTTGGCTGCTTAATAGAGGTGACCACTAAAACAGGTTTCACTGTAGAACTTTCATTTCCCAGACTTGTTCTATTGGTCAGGTTTATATATCTCGGTTTCTACAAGAATTAGATATGCAAAACCTGCATGTAACGCTCGCAAGAGGGTTCGGCAGTATACGGAGAGACCAGTGGATTACTACAGTATGTTTGGAATGTCTTGCAACTCGCGTTTAATCTATTTGCAAACAATGTTATTACATGTACCGCAAATCTAAAGCCAATAAACAGGAGAGTAGACGTGGTTCTATAAGATGTTACTGAAGTAACAAGATGTGTGCCATCAGTGGTAGAGTGTCGGATTTGGAATCAAACGGTCCCGGGTTCGATACTCGGTCAGGCCACGTATGTAGTGTCATTGAGCAAGGTACCTCACACACATTGCTTAGTACTTGTTAACCACTTAGGTCGGCTAAGCCTTAAGCCTGCCCAGGAAAACATGTCTAGGTCCCCGCAAGGGGTTTGACATTAATGGAACATACAAGTCTTTGTGTATCGGTACTATACACCGGGCATGTAAACGAACAGGTTCTTTTCCAATTAGAGCGTCTTCTGTATTTGCACTATCCTCCGGGGAAAAAAATGACTTATAATTTATGCTTTTAGTTTAAACATGATTTATTTCAGTATTTGTACATGTAATCAAGAAATGAACATTTTACATATAATTTAACAGCAGTAGACTGAAAGGGATTAGAACGAAAGAAAACTTATATAGGTCTCCTTATTATGCTTTTGGAGGTGTCGCACTCGATTACCCAGGGTGGAAGATAAATAAACGTATTGAAATAGAATGTTAGGAATGCCTTACAACCCGGGTGTAATCTATTTACATAAGTACATGCATGTTAATACCACACATTATATTTGACACATATAAAACTGGTGTCATCTATTTAATTTATGCAATTTATTTTGGCACAATTGCGAAACAAGTTCTTACAACTTATATTAATCACTCTCGAGACCTTATTCCTGGTGTAATCCATCAGAGGGAGAGAGAAGAGGCACAAGTTCTTACAACTTATATTAATCACTCTCGAGACCTTATTCCTGGTGTAATCCATCAGAGGGAGAGAGAAGAGGCACAAGTTCTTACAACTTATACCAATCACTCTCGAGACCTCATTCCTGATGGAATCCATCGCTACGAGGGAGAGAGAAGAGGCAATGTGGTATTTAAATGCCTTGCCTAAGGGCACAATGGTTACCACTACAGCTGGGCAGGAGCGCCGGACCTGAAGCGAACGCGTTACCACTGCGCTATCACGACAAATGAGTTTCATAAAATATGGTATAAATTTTATGACATCATCACGAGTGTAAGATCCTTTTTATCACATTACCATGGCGACCTCGTTCTAATAATACTAAATTTGCTACATTCATTCATCACCAACTGTCGGCGCATTTGTCGTGACATCACTAAATTGTTATGACATCACTAAATTGTTATGACATCACTAAATTGTTATGACATCACTAAATTGTAAATTGTTATGACATCACTAAATTGTTATGACATCACTAAGTTGTTATGACATCACTAAATTGTTATGACATCTGTAAATTGTTATGACATCACTAAATTGTTATGACATCACTAAATTGTCGTGACATCACTAAATTGTCATGACGTCACTATGCAAAGCAGCGGCATATTTAAGTTTTAAACTGTTATTATTGCTTTGATACTTTTAAATCATAAGTGTGTTATACCATTAACGTCATGTACCACTTCAAGTAGAAATATGCATACGTTAATCTAAAAATTAGTCACAGGTTCGAGCCCCGTTCAGACCGTGTCTTATTTATATGAATAAGTTGGCAGTTTCTTACGGAGGTTGGTGCACCCAAGTACTGGTTAACCGTTGGAGCCTGCCCAGGAAAGGTGTTGTTAGGTAAACTGCCCGTCGGCGATATAGCCCAAAATGGTGCTGATGCAGGCGCGTAAAACCCGAAATATAATAATCTAAAAATTATAAGGATTATTCTCTCAACCAATCGGAATCCGTCCAGGTGTTATTACACGTGTGTACATATAAGAAATTATGAGATGGTTGTATTACACTGAATACAAGCACAGTTATGTGACAATAATTAATTATGTAAAATGAATTGAAAACATGCACGAACATGCAATACATGTACTCGCTATTCAGAAAAATATGGACACGACCAAAATTTTTTTAACTGATTTACATATTATCTATTGTATGGCCAAAAATGGTTCAATCATCTACCAATTTATAAATCTCTGACAGAATATCAATATCCCGATGACTCCAGACTGTAAAGTATGAAAGGCAGTGATCGGTTAGGCTGGTATCAATACACCCGGTATATTGAAGGGGATCTGAAGTGGAAGATAAACATGACACAGTAACAGTTTCTTCACTTCAGATCTGTCAATTGATCACTTTGCTACTGTTTATCTCCTATTTTCACTTTTATTGTCTTCCACTGAATGAATTCAATATCAGCCAGGGAATAATTTCTTTTTCATGACAAAATAAAGGTAAGGGTTTTTGTCTTGTATTATGTAGTTTGAGCTTAAGTTTTTAATTGTACGATACTGTCCTTGTTTTGAAGCTTAAATTTATTTGTTGCGTTATAATATCCTTGCTTTGAGCTTAATTTTATTTGTTAAAATATTTGTTGCATAATAATGTCCGTGCTTTGAGCTTAATGTTATTTGTTGCATAATAATGTCCGTGCTTTGAGCTTAATGTTATTTGTTGCATAATAATGTCCGTGCTTTGAGCTTAATGTTATTTGTTGCATAATAATGTCCGTGCTTTGAGCTTAATGTTATTTGTTGCATAATGTCCATGCTTTGAGCTTAAATTTATTTGTTGCATAATAATGTCCGTGCTTTGAGCTTAATGTTATTTGTTGCATAATAATGTCCGTGCTTTGAGCTTAATGTTATTTGTTGCATAATAATGTCCGTGCTTTGAGCTTAATGTTATTTGTTGCATAATAATGTCCGTGCTTTGAGCTTAATGTTTTTGTTGCATAATAATGTCCTGCTTTGAGCTTAATGTTATTTGTTGCATAATAATGTCCGTGCTTTGAGCTTAATGTTATTTGTTGCATAATAATGTCCGTGCTTTGAGCTTAATGTTATTTGTTGCATAATAATGTCCGTGCTTTGAGCTTAATGTTATTTGTTGCATAATAATGTCCGTGCTTTGAGCTTAATGTTATTTGTTGCATAATAATGTCCGTGCTTTGAGCTTAATGTTATTTGTTGCATAATAATGTCCGTGCTTTGAGCTTAATGTTATTTGTTGCATAATAATGTCCGTGCTTTGAGCTTAATGTTATTTGTTGCATAATAATGTCCGTGCTTTGAGCTTAATGTTATTTGTTGCATAATAATGTCCATGCTTTGAGCTTAAATTTATTTGTTGCATAATGTCCATGCTTTGAGCTTAATGTTATTTGTTGCATAATAATGTACATGCTTTGAGCTTAATGTTATTTGTTGCATAATAATGTACATGCTTTGAGCTTAATGTTATTTGTTGCATAATAATGTCCATGCTTTGAGCTTAAATTTATTTGTTGCATAATGTCCATGCTTTGAGCTTAATGTTATTTGTTGCATAATAATGTACATGCTTTGAGCTTAATGTTATTTGTTGCATAATAATGTACATGCTTTGAGCTTAATGTTATTTGTTGCATAATAATGTCCATGCTTTGAGCTTAAATTTATTTGTTGCATAATGTCCATGCTTTGAGCTTAATGTTATTTGTTGCATAATAATGTACATGCTTTGAGCTTAATGTTATTTGTTGCATAATAATGTACATGCTTTATGTGGTGGTGTGGTTATGGTCATGGACTTCAAAACACTTGTCCCTTGCCGCTGTAGGTTCAAATCGTACTGATGTTGTTGGATTATTTCATGTGACAAAGCCATCTCCGTGGTCGAGTGGTTAAGGTCGCTGACTTGTATACCACTGTAACCTATCATCATCAGACCGTGTTTCATTTATATGAAAAAGTTGGCAGTTTCTTACGGAGGTTGGTGCACCCAAGTACTGGTTAACCGCTGGAGCCTGCCCAGGAAAGGTGTTGTTAGGTAAACTGCCTGCCGGTGATATAGCCCAAAATGGTGCTGATGCAGGCGTAAAACCCGAAATATAATAATAAAAAAATAATTCATGTGACAAAGCCATCCAGCTGGCTTGTGGATGGTCTGTGGTTCTAACTGGGTCTATGATGTAAGCAATACATAGATTTAGTTTGTGTAAATTTATTGAGTTAAATATTGAGCCGGTAATAAGTAATTCGGACAGTACTATAAATCCGGATAGTAAGGAATCGTGGCTATCTGGCCGGAGGATTGTTGAATTTGGCCATTTGTCATTGCACTCTCTGGCCCTACTTTCATCAAACTTCTCACTTTGAGATTGCTCTGGGCTCAAATTTTCTTACATTGATAAATCATTTAAACTTGAACAATTTTGGGGTATATGATTTATTTAATATTCAGAAACAATATCTCAATGAAGGCGTTTAAGGAATTATTATTAACTTTAGAATCTTGAGTTGATTGTCGTCTTCAACAATTTGAAGTTGGGATATTTATGGAATTTTAGTTTATAATGCAAATTTATTTTAGCTTGATTGCGAAACAAGTTCCTACAACTTATATTAATCACTCTCGAGACCTCAAGCCTTGTGGAGCCCATCTCCACGAGGGAAGAGACAATGTGGAATTTAAATGCCTTGCCTAAGGGCACAATTGTAACGGCTACAGCCGGGAGCAAACTCCGGGCCTAACACACCTGAACTGAATATGTAGATTGCAATCATGTGACCAAATGCCAAAACGACCAGCGTATTTAAACAGTGCAAAAATAGAGGGTGTTATACGTTAGAGCGTGTTTATGATGTCACAAACTACAAAACTGCTATTAACCCTTTCCTTCATAGAGATTTAGTGGTTAGCACGTTGGACTGGTAATCCAGGGATTGCAGGTTCGATCCCCCATCTGACCCTAATAATATTAACTGTCTTTCAGATGGGACATTAAACCGAGGTCTTGTGTCGGTACTTTACACCGTACACGTAAAAGAACCAGAGGAGAATCTGGAATGGGTCTCTGTCTGTATCATTGCACTATCCTCCAAAAATCTAAAGTGACTAATCTCTTCAGGAGGCGTCGCTCATATGGGCAACCGGTAGCGACGATAAATGAACGTAAAACACACACATACTGAACAGTGTCTCCATTTTGAACAGGAATATTTTGTTCATGCTTTCCAATGGGTGATAGAGTTTTATCAGTGAAAGAAAACTCCATCTTGCACTGCTGTGAAACTGTGAAAGATGGCATTTTCTCTGCCACTGGTTGCGTTTCGTATTCCTGTGTGGTTAGATGTACTTTTGTATTTTAGCTATTTTCCGACTATCATGAACAGTTAATTATAAAGTAATATATTTTAATCCATTTGTTTTGTCTGTAGATTTTAATTTTGGCAGCATACAGAAACTAGCTTGAAAATTATACCAGAACTATTTCTTATTACGGACGTTTAAACTAAAATAAGTGGTTGTGGGGTTATGTAATGTAATGCAATGAGGCTCCCGACAGGGGCAGCTAAAATGAATTAAATATGATAACAACTATTATATTAGCCAAAATCATTGGAAATCATAAAAGAAAAAGATTTGTGTTTATTAGTGTAAGATAGGATTTTATTTCATCTCGTAATCGCCGAAATATGTATTTCCTACTCGTGGAAATACATATTTCGGTGATCATGAGATGAAATAAAACCTATCTTACACTAATAAACATAAATATCCTCTATATATTTAAATCCACATTGCATCTTCTATCTCTCCCTTATGGCAATGGACCTCAAGAGCGATTAATCTAATGTTGTTAAAACTTGTTTTGCAATCAAGCTAAAGTGGATAAATTTGTATAAATATATGATTAACTCTCTGCACTCTAGCTGTGAAAATAACAATCAAATATGTCGTATTATATGACATATTTAGAGAGTTTTCAGTTGCAAAAAAAAATCACATTAATGATTGATAACCTTTATTTTACCCAGCATGCAGAGTTAATAATAGTGCATGTACAATGGTTTGTTTGAATGACAGGTGAAGTTGCACCATATATAATCATCTGCTAAAACATCTACCTTCATGGTTTGTTTGAATGACAGGTGAAGTTGCACCATATATACTCATCTGCTAAAACATCTACCTTCATGTCTTTAACATTCATGTTGGTTTAATAATAGTGCATGTACAATGGTTTGTTTGAATGACAGGTGAAGTTGCACCATATATAATCATCTGCTAAAACATCTACCTTCATGTCTTTAACATTGGTTTAATAATAGTGCATTGTACAATGGTTTGTTTGAATAACAGGTGAAGTTGCACCATATATAATCATCTGCTAAAACATCTACTTTCATGTCTTTAACATTCATGTTGGTTTAATAATAGTGCAGTGTACAATGGTTTGTTTGAATGACAGGTGAAGTTGCACCATATATAATCATCTGCTAAAACATCTACCTTCATGTCTTTAACATTGGTTTAATAATAGTGCATTGTACAATGGTTTGTTTGAATGACAGGTGAAGTTGCACCATATATAATCATCTGCTACAAACATCTACCTTCATGTCTTTAACATTGGTTTAATAATAGTGCATTGTACAATGGTTTGTTTGAATGACAGGTGAAGTTGCACCATATATAATCATCTGCTAAAACATCTACCTTCATGTCTTTAACATTGGTTTAATAATAGTGCATGTACAATGGTTTGTTTGAATGACAGGTGAAGTTGCACCATATATACTCATCTGCTAAAACATCTACCTTCATGTCTTTAACATTCATGTTGGTTTAATAATAGTGCATTGTACAATGGTTTGTTTGAATGACAGGTGAAGTTGCACCATATATAATCATCTGCTACAAACATCTACCTTCATGTCTTTAATGTGCAGGGTTGGTTTAAGTAGGATCTCAAACCCGTTCAATTATTGATCAGATCGAATTAGATAAATGATTGTAATTTGATCTATTCATTCATACCGCGTCCACAGACCTTGATGAAGTCAAATGCTTTCAAAAAATACACTGGATTTTCACACCCCATTGAGCCTATATTTTTATAAGATGTTTATATAAAGGGTCTTTGTATATTGAACCGGCTGTCAGTGTTGGAATGTGTTATTTTTGCGATGACATGATTTAATCGGGTGGCGTTTATGCCTGTATTAAAGTGGTACATTGATTGTTTGTAATACAGACACTTGCTGAATGGCTATTAGCATATTTGCCATTTAGCTTTTTGGAATGCTTAACCCATTCAACACCAAGTAACTGACATGGACTGGTCCAGACAGACAGACAGACAGACAGACAGACAGACAGACAGACAGACAGACAGACAGACAGACAGACAGACAGACAGACAGACAGACAGACAGACAGACAGACAGATGATTTATTTAAGTCTCACCATTATACAGTAAATGATACAACATAAATATTATACACAAAATGCATGATATTATACATGTATTATCAAATAAAATACAAAGCCACTCAATAATGAGTTATGAGAGACTATGGGTAAATAAAATTGACACTTTGTAAAACATAAGACAACATCTTGAGCAATGATATTTTTAGACCAATAAATTAATAACAAAATTACATTTGGATCAGTTCATTTATCAAAATGGGTAATTTATTTTTCTAAAAATAGTTATATTACTTGAAAAAAGTGCAGATCCTGATGAGACGGCTCGTGACGAGCCGGCTCATCTGGATCTACACTTTTTTGTAAGCCAATTTAGAGGTCTGTGGTGTTGAAAGGGTTAAAGTGGTACATTGATTGTTTGTAATACAGACACTTGCTGAATGGTCCATTAGCATATTTGCCATTTAGCTTTTTGGAATGCTTAAATTTCGTAAAATGTTCGACATAGAATCATATTTTATTTACTGTTGGTATCCCCATTTAAGTTGTAAATAAACACAGTACAGCACATTATCGCAGGTTTGATCCCGCGTCTGACCCTAATAAAAGTTATCCAGCTGGCTTGGGTTGGATCGGTGGTTTTACTTGGGTGTAATATCACTTAAGCTGTTTGTGCGACATTAAATCCCCAAAACCAACAAACAACAGGTATTCAATTAACATATGCGGTATAATAATAAGGTTCGTCATATACTTCACATGTATCTACATGTATTTATGATTGCAGAAAGACTGATCTGTAGTCCAGTAGTAACACGCTGGACTGGTAATCCAGGGATCGCAAATTCGATCCCCCGTCTGACCCTAATAAAATTAACCGTCTTTCTGATGGGACGTTAAACCGAGGTCTCGTGTCGGTGCTTTACACCGTGCACGTAAAAGAACCAGAGGAGACTCTGGAATGGGTCTCTGTCTGTATCATTGCACTATCTTCCAAAAATCTAAAATGACTAATCTCTTCAGGAGGCGTTGCTCAAATGGGCAACCGGTAGCGACGATAAATAAACGTAAAACACACAGAGTACAGCACTTTATATGTAAACTTAAAATATAACCCGACCATTCAGACCATAATGTAGTTTATTATAGTGACTTGTGTTTTCCAACATATTTACAACATATATATTCAGTATAATGTGAAATTGTAACATTTTGTGATTTACATTTATTTATCGTCACTACCGGTTGCCCATATGAGCGACACCTCCTGAAGAGTGTTAAGTCTATGATGTATCATAATGTCTTTTTGTGGAAGTCGTGATAGCGCAGTGGATGCGCGTTCACTTCATGTGCGAAAGGTCCGGAGTTCGAGCCCCGCTTGAGTTGTTACGATCGTGCCCTTAGGCAAGGCATTTAAATTCCACTTTGCCTCTTCTCACACCCTCGTGGCGATCGATTCCATCAGGAATGAGGTCTTAAGGGTGATTAATATAAGTTAGTTTAAACATATTTTATTTCCCAATATAATACATATTGAACAATGCATACATCACACATAATCAAAATACAGAAAAAGGATTAGAGTCTTATATAATTCTTCTCCTCTTAATATAAGTTGTAAGAACTTGCAATCAAGCTAAAATAAATTTGTATAAACTAATGTCTTTTAAATAGCAAGGAATATTTGGGACCAAAATCGCTCACATGACAGTGGGGAATGATTTGTTCAAACCCCATGCGCATAATTACAGCAATGATAGCTACTATAATATCAACAAAATTCATCTGTAGACTGGTCTGTGATCCAGTGGTTAATGAGTTCAGGGGTCACAGGTTCAATCCCCTGTCTGACCCCAATGATAATAATATTAACCCATTTCATTCTGGATACATTTAAAGGTTTTGCAAACAACATAGATCCAGATCAGCTGCTGCATGCTGATTAGGATCTATGTTGTTTGCTACATAGCCAAGTGTCTTAGCAAGATCATCTTAATAGCAAACAGCATAGAGCCTGATCAGATGGCACGTTCCATGGCGGCTGATCTGGATCTATGTTCTTTGCAAATACTGTTTGAATGGTATCCAGAATCAAATGTGTTAACAGTGTTTCAGATGGGACTATAAAGCAATGTCTCGTGAATCGGTGCTATACACCGGACATGTAACAGAACCAGAGATGCTTCTGAAATAGAAGAGTCTTCTGTATATGGCACCATCCCCCAAAATATGAAATGACTAAAATACTTCCGGAGGCATTGCCCCGATAAACAAGAGGCAACGATAAATAATTTAAATAAACATATCCCAAAATACTGTGCTTTCAAAGTAAAGTAATAACGGTTGTAAACAAACAGTCAGGTATAACCTATTAAACAATAAATCACAGTACATGTAAGCTATCGTATATTGCCTTACCTATACAGTAGTGTAATATTCGGTAACGGTATTAATACTTTATTTTGAAAGCATAGGATCCGCCTCCGTGGTCGAGTGGTTAAGGTCGCTGACTTGCATACCACTGTAACCTATCATCACTGATGGTCACGGGTTCAAGCCCCACTCAGACCGTGTCTCATTTATATGAAAAAGTTGGCAGTTTCTTACGGAGGTTGGTGCACCCAAGTACTGGTTAACCGCTGGAGCCTGCCCAGGAAAGGTGTTGTTAAGTAAACTGCCCGCCGGCGATATAGCCCAAAAAATGGTGCTGATGCAGGCGTAAAACCCGAAATATAACTTGAAAGCACAGTACCCAATTCATCTGTAGTTCAATGACCTAGTTTTAATCATGCTTGAGCGAACGTGTTGTCAGTAATGACATCATCGAGATAGGGAGGGATGCTGCTATGCAATATTTTCCACATGAAAAGTGAGAAAATACAAACATTTTATTGTCCATCAACATTTACGGTTAATTCTATGCAAAGAAGTACAGGCGAATATGTAGTCCAGTGGTAACACGCTGGACTGGTAATCCAGGGATCGCAAGTTCGATCCCCCGTCTGACCCTAATAAAATTAACAGTCTTTCAGATGGGACGTTAAACCGAGGTCTTGTGTCGGTGCTTTACATCGTGCACGTAAAATAACCAGATGAGACACTGTCTGTATCATTGCACTATCCTCCAAAATCTAAAATGACTAATCTCTTCAGGAGGCGTCGCTCATATGGGCAACCGGTAGCGACGATAAATAAACCTAAAACACACATACAAAGAAGTAACAGTATAATTATGTATAGGATATAAGCCGAAAACTATCCAATATGTAAAATATTGGACTGTGTGAGGCATGTACGTGTAGCGCCGAAGACAGTACCGATATTTTACATATTGGATCCGTTTGAGGCTTATATCTTACTTAAAACACACATATAACAAGATCGTACTAATTAAAAGTGGTAATTTCCTGCATGTACGCTTAGTATTTAATATAATACTCTGGCCTTTTGACATCAGTCCAATATTAATAATAATGGACTGCAAGTACAAAGGTATGACATCATGACCGTGTTTTAAGAAGTATGACATTGCATGTTTTAATGAGATTTAATAGAAGTTTAGTTTTGTCCATCCATCAACAATTTCATTGCACACACCTTGTAGCAAGCCTATAGTCCTATTGGACTGTATTGAATGATTTGTTGTCTCTGGTCAGCAGCTTCATTTTCACTGGACTGTATTGAATGAATTGTTGTCTCTGGTCAGCAGCTTCATTTTCACTGGACTGTATTGAATGAATTGTTGTCTCCGGTGAACAGCTATAGTTTTATAATTGGTAAATATAGTGCATAATTTCTCTGCTTAACAATGACTCCTGGAATTGCCCGTAATTCATTTATCAACGGAGCAGAAAGCTGACGTACAAAATTTAATGATAATTTCATAAAAGGTTGCAGTGAGCAAGTTATATAATCAATGCTAAATTGGTTTCTAGCAGGTTAGTTTATACCCCTACAGACACATGCAATTATAACTAGGCAAATAAGCTGCTATTATTTCTTTTGTGATGCAATATTTTTACAGTGAATGCACATTTTATTGAACACTAATAAATGCATTAGTTAACAGCTGAATAACTGGAGAATAAATGTGCAAACAACATAGATCCAGATCAGCCATGGCTTCTGATCAGGATCTATGTTGTTTGCTATTCAGAGAAGTGTTTTAGCTTCACCATCCGAATAGCAAACAGCATAGAGCCTGATCAGATTCTGTACCGTCTGATCTGGCTCTATGCTGTTTGCAAAAGCGACTTTAGTTGTGATTGGCATGTTAATGGTTAATTTCTCTTTTTCTTTACTCTATTATCGGATGTCTGATTAGCGCAGTGGTTAGTGCGCTCGCTTCTCAGCAATGCAACCCGGGTTCGATCCTCGGACCAGGAAGTATGTGAGATGGTACTGTTGTCGCCAGATCAGACAGGTGGGTTTTCTCCGGGTACTCCGGTTTCCTCCCACACTAATGACCACATTTACGCTTTCATCCGCACAAACGAAAGTGATTAATATAAGTTGTTAAAACTTGCTTCGCAATCATTGTAAAATAAATAAAGTTTTTAAAAAAAACACTATTATAAGTGGTGCCTGAATTACTGATAGTGGTCAGGGGAGGTAACTAGCGATGTTTAATTTGTAGGCCCAACTAATTAATTGAGAGAAAAATCTTTTAAACTTTATTTATTTTACAACGATTGCGAAACAAGCTGTAACAACTTATATTAATCACTCTCGTTGGCGAAGATGAATGTGTAAATGTGGTCATTCGTGTGGGAGAAAACCCAGATCTGGCGTCCACCGTACCATCGCGCATACTTCCCGGTCCGAGGATCGAACCCGGGTTGCATTGGTGAGAAGCATGTGTGCTAACCACAGTGCTAATCGTACAGCATTTTAATTAAGAACTGAAGGTAGTGTGTTGCTAGGTGATCTGGGGCATGCCCCCATGAAAATTGCGAATGCTAGAATGTCAATGGTGCACTCTGAATCATTTTTAAAGTACGTTCTAGACGTTCCAATTTCGATATTTTCCGAGATATATTTTTCAAACGATACCCAATTGAGTCTATTATTGCTATACAGACATAAAAACTAAAACAATATAATTATTAGGGATGGCAACGAATAGCGATTATACTATTTGAATATTCGGTCTGGAAAGTATTCGAATATTCGATAGAATTCTATCAAAAACTCAAAATCACTCAAACTCTTATAAAAACTTGCCAAACTTAATATCTGTTTCGTAAACGTCATCTTCAAATGATTATTCAGATTGATATTGTACCCGAATAATTATGTTAAATCCAATTTGCATAGATTACACCTAGCAGTTTTCTTATTCTCAGAGCGATTCAAGCATTTCCAAACGTGTGACTGAGCGGGTGGCATTTTTGAGGACAATATAATATTTTAATTCGGACGTTCGAACGAATATTACAATATTAATTGCCATCCCTAATAATTATGCAAATCACAAAATTACTTGTTCTAGATTATATTCCATACAGACATGCCAATCCCTTCTCCACTTGTTGTTGCATTTTTGGTGTATTTGGATTTTTCATTTCCTATGACAATCTGCAGGCGTAGTTTATATAAATTTATTTTAGCTCGATTGCGAAACAAGTTATTTCAACTTATATAATCACTCTCGAGACTTCATTCCTGATGGAATCCATCGCCACGAGGGAGAGAGAAGAGGCAACGTGGAATTTAAATGCCTTGCCTAAGGGCACAATCGTAACGGCTCCAGTGGGGCTCGAACTCCGGACCTTTCGCACCTGAAGCGAACGCGCATCCACTGCGCTATCACGACTTCTGCAGGCGTAACTGGTGGCCAAGTCTTGTTAAAGCTAAAACAATAACCAATTCAGCATTTTGCTAACGAGCATATCATCTGTATATAAATACCACCCTGGGTTCTTCCTACATCAACGAAACAGGGCAGGGTCGCCCTGTTTAGTTTATACAAATTTATTTTACCTCGATTGTGTGAAACAAATTCTTTCAAGTTATATTAATCACTCTCGAGACCTCATTCCTAATGGAATCCATCGCCACGAGGGAGAGAGAAGACGCAACGTGGAATTTAAATGACGTGCCTGAGGGCACAATCGTAACGGCTCCAGCGAGGTTTGCCCTGTTATGCTATCACCATGTATGAATCAAGTAAAGGGATTCGAATAAGTTACTATGTAACTTTTTTCCCAATCCTAACTGCTATTGCAACTATTCCTATGTTATGTACCATTCTTGTCAATCCTATCTGTGCTGTTGCAACTATTCCTACGTTATGTAATATGTACCATTCTTGCCAATCCTAACTGTGCTATTGCAACTATTCCTACGTTATGTAATATGTACCATTCTTGCCAATCCTATCTGTGCTATTGCAACTATTCCTACGTTATGTACCATTCTTGCCAATCCTAACTGTGCTGTTGCAACTATTCCTATGTTATGTACCATTCTTGTCAATCCTAACTGTGCTGTTGCAACTATTCCTATGTTATGTACCATTCTTGCCAATCCTAACTGTGCTGTTGCAACTATTCCCAGGTTATGTACCATTCTTGCCAATTCTAACTGTGCTGTTGCAACTATTCCTATGTTATGTACCATTCTTGCCAATCCTAACTGTGCTGTTGCAACTATTCCCAGGTTATGTACCATTCTTGACAATCCTAACTGTGCTGTTGCAACTATTCCCAGGTTATGTACCATTCTTGACAATCCTAACTGTGCTGTTGCAACTATTCCCAGGTTATGTACCATTCTTGACAATCCTAACTGTGCTGTTGCAACTATTCCTATGTTATGTACCATTCTTGCCAATCCTAACTGTGCTATTGCAACTATTCCTACGTTATGTACCATTCTTGCCAATCCTAACTGTGCTGTTGCAACTATTCCCGTGTTATGTACCATTCTTGCCAATCCTAACTGTGCTATTGCAACTATTCCTATGTTATGTACCATTCTTGCCAATCCTAACTGTGCTATTGCAACTATTCCTACGTTATGTACCATTCTTGCCAATCCTAACTGTGCTGTTGCAACTATTCCCGTGTTATGTACCATTCTTGCCAATCCTAACTGTGCTATTGCAACTATTCCTATGTTATGTACCATTCTTGCCAATCCTAACTGTGCTATTGCAACTATTCCTACGTTATGTACCATTCTTGCCAATCCTAACTGTGCTGTTGCAACTATTCCCGTGTTATGTACCATTCTTGCCAATCCTAACTGTGCTATTGCAACTATTCCTATGTTATGTACCATTCTTGCCAATCCTAACTGTGCTGTTGCAACTATTCCCATGTTATGTACCATTCTTGCCAATCCTAACTGTGCTATTGCAACTATTCCTATGTTATGTACCATTCTTGCCAATCCTAACTGTGCTATTGCAACTATTCCTACGTTATGTACCATTCTTGCCAATCCTAACTGTGCTGTTGCAACTATTCCCGTGTTATGTACCATTCTTGCCAATCCTAACTGTGCTATTGCAACTATTCCTATGTTATGTACCATTCTTGCCAATCCTAACTGTGCTGTTGCAACTATTCCTACGTTATGTACCATTCTTGCCAATCCTAACTGTGCTGTTGCAACTATTCCTATGTTATGTACCATTCTTGCCAATTCTAACTGTGCTGTTGCAACTATTCCTATGTTATGTACCATTCTTGCCAATCCTAACTGTGCTATTGCAACTATTCCTATGTTATGTACCATTCTTGCCAATCCTAACTGTGCTGTTGCAACTATTCCTATGTTATGTACCATTCTTGCCAATCCTAACTGTGCTGTTGCAACTATTCCTATATTATGTACCATTCTTGCCAATCCTAACTGTGCTATTGCAACTATTCCTATGTTATGTACCATTCTTGCCAATCCTAACTGTGCTATTGCAACTATTCCTACGTTATGTACCATTCTTGCCAATCCTAACTGTGCTATTGCAACTATTCCTACGTTATGTACCATTCTTGCCAATCCTAACTGTGCTGTTGCAACTATTCCTATGTTATGTACCATTCTTGCCAATCCTAACTGTGCTGTTGCAACTATTCCTATGTTATGTACCATTCTTGCCAATCCTAACTGTGCTGTTGCAACTATTCCCATGTTATGTACCATTCTTGCCAATTCTAACTGTGCTGTTGCAACTATTCCTATGTTATGTACCATTCTTGCCAATTCTAACTGTGCTGTTGCAACTATTCCTATGTTATGTACCATTCTTGCCAATTCTAACTGTGCTGTTGTGTGCACTATTCCTGTGTTATGTACTATTCTAACTGTGCTGTTGTGTGCACTATTCCTGTGTTATGTACTATTCTAACTGTGCTGTTGTGTGCACTATTCCTAGTACCATTCTTGAATAAAATATTGTTTAAACTAATCAAGTTACCATGTATGAAAAATCGAAAAAAAGTTGGGTTTTTTTGTGTAAATTAAATATGACTTTATTTTGTTGAGAAAATGAATTATGATACAGACGCAGTGATTATAATGTGATAAAATTATTTTATGCACATATTGCTCCTGCAATACCTCTAATCGCGGAAGTCGTGATAGCCTAGTGGTAGTGCATTCGCTTCAGGTGCGATTGGCCCAGAGTTTGCGCTCCGCTGGAGCCATTACGATTGTGCCCTTAAGCAATGCATTTAAATTCCACATTGCCTCTTCTCTCTCACTCTTGGTGATGGATTCCATCAGGAATGAGGTCTCGAGAGTGATTAATATAAGTTGCAAGAACTTGTTTCACAATCCAGCTAAAATAAATTTGTATAAACTAATGCCTCTAATTTGTAATACACTTATCAAAGTCAAGGGCCTTTGTGTGATTTCTTTTTCTAACATTTGCCCCATTTGAATATTTTTCTGGCGAAAACCCTGTCACCCAACAATAAAGACCATACCGTCCCTACTAACCATTAAGACGACCACCCCTACTTTGGTCATGAAATCTGTGGGTATTGGCATGCACTCGCATATAAAACGGGTTGATAAAATTGACACCAGACACAAGTATAAATTGCATGTTTAGCCAGTGCAAGTTGAAGAAATTATCTGTGTCAAGGTGATTTCTTTCTTTTCTAAAACATAATTAGTGGTAGGGTATATAATCATATTTATAAAGACCACCGTTTTAATTTGTCAATGTATAGTAAGCTGTGTGTTGTACGACAACTGTTTAACATGCCTGTGGAGGGTGTGTACAGACCGGTGCTTCTAACATGGCTCGGCATTTTGTTTGTGGTCACGGGTTCGAGCCCCGCTCAGGCCGTGTCTCATTTATATGAAAAAGTTGGCAGTTTCTTACGGAGGTTGGTACACCCAAGTACTGGTTAACCGCTGGAGCCTGCCCAGGAAAGGTGTTGTTAGGTAAACTGCTGGCCGGCGATATAGCCCAAAATGGTGCTGATGCAGGCGTAAAACCCGAAATATAACATAACTTTGTCTGTATAATTATGCAAAGAAGGAAATTACCGTGTTTAAGTCTGCATTCTAACATGGCTTGGCATGGAATTTACCGTTAATCTGCAATAAAACATACTTTAGCGCATGATATCTAACATCACGGCATTTTTGTGACATCACTTTAACGTCTTTCTAACAAGTAACACCCACTATGTTTGTTCTTTTTAGATAGTTCGGTCATGTTACATGTAGAATCAAAATAATACTTATATTCGCATTATTTATTGTCAAATAAAACATGGTTTGTCATTCTGAGCACCGGAATTAAGCACTTAGGGCTACGACCTACGTGGTAAATTCCTACGCGTCAGAACTCCAAACCATGTTTTATGCGCCAATAAACGACAAATATTATTTCTTAGATAAAACACTGTTTAGAGAGTGACGTCGTTGTACAAGCATTGTTGTGTTTTTGTGACATTTTTTATGCACCGTAAAAAATAACGCCAACTATTTTTGCACACTTCAGATATTTATTTTAGAATCAAAATTATATTTTTATTTGCGTTATTTATAGGCTTGCGTGGTTAATTCCGACTGATCAGAACAGCAAACCATGTTTCATTCATCGCTTGTCAGAACTGCAAACCATGTTTCATTCATCACTGGTCAGAACAGCAAACCATGTTTCATTCATCACTGATCAGAACTTCAAACCATGTTTCATTCATCACTGGTCAGAACAGCAAACCATGTTTCATTCATCACTGATCAGAACTTCAAACCATGTTTCATTCATCACTGATCAGAACTTCAAACCATGTTTCATTCATCACTGGTCAGAACTTCAAACCATGTTTCATTCATCACTGATCAGAACAGCAAACCATGTTTCATTCATCGCTTGTCAGAACTGCAAACCATGTTTCATTCATCACTGGTCAGAACAGCAAACCATGTTTCATTCATCACTGATCAGAACTTCAAACCATGTTTCATTCATCACTGGTCAGAACTTCAAACCATGTTTCATTCATCACTGATCAGAACAGCAAACCATGTTTCATTCATCGCTTGTCAGAACTGCAAACCATGTTTCATTCATCACTGGTCAGAACAGCAAAACATGTTTCATTCATCACTGATCAGAACTTCAAACCATGTTTCATTCATCACTGGTCAGAACAGCAAACCATGTTTCATTCATCACTGGTCAGAACAACAAACCATGTTTCATTCATCACTGGTCAGAACTTCAAACCATGTTTCATTCATCACTGATCAGAACAGCAAACCATGTTTCATTCACCACTGGTCTGAACAGCAAACCATGTTTCATTCATCACTGGTCAGAACAGCAAACCATGTTTCATTCATCACTGGTCAGAACAGCAAACCATGTTTCATTCATCACTGGTCAGAACAACAAACCATGTTTCATTCATCAACATGTAAATAACTAAATGAAACATATTATTTCTTCAAAAGATCACAGTACAGTCAAACCTGTGTTAGTGGTCACCTCTATTAAGCAGCCAGTTCCAGCTTCTCAATGTGTTGATTTATTATACATTTGACCTCTATTAAGCAGCCACCTGTGTTAAGCAGCCACTTTCTGTGATTCCCTTGGATGGCTGCTTAAGACAGGTTTGACTGTATCTGTTCTTGTTCAATTAAAATTATTGTTTATTCATGGCATGAGGTTAAAATGACTGAATTCATGGCATGAGGTTAAAATGACTGAATTCATGGCATGAGGTTAAAATGACTGAATTCATGGCATGAGGTTAAAATGACTGAATTCATGGCCTGAGGTTAAAATGACTGAATTCACGGCATGAGGTTAAAATGACTGTGAATTCATGGCCTGAGGTTAAAATGACTGTAAATTCATGGCATGAGGTTAAAATGACTGAATTCATGGCCTGAGGTTAAAATGACTGTGAATTCATGGCCTGAGGTTAAAATGACTGTGAATTAATGGCACATGTCATGCAGAAACTAAATACAGCATCGTTCAGTCCGCCTCCGTGGTCGAGTGGTTAAGGTCGCTGACTTGTATACCACTGTAACCTATCATCACTGATGGTCACGGGTTCGAGCCCCGCTCAGACCGTGTCTCATTTATATGAAAATGTTTGCAGTTTCTTACGGAGGTTGGTGCACCCAAGTACTGGTTAACCGCTGGAGCCTGCCCAGGAAAGGTGTTGTTAGGTAAACTGCCCGCCGGCGATATAGCCCAAAATGGTGCTGATGCAGGCGTAAAACCCGAAATATAACATAACATAAAATGACTGTAAATTCATGGCATGAGGTTAAAATGACTGAATTCACGGCATGAGGTTAATATGACTGTGAATTCATGGCCTGAGGTTAAAATGACTGTAAATTCATGGCATGAGGTTAAAATGACTGAATTCATGGCCTGAGGTTAAAATTACTGTGAATTCATGGCCTGAGGTTAAAATGACTGTAAATTCATGGCATGAGGTTAAAATGACTGAATTCATGGCCTGAGGTTAAAATGACTGTGAATTCATGGCCTGAGGTTAAAATGACTGTGAATTCATGGCCTGAGGTTAAAATGACTGTGAATTCATGGCCTGAGGTTAAAATGACTGTGAATTCATGGCCTGAGGTTAAAATGACTGTGAATTCATGGCATGAGGTTAAAATGACTGAATTCATGGCATGAGGTTAAAATGACTGTGAATTCATGGCCTGAGGTTAAAATGACTGAATTCATGGCATGAGGTTAAAATGACTGTGAATTCATGGCATGATGTTAAAATGACTGTAATTTCATGGCATGATGTTAAAATGACTGTAATTTCATGGCCTGAGGTTAAAATGACTGTGAATTCATGGCATGAGGTTAAACTGGCTGTGAATTCATGGCCTGAGGTTAAAATGACTGAATTCATGGCATGAGGTTAAAATGACTGTGAATTCATGGCCTGAGGTTAAAATGACTGTGAATTCATGGCATGATGTTAAACTGGCTGTGAAGGTATACAGTTTTGCAGCTATATCTAATTTTCTTATATTTTCAGAGATATGAGGTTACATTTCAGTGACGATGAAGTTCAGTCGGGATCAGCTACTGGCTTCTCTGACGAGCATGAAGGAACGTTCCCCACCCACCCTTCACACACATACAGTACTGCAGTGAACTTTGACCCCGTTACCCAGATCCTCGATAAAATAGACGCCGAGCTCGTCTCACTCACAAGGTCTCAGGGAGTAAGTTAGAATTATATTCAAGTCTTGTCAAACAGAAGAGAATATAGTCGCTGCTTTAACTGGTCGTTTGATAGACCCCTAAAAGATTTATCCGTCTACTTTAACCCTTTCCCTCAGAACCACCTTGACGCCATTACCAATATGACATACATTGACATTGTATTAGCCAAACCACTCACAAGGTCTCAGGGAGTAAGTTAGAATTATGTACAATTCTTGTCAAACAGAAGAGAATATAGTCGCTGCTTTAACCCATTTCATTCTGGATACATTTAAAGGCTTTTGCAAACAACACAGATCCAGATCAGCCACAGCGTGACGTTGCATGCTGATCAGGCTCTATGTTGTTTGCTACATTGACAAGTGTCTTAGCAAGATCATCTGAATAGCAAACAGCATAGAGCCTGATCAGACGGCACATTCCGTGGCGGCTAATATGGCTCTATGTTCTTTGCATACTGTTAGAACGGTATCCAGAATGAAATGGGTTAACTGGTCGATTGATAGACCCCCAACAGATTTATCCGTCTACCTTAATATTAACCCTTTCCCTCATAGAAACACCATGACGCCATTACCAATATGACGTACATTGACATTGTATTAGCCAAACCAATGTTCATAATAAAGGCCAGAATCTCATGTAGTCCCAGTAATATCTATGGAGGTGGGATAGATATGGTGACTACTTATCCACTGCATGCTAGCTAAATGGCTGTCGTTTGTATGGAGATATAATAGTATTAACCTAAATCTTTATGAAGGAAAGGGTTAAACGTATTGACTACCTTAACATTAATGTATGACTGGAAAAACGGACATTATCCCTCCCCCTTCCTCCCCCACCGCCGGGAAATTATCCCCCATATATATTTGAACACAGGATGACCATAGCCCCTGTCAAAAAGACTGGTGTGACTTTACCCCCACCACCCCCCAATTGAAAATCCGGGGTGAGAGATTATCCCCCACCCTCATTTGAAATTCAGAGTGTTGATACAATAGTCAAATTTATAAATGTTTCTCCATAATTCATCAAAATATGTCGAAAGTTGAATATTTTAGAAATCTAATGGAAAGGGAGGAAATGCAACCCATTGTTCTGTCCTGATCTAAAATGGGTTATCCCCTTTGTCAAACATAATTTATTCCATGGCATATATGTTGCAGCTAACATTACTCTACTTGTAAATCAGTAATTAATATTGATATAAGATTTTGTGTGTTTTACGTTTATTTATCGTCGCTACCAGTTACCCATATGAGTGACGCTTCCTGAAGAGATTGGTCATTTTAGATTTTTGGAGGATAGTGCAATGATACAGACAGAGACCCATTCCAGAGTCTCCTCTGGTTCTTTTACGTGCACGGTGTAAAGCACCGACACGAGACCTCGGTTTAACGTCCCATCTGAAAGACTGATAATTTTATTAGGGTCAGACGGGGGATCGAATCTGCAACCCCTGGATTACCAGTCCAGCATGTTAACCACTGGGCTACAGATTCGTCTAATAAGATTAAGTTGGCATAACTAATATGTACTAGATATTGACCCAAAATAAATATACTTGTAAAAATAAACAATTATTATATGTTATATTTCGGGTTTTACACATACATCAGCACCATTTCGGGCTATATCGCCGGTGGGCAGTTTACTTAACAACACCTTTCCTGGGCAAGCTCTTTTTCATATAAATGAGACACGGCCTGAGCGGGGCTCGAACCCGTGACCATCAGTGATGATAGGTTACAGTGGTATACAAGTCAGCGACCTTAACCACTCGACCACGGAGGCGGACTGTAAAAATAAACAACTAAAACAATGCAACTGTTTCCATAGATACGATGGCCATCATCTATTATAATGGATTAGCAGTGGACATATCCACCCCCACCTCTATAGAGGTTACTGGGAATGTTTCAGGGGTGTATCCACTATGTTATTGCTGGGGGGGTCGTGGGGCATTCTCCTTGAATGCCCCCCCACCCCGAGGTTATCAAACTAATTAAAGAAAATACGATTTATTCGCATATGATTTGAATTTTATGATGCGTGAGAAATTAGAGAATCATTGAGACCGTGAGTTCATTGGAAAATGTGTGATACTCGTTGAGAAATCGTGGGACTTGTACATTGTATGTTATGGGTGTTTTTGTTCAACTAATATAATTATGTGGTATTGATAATGGCGTTGAGAGGCGCTTACAAGTGGAAACTGGTTACCCCGTAACCTGCCAATCACAACTAATGTCGCTTTTGCAAACAGCATAGAGCCAGATCAGACGGCACAGAACATGCCGTCTGATCAGGCTCTATGCTGTTTACTATTCGGATAGTGGAGCTAAAAGACTTGTCTGAATATAAAGTATCATAGATCCTGATCAGACGCGGCGTAACTTAATCCCTTAAACTTAATAGTAAATAAATACTAATTTGTCAATGAGCAACATTACCCTCCTTGCCGGTTTTTCTATTACCTCCCTTGGCAGATAGAGTTTGATTTATCCCGAAATGTATATTAGTCCTTTTAGTTGGAATCCTTTGTGTTTACTGTTGTTCCCTAACCAGATGCTGCAGTATGTTAACTATTTACACATATTTACGGTAAAGCACTCATTGAAAATACTTTAAAATTTAATAATTATAAGATGAGAAGACATATGAAAATTGATAGCAAGTGGTTCAAAAGGAAATCACGGTAGTCGTGGTAGCGCAGTGGTAGCGCGTTCGCTTCAGATGCGAAAGGCCCGACGTTCACGCTCAGCTGTAGCCGTTATTATTGTGCCTTGGCAAAGCATTTAAATTCCACATTGCCTCTTCTCTCTCCCTTGTGGTGATGGATTTCACCAGGTATATTACCGGTAATATAAGTTGTAAGAACTTGTTTCGCAATCGAGCTAAAAAATTAATTTGTATAAACTACATACACAGAGTAACAGCACAGCCACGACAGCCACGGACAACACCGTCGTACGAAGACCTAACAGTAGAACGTCCATGGAGAGCAGCCGAATTGAGAATGGGGACGGTCTATCTATAAGTCAATTAGGTATGTAGACTATATAATCCTGTATCGGTACTTGGTAGTAGCTATCGAGACTAAAGTGACTACAAAAATGAGCGATACTGAAACTTGAAACTTGTTTATTTGCTTAAACGCCTATTTCTACATATAAATACATATTCAATGGCATTGTACAATAATGAATTAAACTATAATAAAAACAGTACATCAATCCAGACAAACAGTACATCAATCCAGACAAACAGTACATCAATCCAGACAATCCAGACAAACAGTACATCAATCCAGACAAACAGTACATCTTTCCGGACACAAACATTAAATAACCAGTCATCAATGAAGAAATCACATTAGAATATTCAGAACAATGCGTAGTAGTCTCTGAAGAAGTGAGTTTTCAATTGTTTCTTGAATAGGTTAACTGACTCACTTTGTCTAAGGCTCAAAGGCAGTTCATTGCAAAGCTTGGGTCCAGCGGTACCAACACTTCTGTCACTGAAGATCTTTTTCTTATTATAGGGAACACGGTAGCAGGCCTCATGTTCAGTACTTACGACGATATAATAGTAACAACTATAGAGTTTGATGTTGCATCATTTTCCTTTCATGACATCATTGATCTGGCGACCACCGTACCATCTCACATACTACCCGGTCCGAGGATCGAACCCTGGTTACATTGGTGAGAAGTGATGGTGTTAACCACTGCGCTAATCGGACAGTCTATTACTGTACCACATGTTCCATCAATATCTATGGGAACAGGTAACTGGGTGGAACGGGGGCTATATGTGGGAGGCTGTAATGGTGTTGTATGGAGCATATTTACACTGTACTACATAATCCATCAATATCTATGGGAACAGATAACGGTGTGGAACGGCTGCTATATGTGGGAGGCTGTAATGGTATTGTATGGAGCTTATTTACACTGTAATATATACAGTCAAACCTGTGTTAGTGGTCACCTCTATTAAGCAGCCAACCTGTATTAAGCAGCCAGATTCCCAATATGTTGTTTTATTAATACACTTGACCTCTGTTAAGCAGTCACCTGTGCTAAGCAGCCACTGTAATTTCCTTGGCTGGCTGCTTAAGACAGGTTTGACTGTACTCAATAATCAACATCTATGGGAACAGGTAACTGAGTGGAACGGCGGCTATATGTGGGAGGCTGTAAGGGTGTTGTTTGGCGTTTATGTCGAGGTTACATGTTACAGGTCCTAGCTACAAACCCTCTGTGTCATTGATCAGTTCTGGTTCCCAGCAGCACACCCATTCAGAGCAGGATACAGGTATAGGAACCAGCAGTCTGCTGGATTCCAGCCTGCAACATAGAAGCCTGGGACCAGACATCCTGCCATTGGAACCAGGTGACGGTTTTAAAGGTACGATTAAAACAAATTCCGACTTTATTCCGTAATACGATTGGGAACATCAATTCAATGAATTCTTTAATGAACCTCTCCGATGGGGAATATCTATTCAATGAATTCTTTAATGAACCTCTGATGGGGGATATCTATTCAATGAATTCTTTAATGACGGTGGGGATATCTATTCTATGAGTTCTTTAATGACTGTGGGGATATCTATTCTATGAGTTCATTAATGACGGTGGGGATATCTATTCTATGAATTCTTTAATGACGGTGGGGATATCTATTCTATGAGTTCATTAATGACGGTGGGGATATCTATTCTATGAATTCTTTAATGACGGTGGGGATATCTATTCTATGAATTCTTTAATGACGGTGGGGATATCTATTCTATGAGTTCTTTAATGACGGTGGGGATATCTATTCTATGAGTTCTTTAATGACGGTGGGGATATCTATTCTATGAATTCTTTAATGATGGTGGGGATATCTATTCTATGAGTTCTTTAATGACGGTGGGGATATCTATTCTATGAGTTCTTTAATGACGGTGGGGATATCTATTCTATGAGTTCTTTAATGATGGTGGGGATATCTATTCTATGAATTCTTTAATGACGGTGGGATATCTATTCTATGAGTTCTTTAATGACGGTGGGGATATCTATTCTATGAATTCTTTAATGACGGTGGGGATATCTATTCATGACAAAACAACACAACAAAAACACAACAAAAACACACAAAACACATGAATTCTTTAATGACGGTGGGGATATCTATTCTATGAGTTCTTTAATGACGGTGGGGATATCTATTCTATGAATTCTTTAATGACGGTGGGGATATCTATTCTATGAGTTCATTAATGACGGTGGGGATATCTATTCTATGAGTTCTTTAATGACGGTGGGGATATCTATTCTATGAGTTCTTTAATGATGGTGGGGATATCTATTCTATGAGTTCTTTAATGATGGTGGGGATATCTATTCTATGAATTCTTTAATGATGGTGGGGATATCTATTCTATGAGTTCTTTAATGACGGTGGGGATATCTATTCTATGAGTTCTTTAAAGACGGTGGGGATATCTATTCTATGAGTTCTTTAATGACGGTGGGGATATCTATTCTATGAGTTCTTTAATGACGGTGGGGATATCTATTCTATGAATTCTTTAATGATGGTGGGGATATCTATTCTATGAGTTCTTTAATGACGGTGGGGATATCTATTCTATGAATTCTTTAATGACGGTGGGGATATCTATTCTATGAGTTCTTTAATGACGGTGGGGATATCTATTCTATGAGTTCTTTAATGACGGTGGGGATATCTATTCTATGAATTCTTTAATGATGGTGGGGATATCTATTCTATGAATTCTTTAATGACGGTGGGGATATCTATTCTATGAATTCTTTAATGAACCTTCTGAGGATATTTATTGATTGATTGCTTCAATGAATTTTTCCAACAGGATATCAATTCAGCGAATTCCTTAATAAACCTCTCAATCTGGGTGGGCAGGGGGGGTATCATTTTAATATATTCCCGAATTAACCAGTCCGACAGGGGATATCAATTAAACAAATTCCCAGTTCTAAGTATATATCAGATATCTAACCCAGAATGCTTATTTAAAACCAGTCATGTTTTAGCAGCGTATAATGTTTGTATAATTATCCCCTGCCATAGGAATGGGGGGGGGGTTATTGTCTTTGGCTGAGTCTGTATTTTCACTAGCATGATAACTCAAATTGTCACGTTATGGATGAATGTTGATGAAACTTTGTGGATATATAGAGGGTTGGTCCAGGAGTGATTCAATTTTGAGAGAAATTGGGTCATTGCCTGGAGGTTATAAAACTTTTTTCCAATCTAAAAACTCAGTCTCAAGTGTCTGTCTGATTGGTTCAGTTGACAGTAACACTCAATCAGATTATTGGAGTATTGAGTTTGAGATCTAAGAAAAGTTTTTATAACCTTGGACCATGGCCTGTGGACCAGTGTGAGTTTGTATCTCTCCGAGTGCTAGTCTCAAGTCTAACTGTTTTTGTGATGTTGATCAGATTTGACAGTGATTTGAGCACAGTTTACAATGTTTGTTACAGATGACACGAGTATCGGCGGTCACCATTCATCGGCAGCCCCAGAACTGTTCTACCTGTCTGGGCATCACATGAGTGATGGTACGTGTTCTTCTATCGCTGAGTAAATCGGTCACTCTTCAGCCAATTACAAACAAAACCAGTCATAGTTCAGCCAATTACAAACAAAACCAGTCATAGTTCAGCCAATTACAAACAAAACGAGTCATCATTCAGCCAATTACAAACAAAACCAGTCATTGTTCAGCCAATTACAAACAAAACCAGTCATAGTTCAGCCAACTACAAACAAAACCATTCATAGTTCAGCCAACTACAAACAAAACCAATCATTGTTCAGCCAATTACAAACAAAACCAGTCATAGTTCAGCCAACTACAAACAAAACCAGTCATAGTTCAGCCAACTACAAACAAAACCAGTCATAGTTCAGCCAACTACAAACAAATCCAGTCATAGTTCAGCCAACTACAAACAAACTGGGTCTCTCTTCAGCCATCTACAAACAAAACTAGTCATAGTTCAGCCAACTACAAACAAATCCAGTCATAGTTCAGCCAACTACAAACAAACTTGGTCTCTCTTCAGCCAACTACAAACAAACTCATTCTCTCTTCAGCCAACTACATACAAACTCAGTCTCTCTTCAGCCAACTACAAACAAACTCAGTCTCTCTTCAGCCAACTACAAACAAAATCAGTCTCTATTCAGCCAACTACATACAATATCAATCACTATTCAGAGTTATTAAGACATAATGCGGTTACAATCCATGATTTATCAATAAATCTCTCGATAAACGTTTAAAATACGTTATTTAAACTGATTCTAACGCTTGGTGTGTTGGGATTTAAATAAGCACCAGTTCTAGCGGGGTATGCAATTATACAAACTCTGGTCAGAGAGCATAATTAGGTAATAAAGTTATGCAATCCTATACTTACTTGATAATCCAGTATTGTTGCAACAGTACACTAGGCTCTGCAGGGGAGATTAAACTCGGCTTAATTCTTTAGTCCGGCTTAGAAGTTTTTAACTCTGTTTGATTTCTGGAGTCGTGATATACTTGATTATCTAGACCGACGATATAGAGTTGATTTCTGGAGTCGTGATATACTTGATTATCTAGACCGACGATATAGAGTTGATTTCTGGAGTCGTGATATACTTGATTATCTAGACCGACGATATAGAGTTGATTTCTGGAGTCGTCATATACTTGATTATCTAGACCGACGATAGAGTTGATTTCTGGAGTCGTCATATACTTGATTATCTAGACCGACGATATAGAGTTGATTTCTGGAGTCGTCATATACTTGATTATCTAGACCGACGATAGAGTTGATTTCTGGAGTTAGGATCAATTATTAGGTTAAATTTCTTAGGTTAAATCATAGTTTGTGATGATAAGAAATTATCTATATGTGGTTTATTTGGTCCTCTCTACATCCGAATTTTCGGCTTTGAAAGTCTTTTTCAAGGAAAACAAAAATGATCTGGCTAATTAATCTTCTCTTAAGATTGCTATGAATCGATTGGATAATACGGTAGATTGTTTGGAACTATCAACATATAATTTGGACAAGAAATTATTTTTAAATTTTATGAAAACAGACGACATAACGATAATGCCACAGTGTTCAGCATTATTATTTGTTCATTACTGTTGTGTAGGTTTATTACCTCACTCTGGACTCAACTCAATTAATTAATAGAGTAACGTACTGTTGAGTAGTTGGTCTTTTATTACCTCACTCTGGACTCAACTCAATTAATTAATAGAGTAATGTACTGTTGAGTATGGTAGTTGATCTTTATTACCTCACTTTGGACTCAACTCAATAAAATTAATAGAGTAAAGTGTCAGTGTATGGAAATATGGCAAGTTATGAGCATTGAAAAATCTACGGGGTCACCGAGTGATGTAAATGTAAACTCGGACTGTGTGAATATTTACATTATGACAGATGACAAACAGAGACGAGAGAAGCAGACAGCCTCTACGCTGGAAGCTAAGCACGTAGACGACAGGTTTAAAGAAATTATGATGAAACGTAAAGGTACATTTGTTTTATTATTACCGCTTTGTGAGAAATAGATGTCTGTTGTAGACGAATCACTTTGAAATGCAGGGCCTCTCCTTTTTTTTATTACCCCACCCACCTCATCAACCCCCTCCACTCTTGACTTTGAAACCCATGAAAAGATGCCTACCTTCGCAATCGAAGTCCCGGGTCAAATGTGAAACTCGTGAAAATGAAAAAAATTCAAGATAGAAAACGATGCAACTGTGCTCTATATGGCGCTAGAACATTGTGTTTAGATAGTTTATACAAATTTATTTTAGCTCGATTGCGAAACAAGTTATTTCAACTTATATAAATCACTCTCGAGACCTCATTCCTGATGGAATCCATCGCCACGAGGGAGAGAGAAGAGGCAACATGGAATTTAAATGCCTTACCTAAGGGCACAATCGTAACGGCTCCAGTGGGACTCGAACTCCGGACCTTTCGCACCTGAAGCGAATGCGCATGTGTTTAGATAATGTCTGATATGTCCAAAAACATTCGCGTTGACAGTATTTCAACCAGAGGAATAACTCATTTTATTTCACTGAAGGTTATAAGACTCTCCAATCTCAATACCCGGTCTCTATCGTCTGATTGGTTCAGCTGACAGTAACACTCAGACTCAACCAATCAGATCACTTGAGGTCGAGTTTGAGATTTGAGAAAAGTTTTATAACCTCCAGGCATGGTCTCACTTGCATGCTAACTCATATTCATATTAACCTATGAAAAGTTAGTCAAGTCAAAGTTTTTATTGGCATAAACATTTACATGTCCATCGCCAAGAAACATGTTTGGCGGTTACATACAACGTTACAGCCCGCTCAGGCCGTGTCTCATTTATATGAAAAAGTTGGCAGTTTCTTACGGAGGTTGGTGCACCCATGTACTGATTGACTGCTGGAGCCTGCCCAGGAAAAGTGTTGTTAGGTAAACTGCCTACCGGCGATATAGCCCAAAATGGTGCTGATGCAGGCGTAAAACCCGAAATATAACATAACTATAACAAAGTTACAGAAAAGCATGATATTTGAGTAAGCATAGCATTAACATTTACGAAATATTTTTTTTTTTACTGCAAATAACAACAACAACAACAACAACATTTATTGCATTAAGACATCAGCTGATGCTTATAGCATAATTATACAGATAAAATACATATACATGTATTGTGAAAAAGTGAAAACATGGTTTATAATGGAGTAGTTTCGGAGAAGTGTGTACGTATGAACTTTGAAAAGGATAATTTGAAATCAAATAAATGAATGATATACGAGTATTTCTCATGCTAGCTCATTCATATGTATGAAAAATCTAACTTTATGAAAAATGTTGTCTGTAGGTCGTTGTGTAATTTCATTCATGAGCCTCAATGAGTAGATGAGTATTTTTTGCACGAGATTTTAAAGGAAAGTAGTACTATCAGTTAAATACTACCAGTAGTATATAGGTCGTTATCTACCAGTAGTATATAGGTCGTTATCTACCAGTAGTATATAGGTCGTTATCTACCAGTAGTATATAGGTCGTTATCTACCAGTAGTATATAGGTCGTTATCTACCAGTAGTATATAGGTCGTTATCTACCAGTAGTATATAGGTCGTTATCTACCAGTAGTATATAGGTCGTTATCTACCAGTAGTATATAGGTCGTTATCTACCAGTAGTATATAGGTCGTTATCTACCAGTAGTATATAGGTCGTTATCTACCAGTAGTATATAGGTCGTTATCTACCAGTAGTATATAGGTCGTTATCTACCAGTAGTATATAGGTCGTTATCTACCAGTAGTATATAGGTCGTTATCTACCAGTAGTATATAGGTCGTTATCTACCAGTAGTATATAGGTCGTTATCTACCAGTAGTATATAGGTCGTTATCTACCAGTAGTATATAGGTCGTTATCTACCAGTAGTATATAGGTCGTTATCTACCAGTAGTATATAGGTCGTTATCTACCAGTAGTATATAGGTCGTTATCTACCAGTAGTATATAGGTCGTTATCTACCAGTAGTATATAGGTCGTTATCTACCAGTAGTATATAGGTCGTTATCTACCAGTAGTATATAGGTCGTTATCTACCAGTAGTATATAGGTCGTTATCTACCAGTAGTATATAGGTCGTTATCTACCAGTAGTATATAGGTCGTTATCTACCAGTAGTATATAGGTCGTTATCTTTAGATCGCCTTATACTTCAATGAAGTAGAAATATATAAAGATAAAAATATAAGAAAAGTTTGGATTTAAACTTCAAATCACTTGCCACTCACCACTATAGGTCCCAATCCCACTGATTGTTTCGAATGCTTTCATGTGAGGAAGCTACACAATGTCAGTGGTTCTACCTGGGTGCTTGGAATACTGCGCGGAGGGGCACCTGACTTCCTGCACCAATAGCAGCTGATGAATCGCCATAGGACCCGAGCTATTGGTGCAATTTTAAACCAAAATAACAAACCAACATGTGTGTGTGGGTGTCTTACGTTTATTTATCGTCGCTACCGGTTGCCCATATGAGCGACGCCTCCTGAAGAGATTAGTCATTTTAGATTTTTGGAGAATAGTGTAATGATACAGACAGAGACCCATTCCAGAGTCTCCTCTGGTTCTTTTACGTGCACGGTGTAAAGCACCGACAAAAGATCTCGGCTTGATATCCCATCTGAAAGACTGTTAATTTTATTAGGGTCAGACGGGGGATCGAACCTGCGATCCCTGGATTACCAGTCCAGCGTGTTACCACTGGACTACAGATCCGTCTGTAAACAAACATGTAACCCCAGTGACCCTAACATTGGTGAATACTAATTTAACGATGATATCAGAATAAATCCAAATGAACCACACATGCTCATTTTGTGTTTGCTATTTACTATTTTCATCAGAATACATGTAAATTTACCTTCATTTATTCTAAACATTTTTCATTAGTCTCGTTTTCAAGTTTTCATTGATGTAGTAAATATTTAGGTGAATTTCAATGAATTTGTTATCTATCGGCTGCATTTGACATTTGTAAGGTGCCCGCCACTCGTATGGTGTTACAAGATGTATTATTACTCATATAAATTTATGAGGCGAAATTTACATTGTCACCGATATTTGGTATCCCTGCTTAAATATAAGATGGAGGCCAGTGCTGTTAATTATACTGTATGCGAGAGTCCCGTGTTTTATATGTGCAAGGTGAATAAGACACTGTATGCGAGAGTCCCGTGTTTTATACGTGCACGGTGAATAAGGCACTGTATGCGAGAGTCCCGTGTTTTATACGTGCACGGTGAATAAGGCACTGTATGCGAGAGTCCCGTGTTTTATACGTGCACGGTGAATAAGGCACTGTATGCGAGAGTCCCGTGTTTTATACGTGCACGGTGAATAAGGCACTGTATGCGAGAGTCCCGTGTTTTATACGTGCACGGTGAATAAGGCACTGTATGCGAGAGTCCCGTGTTTTATACGTGCACGGTGAATAAGGCACTGTATGCGAGAGTCCCGTGTTTTATACGTGCACGGTGAATAAGGCACTGTATGCGAGAGTCCCGTGTTTTATACGTGCACGGTGAATAAGGCACTGTATGCGAGAGTCCCGTGTTTTATACGTGCACGGTGAATAAGGCACTGTATGCGAGAGTCCCGTGTTTTATACGTGCACGGTGAATAAGGCACTGTATGCGAGAGTCCCGTGTTTTATACGTGCACGGTGAATAAGGCACTGTATGCGAGAGTCCCGTGTTTTATACGTGCACGGTGAATAAGGCACTGTATGCGAGAGTCCCGTGTTTTATACGTGCAAGGTGAATAAGACACTGTATGCGAGAGTCCCGTGTTTATACGTGCAAGGTGAATAAGACACTGTATGCGAGAGTCTCGTGTTTTATACGTGCAAGGTGAATAAGACACTGTATGCGAGAGTCCCGTGTTTATACGTGCAAGGTGAATAAGACACTGTATGCGAGAGTCGCGTGTTTTATACGTGCAAGGTGAATAAGATACTGTATGCGAGAGTCCCGTGTTTTATACATGCCTTGGACCGGGAAGTATGTGAGATGGTACAGTGGTCGCCAGATCGGACAGGTGTGTTTTCTCCGGGTACTCCAGTTTCCCCCCACACGACATCACTGACATGATATATACGCTTTCATCCGCGCCAACGAGAGTGATTAATATAAGTTGTTAAAACTTGTTTCGCAATCGTTGTAAAATAAATAAAGTTTAAATTTTACTTAACTGTCTCATTCTATCAAAAGACTGGAGTTTATGCTCTCTGCCATATTTAATAATTATATAATATCGCAAAATCGTCTCTAACATGAGCCAGATTAGGTTTTTTTAATAACTCGAGCGTGAATCTCAGATAATAATTATTCATTTTTCCGGGAATATTTTTATTTTTATTAATTTTGTATTATGCTTCTTTAGGAGGGTTGCTGAGAAATGTTGATGATGACACCCAGACTATAAGAACAGAAGACTTTGTGGATAAATTCAAAGATACTCTAGTGTATAGTTCAGGTAAGCTTTTTACTTCTTTTAATTTTCTAAGGTTTGTCTCGTGCTTTTCGTGCCACCTCATTTTTGTAGTCCGTACCAAAAATAAATTTCAACAATCTACGTCGACTCGTATTAACGCTTTACTCCACATAAACGCCGTTACCGCTTCCCACACATTACCACTGTTCCACATCGTTATCTAGGTATTCCCATATATATTGATTATTTATGTAGTACAAGCCTCGTTATCTAGGTACTCCATATATATAGATTATTTATGTAGTACAAGCCTCGTTATCTAGGTATACCCATAGATATTGATTATTTATGTAGTACAAGCCTCGTTATCTAGGTATACCCATAGATATTGATTATTTATGTAGTACACGCCTCGTTATCCATAGATATTGATTATTTATGTAGTACACGCCTCGTTATCCATAGATATTGATTATTTATGTAGTACATGCCTCGTTATCCATAGATATTGATTATTTATGTAGTACAAGCCTCGTTATCTAGGTACACCCATAGATATTGATTATTTATGTAGTACAAGCCTCGTTATCTAGGTACACCCATAGATATTGATTATTTATGTAGTACAAGCCTCGTTATCTAGGTACTCCCATAGATATTGATTATTTATGTAGTACAAGCCTCGTTATCTAGGTATACCCATAGATATAGATTATTTATGTAGTACAAGCCTCGTTATCCATAGATATTGATTATTTATGTAGTACAAGCCTCGTTATCTAGGTACACCCATAGATATTGATTATTTATGTAGTACAAGTCTCGTTATCTAGGTACACCCATAGATATTGATTATTTATGTAGTACAAGCCTCGTTATCTAGGTACTCCCATAGATATTGATTATTTATGTAGTACAAGCCTCGTTATCTAGGTATACCCATAGATATAGATTATTTATGTAGTACAAGCCTCGTTATCCATAGATATTGATTATTTATGTAGTACAAGCCTCGTTATCTAGGTACACCCATAGATATTGATTATTTATGTAGTACAAGTCTCGTTATCTAGGTACACCCATAGATATTGATTATTTATGTAGTACAAGCCTCGTTATCTAGGTACTCCCATAGATATTGATTATTTATGTAGTACAAGCCTCGTTATCCATAGATATTGATTATTTATGTAGTACAAGCCTCGTTATCTAGGTATACCCATAGATATTGATTATTTATGTAGTACATGCCTCGTTATCTAGGTATACCCATAGATATTGATTATTTATGTAGTACAAGCCTCGTTATCTAGGTATACCCATAGATATAGATTATTTATGTAGTACATGCCTCGTTATCTAGGTACTGCCATAGATATTGATTATTTATGTAGTACAAGCCTCGTTGTCTAGGTACACCCAGAGATATTGATTATTTATGTAGTACAAGCCTCGTTATCTAGGTACTCCCATATATATTGATTATCTATGTAGTACAAGCCTCGTTATCTAGGTATACCCATAGATATTGATTATTTATGTAGTACAAGCCTCGTTATCTAGGTACTCCCATAGATATTGATTATTTATGTAGTACACGTCTCGTTATCTAGGTATACCCATAGATATTGATTATTTATGTAGTACAAGCCTCGTTATCTAGGTACACCCATTGATTATTTATGTAGTACAAGCCTCGTTGTCTAGGTACTCCCATAGATATTGATTATTTATGTAGTACAAGCCTCATTATCTAGGTACTCCCATAGATATTGATTATTTATGTAGTACAAGCCTCGTTATCGAGGTACTCCCATAGATATTGATTATTTATGTAGTACAAGCCTCGTTATCTAGGTACTCCCATAGATATTGATTATTTATGTAATACAAGCCTCGTTATCTAGGTACTCCCATAGATATTGATTATTTATGTAGTACAAGCCTCGTTATCTAGGTACTCCATATATATTGATTATTTATGTAGTACAAGCCTCGTTATCTAGGTACTCCCATAGATTATTTATGTAATACAAGCCTCGTTATTAGGTACTCCATAATATTGATTATTTATGTAATACAAGCCTCGTTATCGAGGTACTCCCATAGATATTGATTATTTATGTAATACAAGCCTCGTTATCGAGGTACTCCCATAGATATTGATTATTTATGTAATACAAGCCTCGTTATCGAGGTACTCCCATAGATATTGATTATTTATGTAATACAAGCCTCGTTATCGAGGTACTCCCATAGATATTGATTATTTATGTAGTACAAGCCTCGTTATCTAGGTACTCCCATAGATATTGATTATTTATGTAGTACACGCCTCGTTATCCATAGATATTGATTATTTATGTAGTACACGCCTCGTTATCCATAGATATTGATTATTTATGTAGTACACGCCTCGTTATCCATAGATATTGATTATTTATGTAGTACAAGCCTCGTTATCTAGGTACACCCATAGATATTGATTATTTATGTAGTACAAGCTCGTTATCTAGGTACCCCATAGATATTGATTATTTATGTAGTACAGCCTCGTTATCTAGGTACTCCATAGATATTGATTATTTATGTAGTACAAGCCTCGTTTCTAGGTACACCCAAGATATTGATTATTTATGTAGTACAAGCCTCGTTATCTAGGTACCCCATAATATGATTATCTATGTAGTACAAGCCTCGTTATCTAGGTATACCCATAGATATTGATTATTTATGTAGTACAAGCCTCGTTATCTAGGTACTCCCATAGATATTGATTATTTATGTAGTACACGCCTCGTTATCTAGGTATACCCATAGATATTGATTATTTATGTAGTACAAGCCTCGTTATCTAGGTACACCCATTTATTATTTATGTAGTACAAGCCTCGTTGTCTAGGTACTCCCATAGATATTGATTATTTATGTAGTACAAGCCTCATTATCTAGGTACTCCCATAGATATTGATTATTTATGTAGTACAAGCCTCGTTATCTAGGTACACCCAAAATTGATTATTTATGTAGTACAAACCTCGTTATCTAGGTACTCCCATAGATATTGATTATTTATGTAGTACAAGCCTCGTTATCTAGGTACTCCCATAGATATTGATTATTTAGTAGTACAAGCCTCGTTATCTAGACTCCCATAATATTGATTATTTATTAGTACAAGCCTCGTTATCTAGGTACTCCCAAATATTGATTATTTATGTAGTACAAGCCTCGTTATCTAGGTACCCATAATATTGATTATTTATGTAGTACAGCCTCGTTATCTAGGTACTCCATATATATTGATTATTTATGTAGTACAAGCCTCGTTATCTAGGTACTCCATAATATTGATTATTTATGTAATACAAGCCTCGTTATCAGGTACTCCATAATATTGATTATTTATGTAATACAAGCCTCGTTATCAGGTACTCCCATAGATATTGATTATTTATGTAATACAAGCCTCGTTATCAGGTACTCCATAATATTGATTATTTAGTAATACAAGCCTCGTTATCAGGTACTCCAAATATTGATTATTTATGTAGTACAAGCCTCGTTATCTAGTACTCCCATAATATTGATTATTTATGTAGTACAAGCCTCGTTATCTAGGTACTCCCATAGATTTGATTATTTATGTATACAAGCCTCGTTATTCCATAGATATTGATTATTTATGTAGTACAAGCCTCGTTATCTAGGTACTCCATATATATAGATTATTTATGTAGTACAAGCCTCGTTATCTAGGTATACCCATAGATATTGATTATTTATGTAGTACAAGCCTCGTTATCTAGGTACACCCATAGATATTGATTATTTATGTAGTACACGCCTCGTTATCCATAGATATTGATTATTTATGTAGTACAAGCCTCGTTATCCATAGATATTGATTATTTATGTAGTACATGCCTCGTTATCCATAGATATTGATTATTTATGTAGTACAAGCCTCGTTATCTAGGTACACCCATAGATATTGATTATTTATGTAGTACAAGCCTCGTTATCTAGGTACACCCATAGATATTGATTATTTATGTAGTACAAGCCTCGTTATCTAGGTACTCCCATAGATATTGATTATTTATGTAGTACAAGCCTCGTTATCTAGGTATACCCAAAATAGATTATTTATGTAGTACAAGCCTCGTTATCCATAGATATTGATTATTTATGTAGTACAAGCCTCGTTATCTAGGTACACCCATAGATATTGATTATTTATGTAGTACAAGCCTCGTTATCTAGGTACACCCATAGATATTGATTATTTATGTAGTACAAGCCTCGTTATCTAGGTACTCCCATAGATATTGATTATTTATGTAGTACAAGCCTCGTTATCTAGGTATACCCATAGATATAGATTATTTATGTAGTACAAGCCTCGTTATCCATAGATATTGATTATTTATGTAGTACAAGCCTCGTTATCTAGGTACACCCATAGATATTGATTATTTATGTAGTACAAGCCTCGTTATCTAGGTACACCCATAGATATTGATTATTTATGTAGTACAAGCCTCGTTATCTAGGTACTCCCATAGATATTGATTATTTATGTAGTACAAGCCTCGTTATCCATAGATATTGATTATTTATGTAGTACAAGCCTCGTTATCTAGGTATACATAGATATTGATTATTTATGTAGTACAAGCCTCGTTATCTAGGTATACCATAGATATTGATTATTTATGTAGTACAAGCCTCGTTATCTAGGTATACCATAGATATAGATTATTTATGTAGTACATGCCTCGTTATCTAGGTACTGCCATAGATATTGATTATTATGTAGTACAAGCCTCGTTGTCTAGGTACACCCAGAGATATTGATTATTTATGTAGTACAAGCCTCGTTATCTAGGTACTCCCATATATATTGATTATCTATGTAGTACAAGCCTCGTTATCTAGGTATACCCATAGATATTGATTATTTATGTAGTACAAGCCTCGTTATCTAGGTACTCCCATAGATATTGATTATTTATGTAGTACACGTCTCGTTATCTAGGTATACCCATAGATATTGATTATTTATGTAGTACAAGCCTCGTTATCTAGGTACACCCATTGATTATTTATGTAGTACAAGCCTCGTTGTCTAGGTACTCCCATAGATATTGATTATTTATGTAGTACAAGCCTCATTATCTAGGTACTCCCATAGATATTGATTATTTATGTAGTACAAGCCTCGTTATCGAGGTACTCCCATAGATATTGATTATTTATGTAATACAAGCCTCGTTATCGAGGTACTCCCATAGATATTGATTATTTATGTAATACAAGCCTCGTTATCGAGGTACTCCCATAGATATTGATTATTTATGTAATACAAGCCTCGTTATCGAGGTACTCCCATAGATATTGATTATTTATGTAATACAAGCCTCGTTATCGAGGTACTCCCATAGATATTGATTATTTATGTAATACAAGCCTCGTTATCGAGGTACTCCCATAGATATTGATTATTTATGTAATACAAGCCTCGTTATCGAGGTACTCCCATAGATATTGATTATTTATGTAATACAAGCCTCGTTATCGAGGTACTCCCATAGATATTGATTATTTATGTAATACAAGCCTCGTTATCGAGGTACTCCCATAGATATTGATTATTTATGTAATACAAGCCTCGTTATCTAGGTACTCCCATAGATATTGATTATTTATGTAGTACAAGCCTCGTTATCAGGTACCCATAGATATTGATTATTTATGTAGTACAAGCCTCGTTATCCATAGATATTGATTATTTATGTAGTACACGCCTCGTTATCCATAGATATTGATTATTTATGTAGTACAAGCCTCGTTATCTAGGTATACCCATAGATATTGATTATTTATGTAGTACAAGCCTCGTTATCTAGGTATACCCATAGATATTGATTATTTATGTAGTACAAGCCTCGTTATCTAGGTATACCCATAGATATAGATTATTTATGTAGTACATGCCTCGTTATCTAGGTACTGCCATAGATATTGATTATTTATGTAGTACAAGCCTCGTTGTCTAGGTACACCCAGAGATATTGATTATTTATGTAGTACAAGCCTCGTTATCTAGGTACTCCCATATATATTGATTATCTATGTAGTACAAGCCTCGTTATCTAGGTATACCCATAGATATTGATTATTTATGTAGTACAAGCCTCGTTATCTAGGTACTCCCATAGATATTGATTATTTATGTAGTACACGCCTCGTTATCTAGGTATACCCATAGATATGATTATTTATGTAGTACAAGCCTCGTTATCTAGGTACACCCATTTATTATTTATGTAGTACAAGCCTCGTTGTCTAGGTACTCCATAGATATTGATTATTTATGTAGTACAAGCCTCATTATCTAGGTACTCCCATAGATATTGATTATTTATGTAGTACAAGCCTCGTTATCTAGGTACACCCAGAGATATTGATTATTTATGTAGTACAAACCTCGTTATCTAGGTACTCCCATAGATATTGATTATTTATGTAGTACAAGCCTCGTTATCTAGGTACCCCATAGATATTGATTATTTATGTAGTACAAGCCTCGTTATCTAGGTACTCCCATAGATATTGATTATTTATGTAGTACAAGCCTCGTTATCTAGGTACTCCCATAGATATTGATTATTTATGTAGTACAAGCCTCGTTATCTAGGTACTCCCATAGATATTGATTATTTATGTAGTACAAGCCTCGTTATCTAGGTACTCCATATATATTGATTATTTATGTAGTACAAGCCTCGTTATCTAGGTACTCCCATAGATATTGATTATTTATGTAATACAAGCCTTGTTATCGAGGTACTCCCATAGATATTGATTATTTATGTAATACAAGCCTCGTTATCGAGGTACTCCCATAGATATTGATTATTTATGTAATACAAGCCTCGTTATCGAGGTACTCCCATAGATATTGATTATTTATGTAATACAAGCCTCGTTATCGAGGTACTCCCAGAGATATTGATTATTTATGTAGTACAAGCCTCGTTATCTAGGTATTCCCATAGATATTGATTATTTATGTAGTACACGCCTCGTTATCCATAGATATTGATTATTTATGTAGTACACGCCTCGTTATCCATAGATATTGATTATTTATGTAGTACAAGCCTCGTTATCTAGGTACACCCATAGATATTGATTATTTATGTAGTACAAGCCTCGTTATCAGGTACTCCCATAGATATTGATTATTTATGTAGTACACGCCTCGTTATCCATAGATATTGATTATTTATGTAGTACAAGCCTCGTTATCTAGGTACACCCATAGATATTGATTATTTATGTAGTACAAGTCTCGTTATCTAGGTACTCCCATAGATATTGATTATTTATGTAGTACACGCCTCGTTATCCATAGATATTGATTATTTATGTAGTACAAGCCTTGTTATCTAGGTATACCCATAGATATTGATTATTTATGTAGTACACGCCTCGTTATCCATAGATATTGATTATTTATGTAGTACAAGCCTTGTTATCTAGGTATACCCATAGATATTGATTATTTATGTAGTACAAGCCTCGTTATCTAGGTATACCCATAGATATAGATTATTTATGTAGTACATGCCTCGTTATCTAGGTACTGCCATAGATATTGATTATTTATGTAGTACAAGCCTCGTTGTCTAGGTACACCCAGAGATATTGATTATTTATGTAGTACAAGCCTCGTTATCTAGGTACTCCCATATATATTGATTATCTATGTAGTACAAGCCTCGTTATCTAGGTATACCCATAGATATTGATTATTTATGTAGTACAAGCCTCGTTATCTAGGTACTCCCATAGATATTGATTATTTATGTAGTAAACGCCTCGTTATCTAGGTATACCCATAGATATTGATTATTTATGTAGTACAAGCCTCGTTATCTAGGTACACCCATTGATTATTTATGTAGTACAAGCCTCGTTGTCTAGGTACTCCCATAGATATTGATTATTTATGTAGTACAAGCCTCGTTATCTAGGTACTCCCATAGATATTGATTATTTATGTAGTACATGCCTCGTTATCTAGGTACTCCCATAGATATTGATTATTTATGTAGTACAAGCCTCGTTATCTAGGTACTCCATATATATTGATTATTTATGTAGTACAAGCCTCGTTATCTAGGTACTCCATATATATTGATTATTTATGTAGTACAAACCTCGTTATCTAGGTACTCCATATATATTGATTATTTATGTAGTACAAGCCTCGTTATCTAGGTACTCCATATATATTGATTATTTATGTAGTACAAGCCTCGTTATCTAGGTACTCCATATATATTGATTATTTATGTAGTACAAGCCTCGTTATCTAGGTACTCCCATAGATATTGATTATTTATGTAATACAAGCCTCGTTATCTAGGTACTCCATATATATTGATTATTTATGTAGTACAAGCCTCGTTGTCTAGGTACACCCATAGATATTGATTATTTATGTAGTACAAGCCTCGTTATCTAGGTACTCCCATATATATTGATTATCTATGTAGTACAAGCCTCGTTATCTAGGTACACCCATAGATATTGATTATTTATGTAGTACAAGCCTCGTTATCTAGGTACTCCCATAGATATTGATTATTTATGTAGTACACGTCTCGTTATCTAGGTATACCCTAGATATTGATTATTATGTAGTACAAGCCTCGTTATCTAGGTACACCCATTGATTATTTATGTAGTACAAGCCTCGTTGTCTAGGTACTCCATAGATATTGATTATTTATGTAGTACAAGCCTCATTATCTAGGTACTCCCATAGATATTGATTATTTATGTAGTACAAGCCTCGTTATCGAGGTACTCCCATAGATATTGATTATTTATGTAATACAAGCCTCGTTATCGAGGTACTCCCATAGATATTGATTATTTATGTAATACAAGCCTCGTTATCGAGGTACTCCCATAGATATTGATTATTTATGTAATACAAGCCTCGTTATCGAGGTACTCCCATAGATATTGATTATTTATGTAATACAAGCCTCGTTATCGAGGTACTCCCATAGATATTGATTATTTATGTAATACAAGCCTCGTTATCGAGGTACTCCCATAGATATTGATTATTTATGTAATACAAGCCTCGTTATCGAGGTACTCCCATAGATATTGATTATTTATGTAATACAAGCCTCGTTATCGAGGTACTCCCATAGATATTGATTATTTATGTAATACAAGCCTCGTTATCGAGGTACTCCCATAGATATTGATTATTTATGTAATACAAGCCTCGTTATCGAGGTACTCCCATAGATATTGATTATTTATGTAGTACAAGCCTCGTTATCTAGGTATTCCCATAGATATTGATTATTTATGTAGTACACGCCTCGTTATCCATAGATATTGATTATTTATGTAGTACACGCCTCGTTATCCATAGATATTGATTATTTATGTAGTACACGCCTCGTTATCCATAGATATTGATTATTTATGTAGTACAAGCCTCGTTATCTAGGTATACCCATAGATATTGATTATTTATGTAGTACAAGCCTCGTTATCTAGGTATACCCATAGATATAGATTATTTATGTAGTACAAGCCTCGTTATCTAGGTACTGCCATAGATATTGATTATTTATGTAGTACAAGCCTCGTTGTCTAGGTACACCCAGAGATATTGATTATTTATGTAGTACAAGCCTCGTTATCTAGGTACTCCCATATATATTGATTATCTATGTAGTACAAGCCTCGTTATCTAGGTATACCCATAGATATTGATTATTTATGTAGTACAAGCCTCGTTATCTAGGTACTCCCATAGATATTGATTATTTATGTAGTACACGCCTCGTTATCTAGGTATACCCATAGATATTGATTATTTATGTAGTACAAGCCTCGTTATCTAGGTACACCCATTTATTATTTATGTAGTACAAGCCTCGTTGTCTAGGTACTCCCATAGATATTGATTATTTATGTAGTACAAGCCTCATTATCTAGGTACTCCCATAGATATTGATTATTTATGTAGTACAAGCCTCGTTATCTAGGTACACCCAGAGATATTGATTATTTATGTAGTACAAACCTCGTTATCTAGGTACTCCCATAGATATTGATTATTTATGTAGTACAAGCCTCGTTATCTAGGTACTCCCATAGATATTGATTATTTATGTAGTACAAGCCTCGTTATCTAGGTACTCCCATAGATATTGATTATTTATGTAGTACAAGCCTCGTTATCTAGGTACTCCCATAGATATTGATTATTTATGTAGTACAAGCCTCGTTATCTAGGTACTCCCATAGATATTGATTATTTATGTAGTACAAGCCTCGTTATCTAGGTACTCCATATATATTGATTATTTATGTAGTACAAGCCTCGTTATCTAGGTACTCCCATAGATATTGATTATTTATGTAATACAAGCCTTGTTATCGAGGTACTCCCATAGATATTGATTATTTATGTAATACAAGCCTCGTTATCGAGGTACTCCCATAGATATTGATTATTTATGTAATACAAGCCTCGTTATCGAGGTACTCCCATAGATATTGATTATTTATGTAATACAAGCTCGTTATCGAGGTACTCCCAGAAAAAAAACAACCCACAACCCAAAAAAAAACACCCCACCATAGATATTGATTATTTATGTAGTACACGCCTCGTTATCCATAGATATTGATTATTTATGTAGTACAAGCCTCGTTATCTAGGTATTCCCATAGATATTGATTATTTATGTAGTACACGCCTCGTTATCCATAGATATTGATTATTTATGTAGTACACGCCTCGTTATCCATAGATATTGATTATTTATGTAGTACAAGCCTCGTTATCTAGGTACACCCATAGATATTGATTATTTATGTAGTACAAGTCTCGTTATCTAGGTACTCCCATAGATATTGATTATTTATGTAGTACACGCCTCGTTATCCATAGATATTGATTATTTATGTAGTACAAGCCTTGTTATCTAGGTCTACACATAGATATTGATTATTTATGTAGTACAAGCCTCGTTATCTAGGTATACCCATAGATATAGATTATTTATGTAGTACAAGCCTCGTTATCTAGGTACTCCCATAGATATTGATTATTTATGTAGTACAAGCCTCGTTATCTAGGTATACCCATAGATATAGATTATTTATGTAGTACATGCCTCGTTATCTAGGTACTGCCATAGATATTGATTATTTATGTAGTACAAGCCTCGTTGTCTAGGTACACCCAGAGATATTGATTATTTATGTAGTACAAGCCTCGTTATCTAGGTACTCCCATATATATTGATTATCTATGTAGTACAAGCCTCGTTATCTAGGTATACCATAGATATGATTATTTATGTAGTACAAGCCTCGTTATCTAGGTACTCCCATAGATATTGATTATTTATGTAGTAAACGCCTCGTTATCTAGGTATACCCATAGATATTGATTATTTATGTAGTACAAGCCTCGTTATCTAGGTACACCCATTGATTATTTATGTAGTACAAGCCTCGTTGTCTAGGTACTCCCATAGATATTGATTATTTATGTAGTACAAGCCTCGTTATCTAGGTACTCCCATAGATATTGATTATTTATGTAGTACATGCCTCGTTATCTAGGTACTCCCATAGATATTGATTATTTATGTAGTACAAGCCTCGTTATCTAGGTACTCCATATATATTGATTATTTATGTAGTACAAGCCTCGTTATCTAGGTACTCCATATATATTGATTATTTATGTAGTACAAACCTCGTTATCTAGGTACTCCATATATATTGATTATTTATGTAGTACAAGCCTCGTTATCTAGGTACTCCATATATATTGATTATTTATGTAGTACAAGCCTCGTTATCTAGGTACTCCATATATATTGATTATTTATGTAGTACAAGCCTCGTTATCTAGGTACTCCCATAGATATTGATTATTTATGTAATACAAGCCTCGTTATCTAGGTACTCCATATATATTGATTATTTATGTAGTACAAGCCTCGTTATCTAGGTACTCCATATATATTGATTATTTATGTAGTACAAGCCTCGTTATCTAGGTACTCCCATAGATATTGATTATTTATGTAGTACAAGCCTCGTTATCTAGGTACTCCCATAGATTATTTATGTAGTACAAGCCTCGTTATCTAGGTACTCCATATATATTGATTATTTATGTAGTACAAGCCTCGTTATCTAGGTACTCCATATATATTGATTATTTATGTAATACAAGCCTCGTTATCTAGGTACTCCCATAGATTATTTATGTAGTACAAGCCTCGTTATCTAGGTACTCCCATAGATATTGATTATTTATGTAGTTCACGCCTCGTTATCTAGGTACTCCCATAGATATTGATTATTTATGTAGTACAAGCCTCGTTATCGAGGTACTCCCATAGATATTGATTATTTATGTAGTACAAGCCTC
>CM026403.1:62328886-62368112 GCA_014843695.1 Archivesica marissinica | reverse complement strand
GGTACTCCCATAGATATTGATTATTTATGTAATACAAGCCTCGTTATCGAGGTACTCCCATAGATATTGATTATTTATGTAATACAAGCCTCGTTATCGAGGTACTCCCATAGATATTGATTATTTATGTAATACAAGCCTCGTTATCGAGGTACTCCCATAGATATTGATTATTTATGTAATACAAGCCTCGTTATCGAGGTACTCCCATAGATATTGATTATTTATGTAATACAAGCCTCGTTATCGAGGTACTCCCATAGATATTGATTATTTATGTAATACAAGCCTCGTTATCGAGGTACTCCCATAGATATTGATTATTTATGTAATACAAGCCTCGTTATCGAGGTACTCCCATAGATATTGATTATTTATGTAATACAAGCCTCGTTATCGAGGTACTCCCATAGATATTGATTATTTATGTAATACAAGCCTCGTTATCGAGGTACTCCCATAGATATTGATTATTTATGTAGTACAAGCCTCGTTATCTAGGTATTCCCATAGATATTGATTATTTATGTAGTACACGCCTCGTTATCCATAGATATTGATTATTTATGTAGTACACGCCTCGTTATCCATAGATATTGATTATTTATGTAGTACACGCCTCGTTATCCATAGATATTGATTATTTATGTAGTACAAGCCTCGTTATCTAGGTATACCCATAGATATTGATTATTTATGTAGTACAAGCCTCGTTATCTAGGTATACCCATAGATATTGATTATTTATGTAGTACAAGCCTCGTTATCTAGGTATACCCATAGATATAGATTATTTATGTAGTACATGCCTCGTTATCTAGGTACTGCCATAGATATTGATTATTTATGTAGTACAAGCCTCGTTGTCTAGGTACACCCAGAGATATTGATTATTTATGTAGTACAAGCCTCGTTATCTAGGTACTCCCATATATATTGATTATCTATGTAGTACAAGCCTCGTTATCTAGGTATACCCATAGATATTGATTATTTATGTAGTACAAGCCTCGTTATCTAGGTACTCCCATAGATATTGATTATTTATGTAGTACACGCCTCGTTATCTAGGTATACCCATAGATATTGATTATTTATGTAGTACAAGCCTCGTTATCTAGGTACACCCATTTATTATTTATGTAGTACAAGCCTCGTTGTCTAGGTACTCCCATAGATATTGATTATTTATGTAGTACAAGCCTCATTATCTAGGTACTCCCATAGATATTGATTATTTATGTAGTACAAGCCTCGTTATCTAGGTACACCCAGAGATATTGATTATTTATGTAGTACAAACCTCGTTATCTAGGTACTCCCATAGATATTGATTATTTATGTAGTACAAGCCTCGTTATCTAGGTACTCCCATAGATATTGATTATTTATGTAGTACAAGCCTCGTTATCTAGGTACTCCCATAGATATTGATTATTTATGTAGTACAAGCCTCGTTATCTAGGTACTCCCAGAGATATTGATTATTTATGTAGTACAAGCCTCGTTATCTAGGTACTCCCATAGATATTGATTATTTATGTAGTACAAGCCTCGTTATCTAGGTACTCCATATATATTGATTATTTATGTAGTACAAGCCTCGTTATCTAGGTACTCCCATAGATATTGATTATTTATGTAATACAAGCCTTGTTATCGAGGTACTCCCATAGATATTGATTATTTATGTAATACAAGCCTCGTTATCGAGGTACTCCCATAGATATTGATTATTTATGTAATACAAGCCTCGTTATCGAGGTACTCCCATAGATATTGATTATTTATGTAATACAAGCCTCGTTATCGAGGTACTCCCAGAGATATTGATTATTTATGTAGTACAAGCCTCGTTATCTAGGTACTCCCATAGATATTGATTATTTATGTAGTACAAGCCTCGTTATCCATAGATATTGATTATTTATGTAGTACAAGCCTCGTTATCCATAGATATTGATTATTTATGTAGTACATGCCTCGTTATCTAGGTATACCCATAGATATTGATTATTTATGTAGTACATGCCTCGTTATCTAGGTACTCCCATAGATATTGATTATTTATGTAGTACAAGCCTCGTTATCTAGGTATACCCATAGATATTGATTATTTATGTAGTACAAGCCTCGTTATCTAGGTACACCCATAGATATTGATTATTTATGTAGTACAAGTCTCGTTATCTAGGTACTCCCATAGATATTGATTATTTATGTAGTACACGCCTCGTTATCCATAGATATTGATTATTTATGTAGTACAAGCCTCGTTATCTAGGTATACCCATAGATATTGATTATTTATGTAGTACAAGCCTCGTTATCTAGGTATACCCATAGATATTGATTATTTATGTAGTACAAGCCTCGTTATCTAGGTACTCCCATAGATATTGATTATTTATGTAGTACAAGCCTCGTTGTCTAGGTACACCCAGAGATATTGATTATTTATGTAGTACAAGCCTCGTTATCTAGGTACTCCCATATATATTGATTATCTATGTAGTACAAGCCTCGTTATCTAGGTATACCCATAGATATTGATTATTTATGTAGTACAAGCCTCGTTATCTAGGTACTCCCATAGATATTGATTATTTATGTAGTAAACGCCTCGTTATCTAGGTATACCCATAGATATTGATTATTTATGTAGTACAAGCCTCGTTATCTAGGTACACCCATTGATTATTTATGTAGTACAAGCCTCGTTATCTAGGTACTCCCATATATATTGATTATTTATGTAGTACAAGCCTCGTTATCTAGGTACTCCCATAGATATGATATTTATGTAGTACAAGCCTCGTTATCTAGGTACTCCCATAGATTATTTATGTATACAAGCCTCGTTATCTAGGTACCCCATATATATTGATTATTTATGTAGTACAAGCCTCGTTATCTAGGTACTCCATATATATTGATTATTTATGTAATACAAGCCTCGTTATCTAGGTACTCCCATAGATTATTTATGTAGTACAAGCCTCGTTATCTAGGTACTCCCATAGATATTGATATTTATGTAGTACACGCCTCGTTATCTAGGTACTCCCATAGATATTGATTATTTATGTAGTACAAGCCTCGTTATCTAGGTACTCCCATAGATATTGATTATTTATGTAGTACAAGCCTCGTTATCTAGGTACTCCCATAGATATTGATTATTTATGTAGTACAAGCCTCGTTATCTAGGTACTCCCATAGATTATTTATGTACCATAATATTGATTATTTATGTAGTACAAGCCTCGTTATCAGTACTCCCATAGATATTGATTATTTATGTAACAAGCCTCGTTATCTAGGTACTCCCATAGATATTGATTATTTATGTAGTACAAGCCTCGTTATCTAGGTATACCCATATAATTATTTATGTAGTACAAGCCTCGTTATCTAGGTACTCCCATAGATTATTTATGTAGTACAAGCCTCGTTATCTAGGTACTCCCATAGATTATTTATGTAGTACAAGCCTCGTTATCTAGGTACACCCATAGATATTGATTATTTATGTAGTACAAGCCTCGTTATCTAGGTACTCCCATAGATTATTTATGTAGTACAAGCCTCGTTATCTAGGTACTCCCATAGATATTGATTATTTATGTAGTACAAGCCTCGTTATCTAGGTACTCCCATAGATATTGATTATTTATGTAGTACAAGCCTCGTTATCTAGGTACTCCCATAGATATTGATTATTTATGTAGTACAAGCCTCGTTATCTAGGTACTCCCATAGATATTGATTATTTATGTAATACAAGCCTCGTTATCTAGGTACTCCCATAGATATTGATTATTTATGTAATACAAGCCTCGTTATCTAGGTACTCCCATAGATATTGATTATTTATGTAATACAAGCCTCGTTATCTAGGTACTCCCATAGATATTGATTATTTATGTAGTACAAGCCTCGTTATCTAGGTACTCCCATAGATATTGATTATTTATGTAGTACAAGCCTCGTTATCTAGGTACTCCCATAGATATTGATTATTTATGTAGTACAAGCCTCGTTATCTAGGTATTCCCATAGATATTGATTATTTATGTAGTACACGCCTCGTTATCCATAGATATTGATTATTTATGTAGTACAAGCCTCGTTATCCATAGATATTGATTATTTATGTAGTACACGCCTCGTTATCCATAGATATTGATTATTTATGTAGTACAAGCCTCGTTATCTAGGTATACCCATAGATATTGATTATTTATGTAGTACAAGCCTCGTTATCTAGGTATACCCATAGATATTGATTATTTATGTAGTACAAGCCTCGTTATCTAGGTACTCCCATAGATATTGATTATTTATGTAGTACAAGCCTCGTTATCTAGGTACACCCATAGATATTGATTATTTATGTAGTACAAGCCTCGTTATCTAGGTACTCCCATATATATTGATTATCTATGTAGTACAAGCCTCGTTATCTAGGTATACCCATAGATATTGATTATTTATGTAGTACAAGCCTCGTTATCTAGGTACTCCCATAGATATTGATTATTTATGTAGTAAAAGCCTCGTTATCTAGGTATACCCATAGATATTGATTATTTATGTAGTACAAGCCTCGTTATCTAGGTACACCCATTGATTATTTATGTAGTACAAGCCTCGTTATCTAGGTACTCCCATAGATATTGATTATTTATGTAGTACAAGCCTCATTATCTAGGTACTCCCATAGATATTGATTATTTATGTAGTACAAGCCTCGTTATCTAGGTACTCCCATAGATATTGATTATTTATGTAGTACAAGCCTCGTTATCTAGGTACTCCATATATATTGATTATTTATGTAGTACAAGCCTCGTTATCTAGGTACTCCCATATATATTGATTATTTATGTAGTACAAGCCTCGTTATCTAGGTACTCCATAGATTGATTATTTATGTAGTACAAGCCTCGTTATCTAGGTACTCCCATAGATATTGATTATTTATGTAGTACAAGCCTCGTTATCTAGGTACTCCATATATATTGATTATTTATGTAGTACAAGCCTCGTTATCTAGGTACTCCATATATATTGATTATTTATGTAGTACAAGCCTCGTTATCTAGGTACTCCCATAGATATTGATTATTTATGTAGTACAAGCCTCGTTATCTAGGTACTCCCATATATATTGATTATTTATGTAGTACAAGCCTCGTTATCGAGGTACTCCCATAGATATTGATTATTTATGTAGTTCACGCCTCGTTATCTAGGTACACCCATAGATATTGATTATTTATGTAGTACACGCCTCGTTATCTAGGTATACCCATATATATATTGATTATTTATGTAGTACAAGCCTCGTTATCTAGGTACACCCATTGATTATTTATGTAGTACAAGCCTCGTTATCTAGGTATACCCATCGATATTGATTATTTATGTAGTACACGCCTCGTTATCCATAGATATTGATTATTTATGTAGTACAAGCCTCGTTATCTATGTACTCCCATAGATATTGATTATTTATGTAGTACAAGCCTGGTTATCTAGGTACTCCCATAGATATTGATTATTTATGTAGTACAAGCCTCGTTATCTAGGTACTCCCATAGATATTGATTATTTATGTAGTACATGCCTCGTTATCTAGGTATACCCATAGATATTGATTATTTATGTAGTACATGCCTCGTTATCTAGGTACTCCCATAGATATTGATTATTTATGTAGTACAAGCCTCGTTATCTAGGTATACCCATAGATATTGATTATTTATGTAGTACAAGCCTCGTTATCTAGGTACACCCATAGATATTGATTATTTATGTAGTACAAGTCTCGTTATCTAGGTACTCCCATAGATATTGATTATTTATGTAGTACACGCCTCGTTATCCATAGATATTGATTATTTATGTAGTACAAGCCTCGTTATCTAGGTATACCCATAGATATTGATTATTTATGTAGTACAAGCCTCGTTATCTAGGTATACCCATAGATATTGATTATTTATGTAGTACAAGCCTCGTTATCTAGGTACTCCCATAGATATTGATTATTTATGTAGTACAAGCCTCGTTGTCTAGGTACACCCAGAGATATTGATTATTTATGTAGTACAAGCCTCGTTATCTAGGTACTCCCATATATATTGATTATCTATGTAGTACAAGCCTCGTTATCTAGGTATACCCATAGATATTGATTATTTATGTAGTACAAGCCTCGTTATCTAGGTACTCCCATAGATATTGATTATTTATGTAGTAAACGCCTCGTTATCTAGGTATACCCATAGATATTGATTATTTATGTAGTACAAGCCTCGTTATCTAGGTACACCCATTGATTATTTATGTAGTACAAGCCTCGTTGTCTAGGTACTCCCATAGATATTGATTATTTATGTAGTACAAGCCTCGTTATCTAGGTACTCCCATAGATATTGATTATTTATGTAGTACATGCCTCGTTATCTAGGTACTCCCATAGATATTGATTATTTATGTAGTACAAGCCTCGTTATCTAGGTACTCCATATATATTGATTATTTATGTAGTACAAGCCTCGTTATCTAGGTACTCCATATATATTGATTATTTATGTAGTACAAGCCTCGTTGTCTAGGTACTCCATATATATTGATTATTTATGTAGTACAAGCCTCGTTATCTAGGTACTCCCATAGATATTGATTATTTATGTAGTACAAGCCTCGTTATCTAGGTACTCCATATATATTGATTATTTATGTAGTACAAGCCTCGTTATCTAGGTACTCCATATATATTGATTATTTATGTAGTACAAGCCTCGTTATCTAGGTACTCCCATAGATATTGATTATTTATGTAGTACAAGCCTCGTTATCTAGGTACTCCCATATATATTGATTATTTATGTAGTACAAGCCTCGTTATCGAGGTACTCCCATAGATATTGATTATTTATGTAGTTCACGCCTCGTTATCTAGGTACACCCATAGATATTGATTATTTATGTAGTACACGCCTCGTTATCTAGGTATACCCATATATATTGATTATTTATGTAGTACAAGCCTCGTTATCTAGGTACACCCATTGATTATTTATGTAGTACAAGCCTCGTTGTCTAGGTACTCCCATAGATATTGATTATTTATGTAGTACAAGCCTCGTTATCTAGGTACTCCCATAGATATTGATTATTTATGTAGTACAAGCCTCGTTATCGAGGTACTCCCATAGATATTGATTATTTATGTAGTACAAGCCTCGTTATCTAGGTATTCCCATAGATATTGATTATTTATGTAGTACATGCCTCGTTTTCTAGGTACTCCCATAGATATTGATTATTTATGTAGTACATGCCTCGTTTTCTAGGTACTCCCATAGATATTGATTATTTATGTAGTACAAGCCTCGTTATCTAGGTACTCCCATAGATATTGATTATTTATGTAGTACAAGCCTCGTTATCTAGGTACTCCCATAGATTATTTATGTAGTACAAGCCTCGTTATCTAGGTACTCCATATATATTGATTATTTATGTAGTACAAGCCTCGTTATCTAGGTATACCCATAGATATTGATTATTTATGTAGTACAAGCCTCGTTATCTAGGTACTCCCATAGATTATTTATGTAGTACAAGCCTCGTTATCTAGGTACTCCCATAGATTATTTATGTAGTACAAGCCTCGTTATCTAGGTATACCCATAGATTATTTATGTAGTACAAGCCTCGTTATCTAGGTATACCCATCGATATTGATTATTTATGTAGTACACGCCTCGTTATCCATAGATATAGATTATTTATGTAGTACACGCCTCGTTATCCATAGATATAGATTATTTATGTAGTACACGCCTCGTTATCCATAGATATTGATTATTTATGTAGTACAAGCCTCGTTATCTAGGTACTCCCATAGATTATTTATGTAGTACAAGCCTCGTTATCTAGGTACTCCCATAGATTATTTATGTAGTACACGCCTCGTTATCCATAGATATTGATTATTTATGTAGTACAAGCCTCGTTATCTAGGTACTCCCATAGATTATTTATGTAGTACAAGCCTCGTTATCTAGGTATACCCATCGATATTGATTATTTATGTAGTACACGCCTCGTTATCCATAGATATTGATTATTTATGTAGTACAAGCCTCGTTATCTAGGTATACCCATAGATATTGATTATTTATGTAGTACATGCCTCGTTATCTAGGTACACCCATAGATATTGATTATTTATGTAGTACATGCCTCATTATCTAGGTATACCCATAGATATTGATTATTTATGTAGTACAAGCCTCGTTATCTAGGTACACCCATAGATATTGATTATTTATGTAGTACAAGCCTATTGCTTATCAGCAGTATGGAGATAACATGAGTATAGTTGTGGAGTAAAGGGTTTTATGACAACATTTGATATTTTGCTTTTTTCCTCAATCGTCCGCATTTCAAACTGACACTTCACATCATAATAACGCAGCCAATGAGAACAAGAACAGACGAGGAATTTTGTCTTCCAATTAAGAGAAATCAATAAACATTACAACATTATTGCCGCTGGATATATTTATATATACTTATTTATGGAATTCAAGAATGAGGTCACACAAATATACGTGGGACTCACTTTACTGTATAGTCTAGCTTATTCATGCTTCGAGATGATATCAATTTGCTGCTTTGAGTTCATAGATTAGGATATATTAGTGCTTCGAGTTCATAGATTAGGATATTTTAGTGCTTCGAGTTCATAGATTAGGATATTTTAGTGCTTCGAGTTCATAGATTAGGATATTTTAGTGCTTCGAGTTCATAGATTAGGATTTTTGATACCAATTTGCTGCTTTGAGTTGATAGTTGGGCTCCAGGCTTTTCGCACCTGAAGCAAACACGCTACCACTGAGCTATCATGACTTCCATGATTTTACTCCTTTGAATTTATACCATTTTTAATGCTTTGGGTTTATAGTTGGTACCATTTTACTGCTTTGAGTTAATAGTTGATACCATTTTACTGCTTTGAGTTAATAGTTGGTACCATTTTACTGCTTTGAGTTAATAGTTGATACCATTTTACTGCTTTGGGTTTGTAGTTGGTACCATTTTACTGCTTTGGGTTTATAGTTGGTACCATTTTTACTGCTTTGGGTTTGTAGTTGGTACCATTTTACTGCTTTGGGTTTATAGTGATACCATTTTACTGCTTTGGGTTTATAGTTGGTACCATTTTACTGCTTTGGGTTTATAGTTGGTACCATTTTACTGCTTTGGGTTTATAGTTGGTACCATTTTACTGCTTTGGGTTTATAGTTGGTACCATTTTACTGCTTTGGGTTTATAGTTGGTACCATTTTACTGCTTTGGGTTTATAGTTGGTACTATTTTACTGCTTTGGGTTTATAGTTGGTACCATTTTACTGTGTTGAGTTTATAGTTTAAATTAGTTTACTATTTTTAGTTCATAGTTTGTTATTCTATGTCTTTGAGTTCATAGTTGATCATTTTACTTGTTTGCTGGCATAGCCGTTCAGTTTTCTACCTCAGATTGATAAGTTTAGTTTTAGGTTCACGATATGGTAGACATGAATATGTAACTCTAGGACAGAAAACTCACAGATACAGTAGCATTATTTATTTATTATTATTTTTTTTTTTATCTACCAGGAGTAGCCCGTTTATTTTTTCATGATATCATTAGTTTATACAAATTTATTTTAGCTCGATTGCGAAACAAGTTCTTACAACCTATATTATTCACTCACAAGACCTCATTCCTGATGGAATCCATCGCCACGAGGGAGAGAGAAGAGGCAACATGGAATTTAAATGCCTTGCTTGCCTAAGGGCACAATCGTAACGGCTTCAGCAGGGCTCAAACTCCGGACCGTTCGCACCTGAAGCGAACACGCATCCACTGCGCTATCACGATATAATTAGTGTAATTCTTACATAACCCAATCTGCATGAGTTACATTTGCTCAAAGTAAATGGCATATTTCAGCGGATGAAGCAGAACGTATAAGGAATATCGAGGACGATCTCCATAGCGACGGTGCATCGGACACTGATTCTATACAAAGAATACTTGCCACTCTAACTAGCAAACTTGAAGGTGTCCTAACTAACCCTATATAAACCCATATATTCTTCTCTCTATATATAGCATGTATTATCTTTGCAGAATTCTCCCTTATGCCTTGATTTTATTATTTATTTAGACTGGACTTAGAATTCTCCCTAATGTCATAACTTCTCACTTAGTCTGGTTACCAAACTGGGCATGTAAATATTTTTTCCCGATGATTTTACATAATTCTCCCGTTAAATGATCGGTTTTTCTAACAGCTAGGGTTCTACCTGGGTGATATCAAACTGGTTGCAGAACACTGGTGTTTCAACCTGGGTGCTTGTCCTCAGTGAGGCTTAGGGGGGAGGGGTCTTTGATCTGGTCGCGGAACACTGGTTGTTCTACCTGGGTGCATGCCGAGTGCTTAGCGTCATGGCCGAGTGGTTAGCATCGGTCGCCAAGTGAATAGAGTCCGTGGCCGAGTAGTTCTCGTCTGTGGCAGAGTTGTTAGCATCCGTTGCCGAGTGGTTCACGTCCATCACCGAGTGGTTCACGTCCGTCACCGAGTGGTTCACGTCCGTCACCGAGTGGTTCACGTCCGTCACCGAGTGGTTCACGTCCGTCACCGAGTGGTTCACGTCCGAGTGGTTCACGTCCGTCACCGAGTGGTTCACGTCCGTCACCGAGTGGTTCACGTCCGTCACCGAGTGGTTCACGTCCGTCACCGAGTGGTTCACGTCCGTCACCGAGTGGTTCACGTCCGTCACCGAGTGGTTCACGTCCGTCACCGAGTGGTTCACGTCCGTCACCGAGTGGTCACGTCCGTCACCGGGTTACATCCGTCACCGCACCCCATTCACGTCCGTCACCGAGTGGTTCAAGTCCGTCACCGAGTGTCACGTCCTCACCGAGGTTCACGTCCGTCACCGAGTTTCACGTCCGTCACCGTCAGTCCGCACCGAGTGTTCCGTCCGTAGTGTTCCGTCCGTCACCGAGTGGTTCACGTCCGTCACCGAGTGTTCACTTCCGTCACCGAGTGGTTCACGTCCGTCCCGAGTGGTTCACTCCGTCACGGTGTTCACGTCCGTCACCGAGTGTTTCACGTCCGTCACGAGTTTCACGTCCGTCCCGAGTGGTTCACGTCCGTCACCGAGTGGTTCACGTCCGTCACGAGTGGTTCACGTCCGTCACCGAGTTTCACGTCCGTCACCGAGTGGTTCACGTCCGTCACCGAGTGTTTCACGTCCGTCACCGAGTGGTTCACGTCCGTCACCGAGTGGTTCACGTCCGTCACCGAGTGGTTCACGTCCGTCACCGAGTGGTTCACGTCCGTCACCGAGTGGTTCACGTCCGTCACCGAGTGGTTCACGTCCGTCACCGAGTGGTTCACGTCCGTCACCGAGTGGTTCACGTCCGTCACCGAGTGTTAGTGTCTTGACCAAAATCTTGAACAATAAATATTGTCAAAGCTGTTTAGCAAAAAAAAAAAATTCACTTTTCAGTATTTTGCCATATTTCCTCTTCACAATTTTCCATTTACAGCCCTGCATGGAATGACAGTCATTTAATCACTTGTCCCACGCCACTGGGGGAAGATTCTTTCATGTGAGTCAGCCGTACAACTGGCTTACATCATCGGTTTGGCCGTGGCTGAAAATATTCTGGCAGGGGCACCTAGATACTTATAGCTGGTAACTAGCCAGTGTTTGTGCCACTCTGATTCTGTAAACAAACAAACAGAATCACACCGACCTCATAGATAAAAATAAAAAAGATCTCGTAGATATTTTGGCATTTACACTGTACTAGGGAGTTAGTATATGTTAGCTATATTAACGGCAGCTATTTCAAGGCTAGCTATATTAAAGGCAGCTATTTCAAGGCTAGCTATATTAAAGGCAGCTATTTCAAGGCTAACTATATTAAAGGCAGCTATTTCAAGGATAGCTATATTAAAGGCAGCTATTTCAAGGCTAGCTATATTAAAGGCAGCTATTTCAAGGCTAGCTGTATTAAAGGCAGCTAGTTCAAGGCTAGCTATATTAAAGGCAGCTATTTCAAGGCTAACTATATTAAAGGCAGCTATTTCAAGGCTAACTATATTAAAGGCAGCTACTTCAAGGTTAACTATATTAAAGGCAGCCATTGCATATATTGTAGGAGATCTGTTGAGATATAGTAATTTAATAATCATATGAAGCGATAGTGGGATAACCTTGCTAGCATGTTGTGCAAAGGAAACAACGATAAAAACAGAGGAAACATTTAATAGGACCTATCTACTTTTAGGGAGTATTCAGGGGCAGTAACTGACCGATGTCTCTCATTGTAAGTTTCTTAATAATTTATTGGTCTAAAAATATCATGCACCAGTCTATGTCAGTTACTTGGTGTTGAATGGGTTAAATATCATGCACCAGTCTATGTCAGTTACTTGGTGTTGAATGGGTTAAATAGCAAAGCATCATGTTGATGAGTATTAATTACAGCGACAGATCAAGTGAGGGGAGGGAGAGGGTGTAACTATTATGTATACCGAAATACTGCCATAAACTGTCTTCAGATGATGGAGCCTCGATACCCAGGCGCATTGTTGAAAGAACAAAGAGAAAACTAGCTCTGGAGCCTGTGAGGCAGAGAAAAGGTTAACATTGTGTAACATGACTACTGTGTGATTAATGTGATAGAGAAAAGGTTAACATTGTGTAACACATGCACTGTGTGATTAATGTGATAGAGAAAAGGTTAACATTGTGTAACATGATTACTGTGTGATTAATGTGATAGAGAAAAGGTTAACATTGTGTAACACATGCACTGTGTGATTAATGTGATAGAGAAAAGGTTAACATTGTGTAACACGAGCACTGTGTGATTAATGTGATAGAGAAAAGGTTAACATTGTGTAACACGAGTACTGTGTGATTAATTTGATAGAGAAAAGGTTAAAACATTGTGTAACACAAGCACTGTGTGATTAATGTGATAGAGAAAAGGTTAACATTGTGTAACATGAGGACTGTGTGATTAATGTGATAGAGAAAAGGTTAAAACATTGTGTAACACAAGTTCTGTGTGATTAATGTGATAGAGAAAATACACCCTTGGGTTTAAGGGGTTATACCAGTCCACCAATATTATTAACCCTTGACCTGCTGAGTAAATAAAATCATATTTGCAAGCAACATAGATCCAGATCAAAATCTATATTTGCTATTCAGCCAAATGTTTTAGCTCCACTATCCGAACAACAAACAACATAGAGGTGCAAACAGCACAGAAGGTTCCGTCTGATCATGCTCTATGCGGTTTGAAAAATCAATATTGTTAACCCTTGACCTGCTTAACAAATTGGACGGAATATTCATACAACATAAGCGTAATGCCGTGGCTGATCTGGATCTATGTTGTTTGCTATTAAGACAAGTGTTGTAGCTCCACTATCCGAATAGCAAACAGTCTAGAGCCTGATCAGATGCTCTATGCTATTTGCAAAAGCGATTGTCATGATTGGCAGGTTAAAGGTTAAGGAGTTTATGAATTGACAATACAAACATGCACATAGCTATGAAAACAAACAACACCATAATCTCAGGTTCGATCCCCCGTCTGACCCTAATAAAATTAACAGTCTTTCAGATGGGACGTTAAACCAAGATCTCGTGTCGGTGCTTTACACCGTGCACGTAAAAGAACCAGAGGAGATTCTGGAATGGGTCTCTGTCTGTATCATGCACTATCCTCCAAAATCTAAAATAACTAATCTCTTCAGGAGGCGTCGCTCATATGGGCAACCGGTAGCGACGATAAATAAACGTAAAACACACACACCATAATCTTAATGTCACAGGAAGTGTATGCCTGATTATTCATGGTGGATTATTCATTATAACAGTTGTTTAAATATTAGCCCATTAACAAAAAGATGACATTATGGACAACTATAATCACTTAAAGCTATGAGATATTATCTGCAAAGTCGATGGAGCATAGTTCTCATCAGACTGTCAGTCTCAGACGGGCATTCGTGCAAACTTTATTGGTGGACATGACACAGTCACTGTATAATAGCCGGTCTGTTGTTACAAGCTGCCAGACACCACTGTATAATATCCAGTCTGTTGTTACAAGCTGCCAGACACCACTGTATAATATCCAGTCTGTTGTTACAAGCTGCCAGACACCACTGTATAACAGCCGGTCTGTTGTTACAAGCTGCCAGACACCACTGTATAACAGCCGGTCTGTTGTTACAAGCTGCCAGACACCACTGTATAATAGCCAGTCTGTTGTTACAAGCTGCCAGACACCACTGTATAACAGCCGGTCTGTTGTTACAAGCTGCCAGACACCACTGTATAATATCCAGTCTGTTGTTACAAGCTGCCAGACACCACTGTATAATATCCAGTCTGTTGTTACAAGCTGACAGACACCACTGTATAACAGCCAGTCTGTTGTTACAAGCTGACAGACACCACTGTATAATAGCCAGTCTGTTGTTACAAGCTGACATACACCACTGTATAACAGCCAGTCTGTTGTTACAAGCTGCCAGACACCACTGTATAACAGCCGGTCTGTTGTTACAAGCTGACAGACAACATAGCTTTTACACATGTATTTTATCTTGACTGCCAGACACCGGCTGTTATACAGTGGTGTCTGTCGGCTTGTAACAACAGACCGGCTGTTATACAGTGGTGTCTGGTAGCTTGTAACAACAGACTGGATATTATACAGTGGTGTCTGGCAGCTTGTAACAACAGACTGGCTATTATACAGTGGTGTCTGTCAGCTTGTAACAACAGACCAGCTATTATACAGTGGTGTCTGGCAGCTTGTAACAACAGACTGGCTGTTAAACAGTGGTGTCTGGCAGTCAAGATAAAATAAATGTGTAAAAGCTATGTTGTCTGTCAGCTTGTAACAACAGACCAGATTTGGCATTTTATTTTTTCGATTTTTCGGGGGAAATGTAGGCCACAGCCTGCATGGCCTATAGGAAGCTACGCCAATGTTTATTTCTATGCTTCTACATCGGTGGTGTAGTTGTATTTACGGGGAAACTACGTCACAGAGCCTGGGCTCACACATATCCCCCTGGTAGTTTATGACTTTGAGATGCAGGATCAGACAGCATACACGTATAATTCATGTCCGCCTCCGTGGTCGAGTGGTTAAGGTCGCTGACTTGTATACCACTGTAACCTATCATCACTGATGAGGGTTCAAGCCCCGCTCAGGCCGTGTCTCATTTATATGAAAAAGTTGGCAGTTTCTTACGGAGGTTGGTGCACCCAAGTACTGGTTAACCGCTGTGTTGTTAGGTAAACTGCCTGCCGGCGATATAGCCCAAAATGGTGCTGATGCAGGCGTAAAACCCGAAATATAACATAACGTATAATTCATCTGAATATTGAAACTCAGCCTTTTGAGGACATGGTTTAACCCTTTGCATGCTGAGTAAATAAAATCACATTTGCAAACAACATAGATCCAGATCAGCCGCGGCTTAACGCCACGTCTGATCAGGATCTATGTTGTTTGCTATTCAGCCAAGTGTTTTAGCTCCACTATCCGAGTAGCAAACAGCATAGAGCCTGATCTGATGGCACATTCTGTGCCGTCTAATTTGGCTTGATGCTGTTTGCAAAAGTGATTTTATCTGCCGCTAACATGCAAGATGTTTAAAATGTAAGAAAATTATTTTCAAAAATGTCAAGATCTAGCTAGCAATTTACTTTGTGATCTTACCAATGTATTTCTTCGGTCACAATAGTCAACAATATCGTTGGATGGGCATGCCTCCAATCCCCCCTTCCCCCTACTGCTTGGCATGCACATCAATTCAAGGCCAGCTCTTCCAAATCAAGACCAGAGCTTGGAGGTTATAAAACTTTTCTCCAATCTCAAAACTCAGTCTCAAGCGTCTGATTGGCTCAGCTGACAGTCACACTCAGAATCAACCAATCAGATCACTTGAGCTTGAGTTTGAGATCTGCGAAAAATTTTATAACCTCGGGCCAATTTTATTGATGGCATGGCAGGCTGAGCTCTTCCACTGTAAATATAATGATTGTTAATGATTGAGCATATCCTATATATAACAAGTGACGAAGTATTGCGCTGTAACAATTAACAATACCAATTGTCACTAATACATTTCACATTAATATTGTGTTAACTCTTTGCATGCTGGGTAAAATAAAGGCTTTTAATATTTAAAATAATTTTAGCAGACGACAATTCATTAATGTGTTTTGTTTTCTTTCTTGTAAAACTATGGAAATATGTCATGGAATTTCATATGAATTGTGTTGTGACAATTCTGGAAATATGTCATGGAATTTCATATGAATTGTGTTACGAAAATTCTGGAAATATGTCATGGAATTTCATATGAATTGTGTTACGACAATTCTGGAAATATGTCGTGGAAATTCCAGGAAATATTTCGCTGTTATTTTCACCGCTAGCCTGCAAGGAGTTAATGTTATTCGTGTGTCATCTCAACTTTAATTCAACTTTTATTCAACTTTGTACTTTCCCGTTAACCAATTAACTTAAACTGTTTATATCCATCTTTCTTTCTAACTTAAAATGAAACTACAGAAATCATAAGCGTAAATGCCACTGCACTGCATTGTTGTATACGTAATGGAGATAGTTACAAGTTTCGTTTTTAAGTTACAACCCATTTAACATAATTATACACTGAACTACATTAAATACGCACCACCTATATAGAGGTGATGTTTGCATATTGTAATTTGTGGCATTTAATCAAATATGGCACGGACTAAGATTGACTAACGCTCATGACGTCCCTATAAAATATATTTATATACACTTTAACCTTTTCCTTCATAGAGATTTAGGTTAATATACCATTATATCTCCATACAAACGACAGCCATTTCACCCTTTCCTTCATAGAGATTTAGGTTAATATACCATTATATCTCCATACAAACGACAGCCATTTAACCCTTTCCTTCATAGAGATTTAGGTTAATATACCATTATATCTCCATACTAACGACAGCCATTTAACCCTTTCCTTCATAGAGATTTAGGTTAATATACTATTATATCTCCATACAAACGACAGCCATTTAACCCTTTCGTTCTTCATAGAGATTTAGGTTAATATACTATTATATCTCCATACAAACGACAGCCATTTAACCGTTTTCTTCATAGAGATTTAGGTTAATATACTATTATATCTCCATACAAACGACAGCCATTTAATCCTTTCCTTCATAGAGATTTAGGTTAATATACCATTATATCTCCATACAACAGACAGCCATTTAACCCTTTCCTTCATAGAGATTTAGGTTAATATACCATTATATCTCCATACAAACGACAGCCATTTAACCCTTTCCTTCATAGAGATTTAGGTTAATATACCATTATATCTCCATACAAACGACAGCCATTTAACCCTTTCCTTCATAGAGATTTAGGTTAATATACTGTTATATCTCCATATAAACCACATCCATTTAGCTATCATGCAGTGGATAAGTAGTTGCCATATCTATCCCACCTCCATAGATATTACTGGGACTACATAGAGATTTAGGTTAATATACCATTATATCTCCATACAAACGACAGCCATTTAGCTATCATGCAGTGGATAAGTAGTCACCATATCTATCCCACCTCCATAGATATTACTGGGACTACATGAGATTCTGGCCTGCATTATGAACATTGGTTTGTCTACTACATTTTCAATGTATGTCGTATTGGTAATGGCTTCAAGAGGTGCTTCTATGAGTGAAAGGGTTTATGAACATTGGTTTGGCTACTACATTGTCAATGTATGTCATATTGGTAATGGCATCAAGAGGTGCTTCTATGAGGGAAAGGGTTTATGAACATTGGTTTGGCTACTACATTGTCAATGTATGTCATATTGGTAATGGCGTCGAGAGGTGCTTCTATGAGGGAAAACGTTTATGAACATTTGGTTGGCTACTACATTGTCAATGTATGTCATATTGGTAATGGCGTCAAGAGGTGCTTCTATGAGGGAAAGTGTTTATGAACCTTGGTTTGACTACTACATTGTCAATGTATGTCATATTGGTAATGGCGTCAAGAGGTGCTTCTATGAGGGAAAGGGTTTATGAACATTGGTTTGGCTACTACATTGTCAATGTATGTTGTATTGGTAATGGCATCAAGAGGTGCTTCTATGAGGGAAAGGGTTAATGAACATTGGTTTGGCTACTACATTGTCAATGTATGTTGTATTGGTAATGGCGTCAAGAGGTGCTTCTATGAGGGAAAGGGTTTATGAACAATGGTTTGGCTACTACATTGTCAATGTATGTCATATTGGTAATGGCGTCAAGAGGTGCTTCTATGAAGGAAAGGGCTAAGACATACTATTTTTGAAAACGGCTATTCTGCCAAATATACCCCCCAGACAAAAGTGATGCCTTTTTAAAGTAGTTCAGTGTAACCGACTCTAACTCCAGATTAAAACCTACCAATATTATTCTATGTGGTGATATTACATTAAATGTTCGCGTGTTGAACAATTAATGCTTATTACAGTCAAACCTCCATTAAGCAGCCAACCTGTATTAAGCAGCCAGTTTCAAGATTCCCTATATGTTGTTTTATTATACATTTGACCTCTATTAAGCAGCCAACCTGTATTAAGCAGCCAGTTTCAAGATTCCCTATATGTTATTTTATTATACATTTGACCTCCATTAAGCAGCTAACCTGTATTAAGCAGCCAATTTCCAGGTTCCCAATATGCTGTTTCATTATACATTTGACCTCTATTAAGCAGCCATCCTCTATTAAGCAGCCAGTTTCAAGATTCCCAATAAGTTGTTTTATTATACATTTGACCTCTATTAAGCAACTACCTGTGTTAAGCAGCCACTTTCTCTTACTCCATTGGCTGGCTGCTTAAGACAGGTTTGACTGTATGTAAGTTATAATATTATAAACGTTAATGGAAGCTCGTTCTGCATGCTACAAATCGTATTCTGATCTAATATGTTTTTAAACTTGGGAGGAAAGCGGAGTACCCGGAGAAAACCCACCTGTCTGATCTGGTGAACACTACCATCTCACATACTTCCCGGTACGAGGATCGAATCTGGGTTGCATTGGTGAAAAGCGAGTGAGCTAATCACTGCGCTAATTGGACGGCTTAAATGGATCTGGTATTATCTGGACACAGATTGGAATTCATATCTATACTCCATTGGTGTTTAGTGTTCAAACTTTCGACCATTTTTGGATGGCTGACGAGTCCAAATGACTGTTCTGGATCCATTGAGCGTTCATTCTAGTCGTAAAGTTAACAGTTTCTTACGGAGGTTGGTGCACCAAGTACTGGTTAACCGTTGGAGCCTGCCCAGGTATGGTGTTAGGTAAACTGCCCAAACTGGTGCTGATGAAGGCGTAAAACCCGAACAAACATCATTCTAGTCAGTTCAACCATCTGTCTGTCTGTCCGTTTGTAGATTGCATGTTTGAGCATATAAATATTGATATGGAATGCATGTAGCTGATAGATCTATTTACATGTGTGTATTGTTGAACAATCCCCATTAGTGAGTTTACATGTAGCATGTGTGTATTTTAAATATTTAGAGAGCTACCATTTTTAGCTCACCTGAGCAATGTGTCTGTCTATGAGCGATACAGGCCATCATTGCCCCCTTGTTGATAATACAACGATATCTGCAAGACTGCAAGATCAACGTTTATAATGTTGGCATAACTAAATTTTCATAAGGAGAGGACAACCATAAGCTGTATAGCTTTCTGTCCAATTCCTTATTTCAATTGTTGTAAATAACCATGTACCGTATTTAGCTATGTATAGTGCGCTACCATGTATAGTGCGCACCCACGATCTGGCACGAAAATCGGCGGAAAAACTGAGTTCCGATGTATACTGCCGCATGTGAAAAACGCAATTTTCCAAGTCAAAATTTAACATTTCTCAAGAATCGCTAAAAAATTGTGCTCCGTGATTTTTACAACTTATATTAATCACTCGAGATATACCTCATCGAGTAACGGTAACGCACTCCTGCTCAAATTTCTCGACACATTCTCAAACATCTCAACACGTTCTCAAACATGTCAGCAGATGCTCAAACTTCTCAACACGTGAAGCCTACCTAATTAACTGGGTCCCATTGTGAAAGGTTTGTCGAAATTAATTATCGCTACAATCAATTGAAATACTGCAGCCAAAAAATGCCAATTTTATGCAATGCATTGTACATTGTACGGCGAAGTACGCGAAAAGTACGGGAAATATTACATACGATAAAACCACGTGATGTTATCAAATCGCCATTTTTTATGCATTTACTAATTTCAATTCAATTCTTCAAAGTTTGCCAAAATAAACGAAATATATGCTAATTGTGTGGTCTTATTCATTTGATTTATTTATATAGACTATCGGCAACTGGTTTTAATAGCTAGTTAATAACGATTGTCGAATGTAACAACTTATAGAATGACTGTGGGCCGTTCGTGTCGAATTTCAGTTTTTTCACGAAATTTTGGTCCGGAAAAAAATGTCCTGATGTCTGTACTGGTGTATAATGCGCAGTAGATAAAATGGATGAGGATTTCAGTAAGAAATGTGCGCACTATACATAGCTAAATACGGTACATGATAGAAAATAAATATGTTTAAACCAAATGTTCATAAGTACAAATACACTAGATACAATGATCCACCCCCTCCATAGATTTTATGGTTAACCCATTCAACACCAAGTATCTGACATGGACTGGTGTATGGTATTTTTAGACCAATAAATTAATAAGAAAATTACATTTGGACCAGTTCATTTATCAAAATGGGTAAATTTGTCTAAAAATAGTAATATTTCTGGCAAAAAGTGCAGATCCTGATGAGACGGCTCATGATGAGCCGGCTCATCTGGATCTACGCTTTTTGTAAGCCTATTTAGAGGTATGTAGTTGTTCCCATTATTTTTTTAGACCATTATTTCAGAATTGGAGAATTTCTGTTTGAGAAAGAATTATTTTCATCGACAAGATTAAGTTGTGCTAGGTGGACATTTAACCCTTGACCTGCCAATCACAACTAAAGTCGCTTTTGCAAACAACATAGAGCCGTATCAGATCAGACTGAATACTGTTTGCTATTCGGATAGTGAACCTAAATCACTTGTCTGAATAGCAAACAACATAGATCCTGATCAGACGCGGTGTTATGCAGCGGCTGATTTGGATCTATGTTGTTTGACCATTCCGTCCAATTTATTCAGCAGGTTACGGTTTAACTGAAGCCAGGTGTTTCCTTGGAGGATAATTGGCCAGGTGTTTCCTTGGAGGATAATTGGCCAGGTGTTTCCTTGGAGGATAATTGACCAGGTGTTTCCTTGGAGGATAATTGGCCAGGTGTTTATTGGAGGATAATTGGCCAGGTGTTTCCTTGGAGGATAATAGGCCATGTGTTTCCTTGGAGGATAATTGGCCATGTTTTTTCTTGGAGGATAATTGGCCAGGTGTTTCCTTGGAGGATAATTGGCCAGGTGTTTCTTGGAGGATAATTGGCCATGGGTTTCCTTGGAGGATAATTGGCCAGGTGTTTCCTTGGAGGATAATTGGCCATGTGTTTCCTTGGAGGATACTTGGCCAGGTGTTTCCTTGGAGGATAATTGGCCATGTGTTTCCTTGGAGGATAATTGGCCAGGTGTTTCCTTGGAGGATAATTGGCCAGGTGTTTCCTTGGAGGATACTTGGCCAGGTGTTTCCTTGGAGGATACTTGGCCAGGCATTTCCTTGGAGGATAATTGGCCAGGTGTTTCCTTGAAGGATAATTGGCCAGGTGTTTCCTTGGAGGATAATTGGCCAGTATATTGATCAATATCACAGAATTAAATTGTAACACATAACTTATTCAATAAACTTTCTTATGTATCATAATGTTAAATTTATCCAAAATTTACTACCTATTAAAATTGTTTATGTAATCATTTGAAAGAAATAGAGAGAGAGAATACTAGGACATTTCATGTTGTTTTTGGTTTAAAATAGACAAACCTTCGATAAAATCTAGTAATTAAACATTATAGTGGTTTTACAGAGTGAAATAAGAGCAAAATGGTCTTAAAGTTGAAATGATAGCAGATTGATTATACACAGTGGAAATGAGGGCAGAATTGTTGTACAGAGTGGAAATGAGTGCAGGATGGTCTTACAGAGTGGAACTGAGAGCAGAATGGTCTTACAGGGTGGAAATGAGAGCAGGATGGTCTTACAGAGTGGAAATGAGTGCAGGATGGTCTTACAGGGTGGAAATGAGTGCAGGATGGTCTTACAGGGTGGAAATGAGTGCAGGATGGTCTTACAGGGTGGAAATGAGTGCAGGATGGTCTTACAGGGTGGAAATGAGTGCAGGATGGTCTTACAGAGTGGAAATGTGAGCAGGGTGGTCTTACAGGGTGGAAATGAGTGCAGGATGGTCTTACAGAGTGGAAATGAGTGCAGGATTGTCTTACAGAGTGGAACTGAGAGCAGTATGGTCTTACAGAGTGGAAATGAGTGCAGGATTGTCTTACAGAGTGGAACTGAGAGCAGGATGGTCTTACAGGGTGGAAATGAGTGCAGGATGGTCTTACAGGGTGGAAATGAGTGCAGGATGGTCTTACAGAGTGGAAATGAGTGCAGGATGGTCTTACAGGGTGGAAATGAGTGCAGGATGGTCTTACAGAGTGGAAATGAGTGCAGGATGGTCTTACAGGGTGGAAATGAGTGCAGGATGGTCTTACAGGGTGGAAATGAGTGCAGGATGGTCTTACAGGGTGGAAATGAGTGCAGGATGGTCTTACAGAGTGGAAATGTGAGCAGGGTGGTCTTACAGGGTGGAAATGAGTGCAGGATGGTCTTACAGGGTGGAAATGAGTGCAGGATGGTCTTGAGTGGAAATGAGAGCAGAATGATTTTTATAGAAGGGAACTGAGAGCAATATGGCCATACAGAGTGGACATTAGAGAGCTATGGTATTACAGGTTATACATGAGAGCAATATGGCCATACAGAGTGGACATTAGAGAGCTATGGTATTACAGGTTATACATGAGAGCAATATGGCCATACAGAGTGGACATTAGAGAGCTATGGTATTACAGGTTATAAATGAGAGCAGAATGGTTTTACAGAGTGTGGTCGTAAGTTGAATTATCTGCATTAACAAATTTCATAATTTCAGCTGCAGGTCCAGGCACTCCTCCAATATACCCCAAGCCGACTCACACTTCGTTATTACTCCGCCCCTCAGCTAGGTTGTCATTCAGAGTAAATCCAGGCCACGCAGGTCATGCTAGTGATGCTGATTCTGTACAGACGGAAGACTTTGAGCGCCAGTTCAAGGTAAGACCACTCTATGTACTACTAAAAGTGACCCTCTCTCTCATATAGTCTACACATAGAGGGGCCATTATTCTATGGCATCGAAAAGTGACCCTCTCTCTCATATAGTCTACACATAGAGGGGCCATTATTCTATGGCATCGAAAAGTGACCCTCTCTCTCATATAGTCTTCACATAGAGGGGTCATTATTCTATGGCATCGAAAAGTGACCCTCTCTCTCATATAGTCTACACATAGAGGGGTCATTATTCTATGGCATCGAAAAGTGACCCTCTCATATAGTCTACACAGTGAGTCAAAACCCGGGAGCTCGGGTCAAATGAACGCCCTGAATGTAGGTTAATAGGTCATAATAGTAGGTCAAGTTGTATATTTAACTGAGTAAAACCACAGGAACTTGAAATTATATCCATAAGCCACCAAAGGTCTCGTACCGCTGTCCTAGGACACCCCCCTCTATTAAAGAAAAGAGGGGGTGTCCTAAGATAGAGGTACGAGACCTTTGGTGGCTTATGGATACAATTTCAAGTTCCTGTGGTAAAACTGACTCGGGTAACAGCCACCGACATACTTGCCAACGATTATTGACAAGAGGGAGGTGTTGTTTACTAGATTGAGGAAGGGTTTTACCAGTCTGTTAATTTCTTAGTGAGTTACAGAAATATGCTACAGTCAACCCTGTGTTAGTTGTCACCTCCATTAAGCAGCCAACCTGTATTAAGCAGCCAGTTTCCAGATTCCCAATATGCTATTGTATTATACAGTTGACCTCTATTAAGCAGCCACCTGTGCTAAGCAGCCACATTCTGTGATTCCCTTGGCTGGCTGCTTAACCCTTTCAACACCACAGACCTCTAAATAAAATAGGCTTATAAAAAGTGTAGATCCAGATGAGCCGGCTCGTGATGAGCCGTCTCATCAGGATCTGCACTTTTTGCCAGTGATATGACTATTTTTAGACATAATTACCCATTTTGATAAATGAACTTGTCCAAATGTGATTTTCTGATTCATTTATTGGTTTATGACTATCATGGACCAGTCCATGTGAGTTACTTGGTGTTGAATGGGTTAAGACAGGTTTCACTGTATATGAAGGTTGGGGACAAATTGCACGAGTACGATTTTGGTGAGTATACGGTAATAGCCGTGTCGAGGGGTGACCTCATTATTTCGTGTTAGTGTTACCCATGTAGCAGTATATATATCCATCTACCATAACCCATTCAACACCAAGTAACTCACATGGACTGGTCCATGATATTCATAAACCAATAAATGAATCAGAAAATCACATTTGGACAAGTTCATTTATCAAAATGGGTAATTATGTCTAAAAATAGTCATATCACTGGCAAAAAGTGCAGATCCTGATGAGACGGCTCGTCACGAGCCGGCTCATCTGGATCTGTGATGAGCCGTCTCATCAGGATCTGCACTTTTTGTAAGCCTATTTAGAGGTCTGTGGTGTTGAAAGGGTTAACTTAATGTCTAAATTGCGAGCCTGTATTGACCTCATTATTTCGTGTTAGTGTTACCCATGTAGGAGGGTGACCCCCTCCCCCCTGAATCCCGAATACTTCTTATTTTTTCAGTGAGTCCCAAATACCACCTTAATTTTTCGCCGAATCCCGAATACTTTTTAACCAGTTTAACACATTGAAAACACGCCTCCAAGAACATTTACAGTAGTGCAAATGGTAACATTGTTTATAAGGGAAGTAACCCTGGACATTATCTAAAGTCCGAATAGATCGTATAGGTCCATACATCAACAATTTACGTTTAATACACATAAAATCGCTTTTGAAGCATGTTTCGTGGTATTGTTGTCGTTAAATTGGTAATAGAACGTAGATTATTGTCCAAGAAAACAATTTATATTGGAAATCTTGCGTACTGAATACCAAAAGATGTTTTTATTGCGTACCGCGTACGACGGTCTTGCGTCCCAAATACGGACTAAATAGGCCCTGAATCCCGCGTACCAAAAGGGGGGGGGTGTCACCCTATGTAGCAGTATATATCCATCTACCTTAACTTAATGTCTAAATTGCGAGCCTGTATTGCACTCTTGTGCTGGAATTCCTTGAATCTAGATATTGTAAGATCTATTTAAATGACTCGGAATTATCGAGTGACAAAATTGTTTACTGAGTATATTTCGCTAATGATCGTGGATTCATGATTCTCGTGAACACTACTGTGTCCGAATGTGTAGTTATATCCGAAAATATGTACATTTGATGAAAATGTTAAAAAATCAATAATTAGCAATATAGCTAGACAGTCACCTTTATTTGTTATGTGCAAGTTTTGTATATAAACATGTGTATAATGGATACTATATAAACATGTGTATAATGGATACTATATAAACATGTGTATAATGGATGCTATATAAACATGTGTATAATGGATACTATATAAACATGTGTATAATGGATGCTATATAAACATGTGTATAATGGATGCTATATAAACATGTGTATAATGGATACTATATAAACATGTGTATAATGGATGCTATATAAACATGTGTATAATGGATACTATATAAACATGTGTATAATGGATACTATATAAACATGTGTATAATGGATACTATATAAACATGTGTATAATGGATGCTATATAAACATGTGTATAATGGATGCTATATAAACATGTGTATAATGGATGCTATATAAACATGTGTATAATGGATGCTATATAAACATGTGTATAATGGATACTATATAAACATGTGTATAATGGATGCTATATAAACATGTGTATAATGGATACTATATACACGATACTATATAAACATGTGTATAATGGATACTATATAAACATGTGTATAATGGATACTATATAAACATGCGTATAATGGATACTATATAAACATGTGTATAATGGATACTATATAAAACAAAATTGATTCTTTAGTTTATACAAATTTATTATAGTTCGATTGCGAAACAAGTTATTTCAACTTATATTAATCACTCTCGAGACCTCATTCCTGATGGAATCCATCGCCACGAGGGAGAGAGAATTGATTCCTTATTTTTAATCATCTGCTGTTCTGTTCGTAGCCTCATCCGGCCGAAATATTTCGTAACGAAATGTCATTTGTATGTATGTATGTTCTATTAATGTCAAACCCCTTGCGGGGACCTAGACATGTTTTCCTGGGCAGGCTTAGCCGACCTAAGTGGTTAACCAGTACTAAGCAATGTGTGTGAGGTGCCTTGCTCACTGACACATGTGGCCTGACTGAGTATCGAACCCAGGACCGTTCGATTCCAAATCCGACGCTCTACCATTGGACCACGGACGCCACACATTTGTTTGTTTGTGAAAAGGCAGGTGAGGTATACATGAGAATTGGGGGTAATTACTTAGTTTAATGTATGATTATATTTTGACAGGGGTTGCTGGTTAGTGCAGGTGGGAAGGCGGACGAGAGTGACCTGGAATCAGTGAGCAATGATCCCATCCACACTAGAGTTAAACAACTCCTCAAAGCAACTGCCAAATGTAAGTCCCATATCGACTGTTTACACAGTCTAGTCGCTAGCACACTAGAGTTGAACAACTCAAAGCAACTTCCATATGTAAGTCCCATATCTACTGTTTACACAGTCTAGTCGCTAGCACACTAGAGTTAAACAACTCCTCAAAGCAACTTCCATATGTAAGTCCCATATCTACTGTTTACACAGTCTAGTCGCTAGCACACTAGAGTTAAACAACTCAAAGCAACTTCCATATGTAAGTCCCATATCTACTGTTTACACAGTCTAGTCGCTAGCACATGAGTTAAACAAAAGTTGGCAGTTTCTTACGGAGGTTGGAGCACCAAGTACAGGTTAACAGCTGGAGCCTGCTTGGGAAAGGTGTTAGGTAAACTGCCTGCCAGCGAAAATGGTGTTTATAAGGCGTAAAACCCAAACAAACCCAAACAAACAGACTTCACTGATCATGGCTTGTGGGAAGAACTCCCCAAGTACCATGCGATATATAATTCAGATTACGGGCAAGACATTCTCAATTTCCATGTGAGACACCACATGTGGGTTGGCAACAACGAGGCTAAGTGCTGGCAGAGAAGAGGCCGGTGCAAGCACATAGCACACCACACTTGCACATCCAATGATCTTTGAAGGATTGCAAAGCAACAAACAAAGAAAAAATATTGTTCTCTATTTTAAATAAACCTAAGCTTGTCTCCAAATTATAGCCGCATGTGGACCACAAATCAAAGCCACATGTGGATCACAAATCAAAGCCGCACATGGATCACAAATTAAAGCCACATGTGGATCACAAATCAAAGCCACACGTGGATCACAAATCAAAGCCACATGTGGACCACAAATCAAAGCCGCACGTGGATCACAAATCAAAGCTGCATGTGGATCACAAATCAAAGCCGCATGTGGACCACAAATCAAATCCGCATGTGGATCACAAATCAAAGCCACACGTGGACCACAAATCAAAGCCACACGTGGATCACAAATCAAAGCCGCATGTGAGAATATCGCCGAAATATTTGTTCTCTATTTTAGACAAACCGAAGCCTGACCACAAATCAAAGCCGCACGCGGATCACAAATCAAAGCCGCACGCGGATCACAAATCAAAGCCGCATGTGAGAATATCGCAGCGGCCTGTACAAGTGCAGTACCAAGACAAGGGAGAAGACTCAGACGATACACTGTGTTCTGAGAAAAATGCTTCAATAACTGCCTACAGGTAAGAATCTGTCATATTTCAATCCAGTAAGCCCCAGTATACACTGTTTAGTATATGTGTGCACCTGTATTAGATTAGTTCTGCTATATGTGACTGTGGCTGTGAAATTTGGGCTAAATGAACAAACTCGAGAATATACTTTTTTCTAAACATCCCCATATTTGTCAAAGCATCCCCAATTCTAGGTCAAATTGTCCACATTTTTAGATGTGGGGATCATTTGAATTTCTTAATTTTACTGTTGGGACGATTTGACAAAACATTGGGGACAATTTTACCAACTTAAAAAATATGTTACTAGATATAATATTATAGAATAATCTTAGTAAAGTACAAGTCGAAACGATTTGACAGCAAACAATACACATTACTGTGCGTAGTCTGTGTGTTGTACACTGACTGTAAAACGGCGTCAATTTATGTCGAAATTTGCATTGAAATGCACATGCAGTATTTTATGTGTACAAGAAGCTATTGGTTGGAATTGAGCCCAAAACCAAGTTGATTAATCATGCAGCATCACCGGCGATTAATCATGCAGCATCACCGATGATTAATCATGCAGCATCACTGACAATTAATCATGCAGCATCACCGACGATTAATCATGCAGCATCACCAACGATTAATCATGCAGCATCACCAACGATTAATCATGCAGCATCACTGACGATTAATCATGCAGCATCACCAACGATTAATCATGCAGCATCACCAACACACACCACGATTAACATGCAGCACACCGACGATTAATCATGCAGCATCACGACATTAATCATGCAGCATCACCGACGATTAATCATGCAGCATCACTGACAATTAATCATGCAGCATCACCGACGATTAATCATGCAGCATCATTGATGATTAATCATGCAGCATCACCGACCATTAATCATGCAGCATCACCGACGATTAATCATGCAGCATCATTGATGATTAATCATGCAGCATTGATTATGATTAATCATGCAGGATCACTGATGATTAATCATGCAGCATCACTGACGATTAATCATGCAGCATCACCGACGATTAATCATGCAGCATCATTGACAATTAATCATGCAGCATCACCGACCATTAATCATGCAGCATCACCGACGATTAATCATGCAGCATCACCAACGATTAATCATGCAGCATCATTGATGATTAATCATGCAGCATCACCAACGATTAATCATGCAGCATCACTGATGCTTAATCATGCAGCATCACTGACAATTAATCATGCATCATCACCGACGATTAATCATGCAGCATCACTGATGCTTAATCATGCAGCATCACTGATGCTTAATCATGCAGCATCACTGACAATTAATCATGCATCATCACCGACGATTAATCATGCAGCATCACTGATGCTTAATCATGCAGCATCACTGATGCTTAATCATGCAGCATCACTGACAATTAATCATGCATCATCACCGACGATTAATCATGCAGCATCACTGATGCTTAATCATGCAGCATCACTGATGCTTAATCATGCAGCATCACTGACAATTAATCATGCATCATCACCGACGATTAATCATGCAGCATCACCGATGATTAATCATGCAGCATCACTGACGATTAATCATGCAGCATCACTGACATTAATCATGCACATCACCACGATTAATCATGCAGCATCACTGATGATTAATCATGCAGCATCACTGATGATTAATCATGCAGCATCACCGATGATTAATCGTGCAACATCACTGATGATTAATCATGCAGCATCACCAACGATTAATCATGCAGCATCATTGACGATTAATCATGCAGCATCACTTATGATTAATCATGCAGCATCACTGATGATTAATCATGCATCATCACCGACGATTAATCATGCAGCATCACCGACGATTAATCATGCAGCATCACTGATGCTTAATCATGCAGCATCACTGACGATTAATCATGCAGCATCACTGACAATTAATCATGCATCATCACTGACGTTAATCATGCAGCATCACTGATGCTTAATCATGCAGCATCACTGACAATTAATCATGCATCATCACCGACGATTAATCATGCAGCATCACCAACGATTAATCATGCAGCATCATTGACGATTAATCATGCAGCATCACCGACCATTAATCATGCAGCATCACTGACAATTAATCATGCATCATCACCGACGATTAATCATGCAGCATCACCAACGATTAATCATGCAGCATCATTGACGATTAATCATGCAGCATCACCGACCATTAATCATGCAGCATTGATTATGATTAATCATGCAGGATCACTGATGATTAATCATGCAGCATCACCGATGATTAATTGTGCAGCATCACCGATGATTAATCGTGCAGCATCACTGATGATTAATCATGCAGCATCACTGATGATTAATCATGCAGCATCACTGACGATTAATCATGCAGCATCACCAATGATTAATCATGCAGCATCACTGACGATTAATCATGCAGCATCACCGACGATTAATCATGCAGCATCACTGACAATTAATCATGCAGCATCACTGACGATTAATCATGCAGCATCACTGACGATTAATCATGCAGCATCACTGACGATTAATCATGCAGCATCACCAATGATTAATCATGCAGCATCACCGACAATTAATCATGATTTAATCATGACTAATACTAGGACTTGGATGATATGGTCACCACGTGAGTCATATCACGATACAGAACTTCCAATATACGTACAGGATATAAGCCGTAAACGATCCAATATGTAAGGCTTATATCATACTTAAAACACATACTTATAGAACAAGATCCTACTAACTAAAGTTGTTAATTTCGTACATGTACGCGTAGGATTTAATATAATACGCTGGTCTTTTGACAGCAGTCCAATATTAATAATAATGGACTGCAAGTACAAAGGTATGACGTCATGACAGTGTTTTAATAACAAATACATAACTACAATATGCACACTGGGGGAAATATACTGTGTCATTCATACGTCACGAAGCCAGCAAGTTTTTAATCTATTGCTAGAATCACCTACTCAAGAAACATTGATCTGTATATTCCAAGACCTAGATGTGCAATGTACAAGAAATCTTTACAATGCTCTTGTCCACAGATATGGAATTGTCTACCATTGGAAATTAAGACATCCAGATCTTTAAATATGTTCAAGACAAAATGTAAATTATGGATAGAACAACTTTTTAATCGGTAGACACTAGAAAGTTATATATATAATGATTGTCATTCAATATGTTTATGTCGTTTTGTATTTCGATAACATTACCTGATTTGTTTAAGTTACATTGTACACATTATACCTGTATATTGCATGGCGTAACTGTGTACTTTGGTTATAATTAGTGTGTATGTGCATTAATGCTATAGTGTAAAGAAATTTAAGAGGGTCCTAAGGAAGATTAGTTTAGAAGTAATTAGATCACCACGTGCAGTAACGTAGCCAGAGGCAAATTTCAACTGAGGCAATCTTGGGGGGTTCGGGGGCATGTTCCCCTTTAAAATTGTTGAGGTATAGAAGTGATTTCCTGCGTTTTCTGATTTAATGAGTTTAGACATATAATTATGTACTGACCTTTCAGCACTCTGGCAGTCAACATTTTATACAGCAAAGGGATAGTTTTTGCATTTTATTTATTTAATTTTTTGGTTGCTTTGGAAATTTTAACCGAGGCAACTGCCGCGGTGTGCCTCAGTGTCGCTATGAGGCAACTGCCGCGGTGTGCCTCAGTGTGGCTATGGGCCTGACGTGATACATGATGTCACGATACAGAACTTCCAATATACTAACAGATACAGTAGAACAATATGCACACTGGGGGATAATATTGTATACTATGTATACTGTGTCATTCATACGTCACAAAGCCAGTAAGTTATTTAATCTACCGCTAGAATCACCTACTCAAGCTACATTGATACTTTGCAGAAGACATACAGCCACGTAATCTATAAACAAGGAACTTTTTTAGGTTCATAAAAGTTCACGCCTAGAATATAACATCAAGCTTCTCAAACCTACTATAGAATCTAGTGCTGCACCTATTCAATACACTTGACAGTAGTGTGTGTGTTTTACATTTATTTATCGTCGCTACCGGTTGCCCATATGAGCGACGCCTCGTGAAGAGATTAGTCATTTTAGATTTTTGGAGGATAGTGCAATGATACAGACAGAGACCCATTCCAGAGTCTCCTCTGATTCTTTTACATGCACAGTGTAAAGCACCGACACGAGACCTCGGTTTAACGTCCCATCTGAAAGACTGTTAATTTTATTAGGTTTAGACGGGGGATCGAACCTGCGATCCCTGGATTACCAGTTCAGCGTGTTACCACTGGATTACAGATCCGTCTGTTGACAGTAGTGTGCTATATATATTACGATTATTAAGCTGGATTTTAGTACATTATCATCGCTACCGGTTACCCATATGAGCTATGCGTCCTGAAGAGATTAGTCACTTTAGATTTTTGGAGGATAGTGCAATGATACAGACAGAGACCCATTCCAGAGTCTCCTCTGGTTCTTTTACGTGCATGGTGTAAAGCACCGACACGAGACCTCGGTTTAACATCCCATCTGACAGACTGTAATTTTATTAGGGTCAGACGGGGGATGGAACCTGTGATCCCTGGATTACCAGTCCAGCGTGTTACCACTGGACTACAGATCCGTCTATGGCATCGAAAAGTGACCCTATCTCTCATATAGTCTACACATAGAGGGGTCATTATTCTATGGCATCGAAAAGTGACCCCCTCTCTCATATAGTCTACACATAGAGGGGCCATTATTCTATGGCATCGAAAAGTGACCCTATCTCTCATATAGTCTAGTCTACACATAGAGGGGTCATTATTCTATGGCATCGAAAAGTGACCCTCTCTCTCATATAGTCTACACATAGAGGGGTCATTATTCTATGTCATTGAAAAGTGACCCTCTCTCTCATATAGTCTACATATAGAGGGGTCATTATTCCATGGCATCGAAAAGTGACCCTCTCTCATATAGTCTACACATAGAGGGGTCATTATTCTATGGCATCGAAAAGTGACCCTCTTCATATAGTCTACACATAGAGGGGTCATTATTCTATGGCATCGAAAATAGTCACACAAGAGGGGCATTATTCTATGGCATCGAAAAGTACCCCTCTCTATAGTCTACACATAGGGGCCATATTCTATGGCATCGAAAAGTGACCCTCTCTCTCATATAGTCTACACATAGAGGGGCCATTATTCTATGGCATCGAAAAGTGACCCCCTCTCTCATATAGTCTACACATAGAGGGGTCATTATTCTATGGCATCGAAAAGTGACCCTCTCTCTCTCATATAGTCTACACATAAAGGGGCCATTATTCTATGGCATCGAAAAGTGACCCTCTCTCTCTCACCAAACCCCAATAGTCTACACATAGAGGGGTCATTATTCTATGACATCGAAAAGTGACCCTCTCTCTCATATAGTCTACACATAGAGGGGCCATTATTCTATGGCATCGAAAAGTGACCCTCTCTCTCTCACATAGTCTACACATAGAGGGGTCATTATTCTATGACATCGAAAAATGACCCTCTCTCATATAGTCTACATATAGAGGGGTCATTATTCTATGGCATCGAAAAGTGACCCTCTCTCATGTTGTCTACACATAGAGGGGTCATTATTCTATGGCATCGATGTTCAGTGTATACATAGGGGGTGGGTGTCATTGTTCTTATTTGTTTTATGTTTGTCTGTGTAAATATTATGCATATGCATGATTTGAACCTCCTTGTCCTACAGCACCCACCACCTCATTATCATCTTTAGAAATTGATAGAGACAAATTATCTGCATACCGGTACTTTCTTTTTCCGATTCAATATATTTATGTTATTCTGTACATCGTTGAATCAAAATATATGTTGTTATGCCTTAACCCTTTCAACCCCACAGGCCTCTAAATAGGCTTATGAAAAGTGTAGATCCAGATGAGCCGGCTCGTGACGAGCCGTCTCATCAGGATCTGCACTTTTTTGCCAGTAATAATTATTACTATTTTTAGATAAAATTACCCATTTTGATAAATGAACTGGTCCAACGGTAATTTTCTTATTAATTTATTGGTCTGAAAATATCACGCACCAGTCCATGTCAGTTACTAGGGGTTGAATGGGTTAAACAGTGCTAATTAACATTTAATTCAATATTTCCCCACTATATATTGCTATTCGCAAGGGGGTGGGGTAATTTTTCCATAAGGTGGGGGGGGTCAATATTCTATGGCCGAATAATGACACGCGAGGGGGGGGGGGTCATTATTTTGAAGGAAGTCAATATTCTATATGACACCAGTAAAAAACAAAAAAATCAAAAAACGAAAGTAGACTGCTTGAAATCCAAATAAAATAATCAGTCATTTTTATTCTGTCTGTGACAATGTTTATCCACCACACATAGAGAAGAGGCAACATGGAATGTAACGGCTCCAGCGAGGCTCAAACCCCAGACCTTTCGCACCTGAAGTGAACGTGCTGCGAACACTGCACTATCACGACTTCCACCTTGATTAGTTTAAACATATTTTATTGCCAATATTAAAGTGCAATACAATATAATACATCATAGCAAACTACAGCATAAATAATGGCAAGTGGGTCAGGTCACAAGTTCTCAAAACATTAGATTCGACCCTTCCCCCTTGATTAAGGGTTAAGAGATTACACTGAGTACAGTGTACATTACATGTTCTGTAGAAATAGCCGGTAATTCCAATACAATGATTAATTGCTTGGAACTACCTTATTTTATGCTAGTTTTAACTCCCATCGGCTCTACTGTAGTTTCTGCCAGTACTGACAGGTAGTCATGGCAACAATTTATGATGTTAGCATTGGATCTCACATATAATGAGATGCATCATACTACATTGTATTTTAACTTAGGCTTTTCAATTAAGAATATCATATATGGTAGTTGTGGGGCGGTCCAAAAGTCAACAGAGCAAATTTATCATATATGGCAGTTGTGGGGCGGTCCAAAAGTCAAGAGAGCAAATTTATCATATATGGCAGTTGTGGGGCGGTCCAAAAGTCAAGAGAGCAAATTTATCATATATGGCAGTTGTGGGGCGGTCCAAAAGTCAAGAGAGCAAATTTATTATATATGGCGGTTGTGGGGCGTTCCAAAAATAAACAGAGCAAATTTATTATATATGGCGGTTGTGGGGCGGTCCAAAAGTCATATATGGCAGTTGTGGGGCGGTCCAAAAGTCAAGAGAGCAAATTTATTATATATGGCGGTTGTGGGGCGTTCCAAAAATAAACAGAGCAAATTTATTATATATGGCGGTTGTGGGGCGGTCCAAAAGTCAACAGAGCAAATTTATCATATATGGCGTTCCAAAAGTCAACAGAGCAAATTTATTATATATGGCGATTGTGGGGTGTTCCAAAAGTCAACAGAGCAAATTTATCATATATGGCGGTTGTGGGACATTCCAAAAGTAAACAGAGCAAATTTATTATATATGGCGGTTGTGGGGCGGTCGGTCCAAAAGTCAACAGAGCAAATTTATTATATATGGCGGTTGTGGGGCGGTCGGTCCAAAAGTCAACAGAGCAAATTTATTATATATGGCGATTGTGGGGCGGTCCAAAAGTCAAGAGAGCAAATTTATTATATATGGCGGTTGTGGGGCGTTCCAAAAATAAACAGAGCAAATTTATTATATATGGCGGTTGTGGAGCGGTCCAAAAGTCAACAGAGCAAATTTATTATATATGGCGGTTGTGGGGTGCTCCAAAAGTAAACAGAGCAAATTTATTATATATGGCAGTTGTGGGGCGGTCCAAAAGTCAAGAGAGCAAATTGATCATATATGGCGGTTGTGGGGTGGTTCAAATTGACCAATAAATGATATATATATAAGACAGTAACCTAATATTCTCTATTTAGCTCTTTGCATGCCAACGGTGAAACTAACAGTGAAATACGTCTTGGAATTTCATTAGAAATTCTAATGAAATTCCACGGAATTTTCAGCTACAAATATTTAGAAAAATTGTCGTCTGCTACAATTATTTGAACTATTTATAGCCTTTATTTTACCCAGCATGCAACGAGTTAAATGACTTTAATAAAGCATGTAAATACAGTAATAGATACAGGCGTATTTACAGCTTGATTGAATTACATCATGGATATGCACTCATTGATAATGATTTGATTGAAGTCGAATATGGTTGTCGTTGGAGACATGATAATAAATATTGAATGGTTGATTGAATGACCAGGATACTGTCAACTCGGGGAAAATACTGTTGACCGGGGCAGAAAACACAAATGTTTTATCGCATAATACGTTGCATAGGCATCTGAGAACTACTTCTTTACACCCGCAGTATGTCCCCCATCGCAAGTGTATCCTTGAACATTGGTTCTTAATGGGTCTGAGGACTACTTCTCTACATCCGCAGTATGTCCCCCACCGCAAAGAACATTGGTTCTTAATGGGTATGAGGACTACTTCTCTACATCCGCAGTATGTCCCCCACCGCAAAGAACATTGGTTCTTAATGGGTATGAGGACTACTTCTCTACATCCGCAGTATGTCCCCCACCGCAAAGAACATTGGTTCTTAATGGGTATGAGGACTACTTCTCTACACCCGCAGTATGTCCCCCATCGCAAGTGTATCCTTGAACATTGGTTCTTAATGGGTCTGAGGACTACTTCTCTACACCCGCAGTATGTCCCCCACCGCAAGTGTATCCTTGAACATTGGTTCTTAATGGGTCTGAGGACTACTTCTCTACACCCGCAGTATGTCCCCCACTGCAAGTGTATCCTTGAACATTGGTTCTTAATGGGTTTGAGGACTACTTCTCTACACCCGCAGTATGTCCCCCACCGCAAGTGTATCCTTGAACATTGGTTCTTAATGGGTCTGAGGACTACTTCTCTACACCCGCAGTATGTCCCCCACCACAAGTGTATCCTTGAACATTGGTTCTTAATGGGTCTGAGGACTACTTCTCTACACCCGCAGTATGTCCCCCAATGCAAGTGTATCCTTGAACATTGGTTCTTAATGGGTCTGAGGACTACTTTTCTACACCCGCAGTATGTCCCCCACCGCAAGTGTATCCTTGAACATTAATTCTTAATGGGTCTGAGGACTACTTCTCTACACCCACAGTATATCCCCCACCGCGAGTGTATCCTTGAACATTGGTTCTTAATGGGTCTGAGGACTACTTCACTACACCCGCAGTATATCCCCCACCGCGAGTGTATCCTTGAACATTGGTTCTTAATGGGTCTGAGGACTACTTCTCTACATCTGCAGTATGTCCCCCACCGCAAGTGTATCCTTGAACATTGGTTCTTAATGGGTTTGAGGACTACTTCTCTACATGCACAGTATATCCCCCATCGCAAGTGTATCCTTGAACATTGGTTCTTAATGGGTCTGAGGACTATTTCTCTACATCCGCAGTATGTCCCCCACTGCAAGTGTATCCTTGAACATTGGTTCTTAATGGGTCTGAGGACTACTTCTATACAACCTCAGTATGTCCCCCATCGCAAGTGTATCCTTGAACATTGGTTCTTAATGGGTATGAGGACTACTTCTCTACAACCTCAGTATATCACCACCGCAAGTGTATCCTTGAACATTGGTTCTTAATGGGTCTGAGGACTATTTCTCTACATCTGCAGTATGTCCCCCACTGCAAGTGTATCCTTGAACATTGGTTCTTAATGGGTATGAGGACTACTTCTCTACAACCTCAGTATATCCCTCACCGCAAGTGTATCCTTGAACATTGGTTCTTAATGGGTATGAGGACTACTTCTCTACAACCTCAGTATATCCCCCACCGCAAGTGTATCCTTGAACATTGGTTCTTAATGGGTATGAGGACTACTTCTCTACATCCGCAGTATGTCCCCCACCGCAAGTGTATCCTTGAACATTGGTTCTTAATGGCTCTGAGGACTACTTCTCTACAACCGCAATATGTCCCCCACCGCAAGTGTATCCTTGAACATTGGTTCTTAATGGGTGTGAGGACTACTTCTCTACACCCGCAGTACCACCACAAGTGTATCCTTGAACATTGGTTCTTAATGGGTCTGAGGACTACTTCTCTACACCCGCAGTATGTCCCCCACTGCAAGTGTATCCTTGAACATTGGTTCTTAATGAGTGATCTTTGGAGACAGTTTTCTAATGGGTGGCCTTTGAGTGCACCTATTTAATGAGCAGCCATTGATGCATGTATTTAATGGATAGGTTACATAATGATCACGGATCAGTATCAAACCTAGTTCTGCATGTCAACTTCGAAGTTCATTAAAATTTGATTAAAATTTCACAGAGCTATGGCCCTTTCAATATTTTTAATGTCATTTACGCTTTCATCCGCGCCAACGATCGTGATTAATATTAGTTGTTAAAACTTGCTTCGCAATCGTTGTAAAATAAATAAAGTTTAAACTAATATTTTTAATGAACACACATTGTCTGGAAAAGATGTTCTAGACATCACAATGTGCTCAATTAATTTTTCACACAATTATGGCCCTTTGAGGATTTCTGAGGAAGTGTCTCCGGACTTCTGCTAAATAGAGGCCTACATGACAGAGTGATTAAGGCCATTGACTTCAAATCACTTGCCACTCACATCTGCAGGATTGAATCCCACTGGGGGGTGTTAAATTCTTTCACATGAGGAGACTTTCCAGCTGTGTAACCTTTGATGCAGGTATTTAATGGGTAGCCAATGGATCAGGGTATTTAATGGGTAGCCAATGGATCAGGGTATTTAATGGGTAGCCAATGGATCAGGGTATTTAATGGGTAGCCAATGGATCAGGGTATTTAATGGGTAGCCAATGGATCAGGGTATTTAATGGGTAGCCAATGGATCAGAGTATTTAATGGGTAGCCAATGGATCAGGGTATTTAATGGG
>CM026403.1:62291521-62327886 GCA_014843695.1 Archivesica marissinica | reverse complement strand
CAAACCTCTGTCCATAACCATGATATACATCCTTCATTCTTTATAAACATAGCCAAACCTCTGTCCATAGCTCTAATATACATCCTTCATTCTTTATAAACATACAGTCAAACCTCTCATAGTGTTTAATTCCGATTAAGCAGATGATCTGTATTAGACAGCCATTTACCAGATAACCAGTGATGTAATATATGCAGCATTTATCTTCTGTTAAGAAACTACCTCTTAGACAGTAAGCTTTATCACTCCATTGGCTGGATGATTAACACAGGTTTGAATGTATACTGAACGACTTTGAAAGTGCATCACTTTTGTTGGGGGTATATTTTGGGCATAAGACCTGTTTTTAGATATAGCATGTTCGTACCGTAAAGTGTATTCGAAATAATTTTATTGGAACGTCATGAATGGTAGTCAGTCTTAGTCTGTGCCAAATTTGATGAAATTCCGCGGATCTGTAGTCCAGTGGTAACACACTGGACTAGTATTCCAGGGATCGCAGGTTCGATCCCCCATCTGACCCTAATAAAATTAACAGTCTTTCAGATGGGACTTTAAACCGAGATCTCGTGTCGGTGCTTTACACTGAGCACATAAAAGAACCAGAGGAGTCTCTGGAATGGATCTCTGTCTGTATCATTGCAATATCCTCCAAAAATCTAAAATGACTAATCTCTTCAGGAGGCGTCGCTCATATGGGCAACCAGTAGCGACGATAAATAAACATAAAACACACATGAAATTCCGCGAATTACAAATTTGCAAAAATCTCCCTTGTAAGGTGGCACGTTTTTAATGTAATTCAGTGTACTGCCATGCTTGACTTTTTAATACATGTACAAAATGTATGTTGCTTCATACTTACTGATATTTAGCTGAAGTGCAAACATGTTTACTGTTACTTTAACTGTGCTATATGTTGCTTGTACTTTAATTCTTTGCATTCTGAGTAATACTTTAATTCTTTGCATTCTGAGTAATACTTTAAGTCTGCATTCTGGGTAATTCTTTGCATTCTGGGTAATACTTTAATTCTTTGCATTCTGGGTAATACTTTAATTCTTTGCATTCTGGGTAATACTTTAATTCTTTGCATTCTGGGTAAAATAAAGGCTATAAAATAGTATAAATAGTTCAAATAAATGTAGCAGACGGCAATTCATTAATGTGTTTTTAATATTTGTAACTAAAAACTGGAAACATGTCATGAAATTGCATTTATTCGCAAGCATTTATATTTCGCTAATTTTTGCGATCTAAGTAGACATCCACGCTAACTTTAAGCACCCCCCCCCCAATATCATATCCCGATGGAAATTATTTTCAATGACACAAAGAAAATGTAGAACACTTTGCATTTAAAATGTTTTTAGTCCAGATTTGCAACTTACCATGTGTGCCGGAACAGGTAAATAGATCATCCTTGGAACAGCGTAAACTGTAAGACACGCCTTTTTTCGCAATGAATGCTGCCTAACACTGCAAATGCGCATGTCCGTAGCTACAAGTGCGCATGTCAGCTGCATATCATTAGTCTGGAACTCTCATACGAAAATGTATACAATCAGGGCATGTACGTTCATCGAAGGAAATGCAATAGCGATGTAAATATGTACAGGTGAAAATGTATGCAATCAGGGCACATACGTTCATCAAAGGAAATGCAATAGCGATGTAAATATTTATGGGGGGAAATGTATACAATCAGGGCACGTACGTTCATCAAAGGAAATGCAATAGCGATGTACATATGTACAGTTGAAAATGTATGCAATCAGGGCACGTACGTTCATCAAAGGAAATGCAATAGCGATGTAAATATTTACGGGGGGAAATGTATACAATCAGGGCACGTACGTTCATCGAAGGAAATGCAATAGCAATGTACATATGTACAGTTGAAAATGTATGCAATCAGGGCACGTACGTTCATCGAAGGAAATGCACTAGCAATGTACATATGTACAGGTGAAAATGTATGCAATCAGGGCACATACGTTCATCAAAGGAAATGCAATAGCGATGTAAATATTACAGGGTTGACTGTATTTACTGTTTAGATATGCTGTAGGCTGCATTATAACTATTATCTATTTGTCTTGTTACAGAGTGTGAAGATGACAGCAGATATTGTAAACCTGGTACTGTCACCCTCTCCCTCACTTGTAGGAACTGTCACCATTCCCTCACGCCTGTAGGAACTGTCACCCTCCCCCTCATGCCTGTAGAAACTGTCACCCCCTCACTACTGTAGGAACTGTCACCCTCCCCTCACTACTGTAGGACCTGTCACCCTCCCCCTCACTCCTGTAGGAACTGTCACCCTCCCCCTCATACCTGTAGGAACTGGCACCCTCCACTCACTACTGTAGGAACTGTCACCCTCCCCCTCCTGTAGGAACTGTCACCTCCCCCTCACTCATGTAGGAACTGTCACCCTCCCCCTCACTACTGTAGGAACAGTCACCACCTCTCACACCTGTAGGAACTGTCACCCTTCCCCTTACTACTGTAGAACTGTCACCCACCCCTTCCTCCTGCATGATCTATCACCTCCTCACTCCTGCATAATATGTCCCCCCTCACTCCTGCTTTTTCTGTGACACCCCTATACTCACGCATGATATATCACCCCCCTCACTCCTGCATGATCTCACTACCTCACTCCTGCATGATCTCACTACCTCATCCTGCATGATCTCACCACCTCATTCCTGCATGATATATCACCACCCCCTCACTCCTGCATGATCTCACTACCTCACCCTGCATGATCTCACCCCCTCACTCCTGCATGATCTCACTACCTCACTCCTGCATGATCTCACCACCTCATTCCTGCATGATATATCACCCCCTCACTCCTGCATGATCTCACTACCTCACCCCTGCATGATCTCACTACCTCACCCCTGCATGATCTCACTACCTCACTCCTGCATGATATATCACCCCCTCACCCTGCATGATCTCACCACCTCACTCCTGCATGATATATCACCCCCCTAACCCCTGCATGATCTCACTACCTCACTCCTGCATGATCTCACCACCTCACCCCTGCATGATCTCACTACCTCACTCCTGCATGATCTCACTACCTCACTCCTGCATGATCTCACTACCTCACTCCTGCATGATCTCACTACCTCACTCCTGCATGATCCACTACCTCACTCCTGCATGATCTCACTACCTCACTCCTGCATGATCTCACTACCTCACTCCTGCATGATCTCACTACCTCACTCCTGCATGATCTCACTACCTCACTCCCCTGCATGATCTCACTACCTCACTCCTGCATGATCTCACCACCTCACTCCTGCATGATCTCACTACCTCACTCCTGCATGATCTCACTACCTCACTCCTGCATGATCTCACTACCTCACTCCTGCATGATCTCACCATCTCACTCCTGCATGATCTCACCCCCTCCCCTGCATGATCAATCACACCCTACAGTGTTATATCTACCCTTATACTTATCTGTTTAAAAAGTGTCGGTATCATTATTTCTCCTCCCCCTACATGATCTATCACCCCCTTCCTGCATGATCTATCACCCCCTTCCTGCATGATCTATCACCTCCTCCTGCATGATATATCACCACCTCCTGCATGATCTATCACCCCCCCCCTGCATGATCTATCACCCCTGCCCCTACATGATATATCACCCCTCCTGCATGATCTATCACCCCCTCCCCCTGCATGATCTATCACCCCTGCCCCTACATGATATATCACCCCCTCCCCCTGCATGATCTATCACCCCTGCCCCTACATGATCTATCACCCCCCTCCTGCATGATCTATCACCTCCTCCTGCATGATCTATCACCTCCTCCTGCATGATCTATCACCCCCTCCCCCTGCATGATCTATCACCCCTGCCCCTACATGATATATCACCCCCTCCTGCATGATCTATCACCCCCTCCCCCTGCATGATCTATCACCCCTGCCCCTACATGATATATCACCCCCTCCCCCTGCATGATCTATCACCCCTGCCCCTACATGATATATCACCCCCTCCTGCATGATCTATCAACCCTGCCCCTACATGATCTATCACCCCCTCCTGCATGATCTATCACCCCCTCCTGCATGATCTATCACCCTCCTCCTGCATGATCTATCACCCCCTGCATGATATATCACCCTCCTCCTGCATGATCTATCACCCCCTCCTGCATGATATATCACCCTTCCCTACATGATCTATCACCCCTCCTGCATGATATATCACCCCTTCCCTACATGATCTATCACCCCCCTGCATGATATATCACCCTTACCCTACATGATCTATCACCCCCTTCCTGCATGATATATCACCCCTTCATCTACATGATCTATCACCCCCTCCCGCATGATATATCACCCTCCTCCTGCATGATATATCACCCTCCTCCTGCATGATATATCACCCCCACTGCATGATATATCACCCTTCCCCTACATGATCTATCACCCCTTCCCCTACATGATCTATCACCCCCTCCTGCATGATATATCACCATTCCCCTACAGGATCTATCACCCCCTCCCCTTGCATGATCTATCACCCCCTCCCCCTGCATGATCTATCACCCCCTCCCCCTGCATGATCTATCACCCCCTCCCCCTACATGATCTATCACCCCCTCCCACTGCATGATCTATCACCCCCTCCCCATGCATGATCTATCACCCCTCCCCCTGCATGATCTATCACCCCCTCCTGCATGATCTATCACCCCCTCCTCCTGCATGATTTATCACCCCCTCCCCCTGCATGATCTATCACCCCCTCCCCCTGCAGGATCTATCACCCCCTCCTCCTGCATGATCTATCACCCCCTCCTCCTCCATGATCTATAACCCCCTCCCCCTGTATGATCTATCACCCCCCTCCTCCTGCATGATCTATCACCCACTCCTCCTGCATGATCTATCACCCCCTCCTCCTGCATGATCTATCACCCCCTCTCTCTGCATGATATATCACCCCTCCTCCTGCATGATATATCACCCCCCTCCTCCTGCATGATCTATCACCCCTCTCCTTGCATGATCTATCACCCCCTCTCTGCATGATCTATCACCCCCTCCACTGCATGATCTATCACCCCTCCTCCTGCATGATATATCACCCTACTGCATGATATATCACCCTCTCCTGCATGATCTATCACCCCCTCCCCTGCATGATATATATCCCCCTTCTGCATGATATATCACCCCCTCCTGCATGATATTTCACCCCTTCCTCCTGCATGATCTATCACCCCCTCTCCCTGCATGATCTATCACCCCCTCCTCCTGCATGATCTATCACCCCCTCCTGTATGATCTATCACCCCCTCCCCCTGCATGATATATCACCCCTTCCCCCCTGCATGATCATTCACACCCTCCTCCTGCATGATCTATCACCCCCTCCTGCATGATCTATCACCCCCTCCCCCTGCATGATCTATCACCCCCCTTCCCCTGCATGATCTATCACCCCCTCCTCCTGCATGATCTATCACCCCTCCTGCATGATCTATCACCCCTCCCCTGCATGATCTATCACCCCCTCCTGCATGATCTATCACCCCTCCCCTGCATGATCTATCACCCCCCTCACCCTGCATGATCTATCACCCCCTCCTGCATGATCTATCACCCCCTCCCCATACATGATCTATCACCCCTCCCCCTGTATGATCTATCACCCCTCCCCCTGCATGATCTATCACCCCCTCCTGCATGATCTATCACCCCCTCCCCCTGCATGATCTATCACCCCCTCCCCCTGCATGATAATCACCCCCTCCCCTGCATGATATATCACCCCCTCCCCTGCATGATCTATCACCCCTGCCCCTGCATGATCTATCACCCCCTCCCCTGCATGATATATCACCCCCTCCCCTGTATGATATGTCACCCCCTCCCCCTGCATGATATATATCCCCCCCTCCTGTATGATATATCACCCCCTCCTCCTGCATGATCTATCACCCCTCCCCCTGCATGATCTATCAGCCCCTCCTGTATGATCTATCACCCCATGTCCCTGCCTGATCTATCACCCCCTCCTACTGCATGATCTATCACCCCCCCTGCATGATCTATCACCCCCTCCCCCTGCATGATCTATCACCCCCTCCCCTGCATGATCTATCACATAATGTTTCTGTTGACATTTTAATTGCTGGTGATTAGTTACTAATCTGGATGCCCCAGGCTGTGTGTGATGCACAATATTTTTAAAGCTTTTCATTGCCTGTTTATATGATTTGCAACATAGGGTATAAGAAGATATATTGGCAGAGGATTTATTTTGGCTATATTGGCGATCAGTAACGATTCCGCCAAATCTAAACCTCGCCAATATAGTGCATCTTAACCCTTTCAACACCACAGACCTCTAAATAGGCTTACAAAAAGTGTAGATCCAGATGAGCTGGCTCGTGACGAGTAATATTACAATTTTTAGAAAATAATTTACCCATTTTGATAAATGAACTGATCCAAATGTAATTTTCTTATTAATTTAATTGGTCTAAAAATGTCATGGACCAGTCTATGTCAGTTACTTGGTGTTGAATGGGTTAACTTACCGTCAATATTTACAACATGAAAGCAAATGCGTAGTAGTACCAATTCTAAACGGGGATCAATCTTTTCACATGTGCTTGACCTAGCCCCACTCTGTGGCTCTAGTTACCTCCCCTGATGTTCGTGCACAGAGAAGGAATGTTAATGACGTGATAATAATGTTCACGTGTTGGGCTGTGGTTCACCATACTTTCAGACACTAGTAAATCAAGCCTGGCTGTCCGATTAGCGCAATGGTTAACGCGCCGTGCTCGCTTCTCACCAATGCAACCCGGGTTCGATCCTCGAACCGGGAAATATGTGAGATGGTACGGTTGTCGCCAGACCGGACAGGTGGGTTTTCTCCGGGTACTCCGGTTTCCTCCCACACGCATGACCACATATTCGCTCTCATCCGCGCCAACGAGAGTGATTAATATAAGTTGTTAAAACTTGTTTCGCAATCGTTGTCAAATAAATCAACCTTGTAATATGGATAAATGCATAAAATGTAAAATTTGATAGTTTTCTATCTGTTGTATTTATTAGGAAATCATCGCAAAAATGATTATACCATAGCTGTGTGAATGTTTGTGAGAAGCAAGAAAGCGTATGATTGTGAATAGGTGTGATTAAAAAAAGTGGTGCTCCCTGGGGTCTTAGATTTCCAGGGGCTTGAATGTATTGTGACCCAATCATGCCTTGGCAATCCGGTTCATGCTAAATAAGGTTTTCTCCGGGTACTCCGGTTTCCTCCCACATAAATGACCACATATACGCTTTCATCCGAGCCAACGAGTGTGGTTAATATAAGCATTTAAATTCCATGTTGCCTCTTCTCTCTCCCTCGTGGCGATGGATTCCATCAGGAATGAGGTCTCGAGAGTGATTAATATTAGTTGTACGAACTTGTTTCACAATCGAGCTAAAATAAATTTGTATAAACTAAGTTGTAAATGAATCATCCAAGAGCAATATGCTTGTGGACACTATATGGAAATTGCACTGTGTGTTTTATGTTTATTTATCGTTGCTGCCGGTTGCCCAAATGAGCTACGCATCCTGAAGAGATTAGTCATTTTAGATTTTTGGAGGATAGTGTAATGATACAGACAGAGACCCATTCCAGAGTCTCCTCTGGTTCTTTTACATGCACGGTGTACAGCACCGACACAAGACCATCGGTTTAAAGTCCCATCTGAAAGACTGTTAATTTTATTAGGGTCAGACGGGGGATCGAACATGTGTGTGAATCCGTCTGTGGAATTTACACTATTGTCATAAATATCTTAATGTGTTTTGTAAGAGATGTGTTTTATAAGAGATGTGTTTTATAAGAGATGTGTTTTGTAAGAGATGTGTTTTATAAGGGATGTGTTTTATAAGAAATGTGTTTTGTAAGAGATGTGTTTTGTAAGAGATGTGCTTTATAAGAGATGTGTTTTATAAGAGATGTGTTTTGTAAGAGATGTGTTTTGTTTGTTCTGCAGGATGACGCGTTAAATACACTAAAGAGACAGCTGGAACGAGAGAAGGAAGAAGACATGACAAGATTAAAGGAAAGGCTAGTAAGGGTATGCTTGTATTGTGGATATTCTAACTTTGTGTAAAAGTAAAATGTTTGTTCATAATAGTGTCGCCCCTATTGAACGGGCCAGTCATTTGAGACACCTCTTATAGACATCAGTACTTCTAGAATCCTATCAATGAAGGCCAGGCTGATAGACAATCAGTAACCATTATTTAACTAGCTGGTGGCTCACCAAACGGCCATATCAGAATGAAACCCTGACACGGTTTGAACCTTCGACCTCCTGCTCCGTAGGCGGACACCTTAACCATTAGGCTACGGAGATGGTGTATGTGTATGTGCTGATAAATTAATCGCATTAATTACACTTTTTCGCAGTGACTTCACGGAATAGGTATCTGTTACTCATTTGATCTGCAGGACTTTGTATGCGAACCAACCATGCGGAACACTGAAAGAACAGAATATAATAAAAGATTTGATAAAGTCCAAACCGAAAATGAAGTCTTCATAGAACAACTGAATGAAAGATTTGAGAAAGTCCAAACCGAAAATGAAGTCTTCATAGAACAACTGAATGAAAGATTTGAGAAAGTCCAAACCGAAAATGAAGTCTTCATAGAACAACTGAATGAAAGATTTGATAAAGTCCAAACCGAAAATGAAGTCTTCATAGAACAACTGAATGAAAGATATGATATGGTCCAAACTGAAAATGAAGCCTTCATAGAACAACTGAAAGAAAGATTTGATAAAGTCAATACCGAAAATGAAGCATTCGTAGAACAACTAAAAGAAAGATTTGATAAAGTCCAAACCGAAAATGAAGTCTTCATAGAACAACTGAAAGAGTCTCGCAAAACATATGTACAATCTGTTATGAACTATAAGAATGATATATTTGAAGTTATTGACAAGTTAGAGAAGAATGCCCTGTAGCAAATGGATAATAATTATCTATAACGAAGAAAAGAACAAAATAAATGAAAACGTAGAAAGACTGAAAAAAGAAATTCTGTCTGTGAAGTTTATTATTCAGATATTTAGCAATACATTTGTATATTTCAGGGCTTGTCCGCCAATGAATACCGAAATTTGCTGTATACCCCGGACAATGAGGCAGCTACGTGAGTTCGCTTTTTATTCGCAACGTATAACAATGTACATGTCAACTTGTTAATTGGAAGTAATATTCATTGAGTGGAAAGCAGCGATTGTTTCTATTGTCTTAGCTTTGCCTATCCTCTGGTGAAAGTTGATCAACTAATCTTCCCAAAACTTGGCCAGAAGTTATGGACAAAGTGGAGCTGGTCAACTGATCTTCACCAAATTTGGTCAGAAGTTATAGACAGAGTGCTGGTTAACTGATGATCACCAAACTTGGTGAGAAGTTATAGACAGAGTGCTGGTTAACTGATGATCACCAAACTTGGTGAGAAGTTATAGACAGAGTGCTGGTTAACTGATGGTCACCAAACTTGGTGAGAAGTTATAGACAGAGTGCTGGTTAACTGATGGTCACCAAACTTGGTGAGAAGTTATAGACAGAGTGCTGGTTAACTGATGGTCACCAAACTTGGTGAGAAGTTATAGACATAGTGCTGGTTAACTGATGGTCACCAAACTTGGTGAGAAGTTATAGACAGAGTGCTGGTTAACTGATGGTCACCAAACTTGGTGAGAAGTTATAGACAGAGTGCTGGTTAACTGATGGTCACCAAACTTGGTCAGAAGTTATAGACAGAGTGCTGGTTAACTGATGGTCACCAAATTTGGTCAGAAGTTATAGACAGAGTGCTGGTTAACTGATGGTCACCAACAAACTTGGTCAGAAGTTATAGACAGAGTACTGGTTAACTGATGGTCACCAAACTTGGTCAGAAGTTATACATAGAGTGCTGGTTAACTGATTTTCACCAAACTTAGCCAAATATTGTACACGGAACAGAGAGCTTGTCAACAAACAGTAATATTTGACCAAAAGGACATTTTTTCTGGGCAAAAATACATAATTACGAAAAGTACTACAAAGGTTATTGCAAAATGTTTAACTGTTGGAAATGTATTTTCCTAAGCTTATAGTTGAGTTTTAAAGCTTTCTTTTCAGTCATCAACATTATGAATTGAAGTCGACCCCGAACGTGCGACATCTACGACAGTTGTCCGAACAACAACAACACGATCTAGAGCGACTAGAACAGGAGATTAATAGATTGACAATGGTAGGCTATAAACATCATCATAGCGATCCGCTCTAAACATATACATGTACAGTCAAACCTGTGTTAGTGGTCACCTCTAATAAGCAGAGTCCGCCTCCGTGGTCGAGTGGTTACGGTCACTCAATTATAGTCATTATACTCAGGTCGTGTCTATTTATATGAAAAAGTTGGCAGTTTCTTACGGAGGTTGTTGCCCCAAGTACTGGTTAACTGCTGGAGCCTGCCCTGGAAAGGTGTTGTTAGGTAAACTGCCCGCTGGCAATATAGCCCAAAATGATTCTGATAAAAGCGTAAAACCCGAACAAACAAACATACTAATAAACCAGCCATCCTGCATTAAGCAGCCATCCTGCATTAAGCAGCCATCCTGCATTAAGCAGCCATCCTGCATTAAGCAGCCATCCTGCATTGAGCAGCCATCCTGCATTAAGCAGCCATCCTGCATTGAGCAGCCATCCTGCATTGAGCAGCCATCCTGCATTGAGCAGCAATCCTGCATTGAGCAGCCATCCTGCATTAAGCAGCCATCCTGCATTAAGCAGCCATCCTGCATTGAGCAGCCATCCTGCATTGAGCAGCCGGTTTTCAGATGATTCCAATCCTGTGGTTTATTACTGTTAAGCAGGTCACCTGTGCTAAGCAGTCACCTTCTGTCATTCCCTTGGCTGGCTACTTAACACAGGTTTAACTGTAGCCAAATTTTATACATATTTAAACTGAATCAAAAAGTTAACAGTTTCTGCTCCTAATAAACGATACATCATAGAAACATCGTAAAATGTCTGTCATACATGGAAGGATTTGTTATAATACATAGGACAAGTGATCACCACATGATCATGCAATATCCAGGGTGAAGGTCACTATTTCTATAAATAGAACAAATAGTTTTCACTCAAAAGTCATATGTGGAGTGACCATCATGACATAAGACAGGGATATTTGGATCAGCTCCTTAACGCTTAACCCATTTCATTCTGGATACCGTTCACACAGTATTTGCAAAGAACATAGAGCCAAATCAGCCGCACAGAACGTTCCGTCTGATCAGGCTCTATGTTGTTTGCTATTCAGATGATCTTGCTAAGACACTTGGCTATGTAGCAAACAACATAGATCCTGATCAGCATTCAGCGTCACGCTGCAGCTGATTTGTATCTATGTTGTTTGCAAAAGCCTTTAAATGTATCCAGAATGAAATGGGTTAACCTGCCAATCAAGACTAAAGTCGCTTTTGCAAACAGTATAGAACCAGGTCAGGCCCTATGCTGTTTGCTATTTGGATAGTGGAGCTAAAACACTTGTCTGAATAGCAAACAACATAGATCCTGATCAGATGCGGCTTTACGCCACAGCTGATCTGGATCTATATTGTTTGCACATTCCGTCCAATTTATTAGAAAAATGATTATCTATATAGACAATAGGCAATAGGCTTCACCATGATAGTACATGCACCATCTCCTTAGCTGAGTGGTTAAAGCGACACTACATCAGTGACAACGCAAATTTCTACAGAATGTATTTTCCTATTATACGGTATAATTTCCCCCCAAATATTTGCCTAAAAAACTGAGTATTTCAACTAATAAACAAACGTCGTATACGGGGTTTGCTGACATAACAAAGTAATGTAAATAGGGTCGACATCCATGTGTAATACAACTCGTGTATCATGAATAACACGATTTTGGAACAGATTTATATCTCACATTTTTGCCTATGTATATTTATTTGTAGACTAATCTTAGTTAAATGAACTCTGAACGACATTACCTCGTGTTTAGTATTGCCTCCGATGACAAACAAACGTCAATTCAGGAGCATAGATGACGTTATATGAAATCCTACTTTCAAGGTTGTCGACCACAAAAATATTCAATGATTCAATGTTAGTGTTCGAATGTATTCGGAAGAATTTGTAGTATCAATGCATTTATACGTGAAAAAATGCATTTTATTGCTTTTTGCGATGTAATGTCGCTTTAAAGACTCCACATATGGAGTGTGATGTTAAAGGTTCAAATCTCACCAGAGGTTCATTCTGATATGGCTGGTTGGTGAGCCGCCAGCTAGTTACATACTGGTTACCGATTGCCTACCAGCCTGGCCTTCAAGGATAGGATTCGGAAAGTACTGATGTTCATAAGAGAGGCGTCTCATAAGTCAGAAATGGCTGGCCTCTTTCAATAATGGTTATATTATATTAAACAAGGTATTTTTTACAAATACCACCCCGGTACTTTATATGAGTTTGAGCCCCGCTGTAGCCGTTACGATTTGAAAAAAGTTGGCAGTTTCTTACGGAGGTTGGTGCACCCAAGTACTGGTTAACCGCTGGAGCCTGCCCAGGAAAGGTGTTGTTAGGTAAACTGCCCGCCGGCGATATAGCCCAAAATGGTGCTGATGCAGGCGTAAAACCCGAAATATAACATAACATAATGATAGTGTCCTTAGGCAAGGCATTTAAATTCCACGTCGTCTCTTCTCTCCCCATCAGGAATGAAGCCGCGAGAGTGATTAATATAAGTTGAAAGAACTTGTTTCGCAATCGTGCGAAAATAAATTTGTATAGACTATATTATTGGTTTCATGAAGATATTTTCTATAAATATTCTGTTTTCAGACAACTGGATCTGGTCCGCTTGGTCATGAAGATATAGATTATGCCAAGCGACTTGCTCAGCTACATTCCAAAGTGAAACAACTGCATGCAGACAATAGCAACCTCCGTCAAGCTAAACTCAACGTCTCTTCCAGCAGTCCAAATCTTACCACGCCGGACCTATACTCAACCTCTCACAATCATAGAAAGGTATTTAACTTGTGGAGCCTCCCACGGGCAGGTGTAGCAGTGCTTTGATGTATAATGGGTGGGGGGGGGATTTTTTAATTTTTTATAGAAAGTACAGTCAAACTTGTATTAAGGGAATGGACAAAAGCGGTCTCTTAATGAAACGGTCTCTTAATACAAAGTGACTGAACGGACAATTTCCCAGAGTCGGAGACATGTACTAGACTTTTGTTTGGGTGGACACTACAATGTTTATATTGATATCAAAATCATATACATGTATATATGTTACATATATCATCATAAAATAAAGAAAACTTTGATAGAAGAATTGGTCTAAAAAAAGATAAATCATATGCACTTGTTATACTATCAAGGCGCTGTTATGTCGGCCTGGGGAGCCCCTCCGTGGTATCCGCCTTGTAACTGAGAGGTTGTGAATTCGAGCCCCATCAGAATCATTGTGGTGGTGTTCTTAACCCTTAACCTGCCGAATAAATTGGACGGAATGTGCTAATAACATAGATCCAGATCAGCTGCAGCGTAGCACATATCTGATCATGATCTATGTTGTTTGCTATTCAGACAAGTGTTTTAGCTGTACTATCCGAATAGCAAACAGCATAGAGCCTGATTATACGGTACTTTCTGTTCCGTTTGATCTGGCTCTATGCCGTTTTATGGTCTTATTAGCTGGCTAGAAAATAGGAGAGAAGTTCTGTATTTATCCATAATTAAACCCTATCTTTATGAACGAGGGTTGGTGTTTTTGGTTGCGTCTGCGCTAGTGCATGCACCGTAACTCCGAAAGTTGTTGATGGATTTTGATAAAACTTTGTGGATATAGCGAGGGTTGATTCGGAAGGTAGTAGTTCGATTCTGGGGGGAAATCGGTCACGGTCTGTGATCGAGGCAGTCATTGAGGTGTGCACCCCAATTGTGCACTATATTTCCACTGTAAAATCAAGCAATTATAACTGTCTCCGTGGCCTAGTGGTTAAGGCATCCACCTACGGAGCGGGAGGTCGAAGATTCGAATCTCGTCAGGGGTTCGTTCTGATATAGCCGGTTGGTGAGCCGCCAGCTAGTTAAATAATGGTTACCGATTGCCTATCAGCGTGGCGCCTGTCCTACAAGTATAGGATTTGGGAAGTACTGATGTTCATAAAAAATGGTGTCTCATAAGTCAGAAATGGCTGGCCCTTTAAATAGGGGTGACACTATAATAAACAAACACTTTACTTTACTTTATACTTGTGTGAAATAATTGAATTTCTTTTCGTGACGATACGGGTCTTTGGGGTAGATTACGCACAGGATTTTCCTAGCGGTAAATTGTGGGGAAAATCATTCGAGGTTTACCGCTAGAGCCGAGACGTATAGTAAGTTTGGTACAGTAATTCGAAATTAGTAAACCACCAGCTATAAACTTATTAGTGTTTCATTGTTATTGGGGGGGGGGATAGAATGTAGTATAGTTTAGAATAGAAAAGAATTTATTTTCAGACATATCAATGGAGAAAATAATAATCGTTATTGAAATATGTAAACAACCAAACAAAAGTATGGCTTAACCCTTTCAACACCACAGACCTCTAAATTGGCTTACAAAAAAGTGTAGATCCAGATGAGCCGGCTCATGACGAGCCGTCTCATCAGGATCTGCACTTTTTGCCAGTAATATTACAATTTTTAAAAAATAATTTACCCATTTTGATAAATGAACTTGTCCAAATGTGATTTTCTGATTCATTTATTGGTTTATGAACATCATGGACCAGTCCATGTGAGTTACTTGGTGTTGAATGGGTTAAATGATATAAACGAGTTCAGTGTATGTAGAAGTACATGCATCTTGTTTTATTATCTAGTTTACCACAAGGTCACCCTCTCCCACACGAGACCAGCGAGTTCAGTGTATGTAGAAGTACATCTTGTTTTATTATCTAGTTTACCACGAGGTCACCCTCTCCCACTCGAGACCAGCAAAAAATGGCCAGTAATTTAGAACTAAGAATGCGGGAACACGACTATGAGACGTCCGCAATGAATCATCACCAGAGATCGAATCGTGACATAATGTCCAAGAAGATGGCAGAGATGTCGAAGTTACAGAACACCCTCACTAATCAGGCCAAGGTAATTATCTACAGAACACCCTCACTAATCAGGCCAAGGTAATTATCTACAGAACACCCTCGCCAATCAGGCCAAGGTAATTATCTACAGAACACCCTCACTAATCAGTCCAAGGTAATTATCTACAGAACACCCTCACCAATCAGGCCAAGGTAATTATCTACAGAACACCCTCACCAATCAGGCCAAGGTAATTATCTACAGAACACACTCACCAATCAGGCCAAGGTAATTATCTACAGAACACCCTCACCAATCAGGCCAAGGTAATTATCTACAGAACACCCTCACCAATCAGGCCAAGGTATTTATCTACAGAACACCCTCACCAATCAGGCCAAGGTAATTATCTACAGAACACACTCACCAATCAGGCCAAGGTAATTACCTACAGAACACCCTCACCAATCAGGCCAAGGTATTTATCTACAGAACACCCTCACCAATCAGGCAAGGTAATTTCTACAGAACACCCCACCTCAGCCAAGGTAATTACTACAGACACCTCACCAATCAGGCCAAGGTAATCTCAGAACACCCTCACCAATCAGGCCAGGTATTTATCACGAACACCCCACCAATCAGGCCAAGTAATTATCTACAGAAACCCTCACCAATCAGGCCAGGTAATTATCACAGAACACCCCACCAATCAGGTCAAGGTATGATCTACAGAACACCCTCACCAATCAGGCCAAGGTAATTATCTACAGAACACCCTCACCAATCAGGCCAAGGTAATTATCTACAGAACACCCTCACTAATCAGGCCATGGTAATTGTCTACAGAACACCCTCACCAATCAGGCCAAGGTAATTGTCTACAGAACACCCTCACCAATCAGGCCAAGGTAAGTATCTACAGAACACCCTCACCAATCAGGCCAAGGTAAGTATCTACAGAACACCCTCACCAATCAGGCCAAGGTAATTATCTACAGAACACCCTCACTCATCAGGCCACGATGATTATCTACAGAACACCCTCACCAATCAGGCCAATGTATTTATCTACAGAACACCCTCACCAATCAGGCCAAGGTATTTATCTACAGAACACCCTCACCAATCAGGCCAAGGTAATTATCTACAGAACACCCTCACCAATCAGGCCAAGGTATTTATCTACAGAACACCCTCACCAATCAGGTCAAGGTAATTATCTACAGAACACCCTCACCAATCAGGCCAAGGTAAGTATCTACAGAATACTCTCACCAATCAGGACAAGGTATTGTTAGCAATAGAACACCTTCAGGTCAAACACTGCTATTGAATTCTCTAGTGGCCCCCATTACCCCAGAGAGCCCCATTATATGCTACCCAAAAAACTGTAATTTTCAACAGACTGACCATTGAAACACCTGAAACTGTCACTTCTTAAAATGTATTTTAGTTTCATCCTGTTTTATTGCTCAATTCATTTTACATATACAGTTAAACCTGTCTTAAGCAGCCAGCCAAGGGAATCACAGAGAATGGCTGCTTAGCACAGGTGGCTGCTTAATAGGGGTCAAATGTATAATAAAATAACATATTGGGAATCTGGAAACTGGCTGCTTAATACAGGTTGGCTGCTTAATAGAGGTCAAATTATAATAAAACAACATATTGGGAATCTGGAAATGGCTGCTTAATACAGGTGCTCTATAGAGTCAAATGATAATAAAACATATGAATTGAAGGCTAACGTGCTAAGGGTAATGTATAATAAAACAACATATTGGGAATCTGGAAACTGGCTGCTTAATACAGGTTGGCTGCTTAATAGAGGTCAAATGTATAATAAAACAACATATTGGGAATCTGGAAACTGGCTGCTTAATACAGATTGGCTGCTTAATAGAGGTGACCACTAACACAGGTTTGACTGTACATGTGAATACAAAATATGACAAGTTAGTTACACCCCTTCCCGATAAATTGTATTCACCAACCTCTTCTAACCCTTGCATTATACGAACAATTAGTACCATCCATACTCACATATAAGACAAGTTTTTTACCACCAGATTATGGTCTCAAAGTGGCTTCCCGTCTTATAAGTGACTGCTAAAAAAATAATGTTATTTTTAAAAAATATTTATGGTATCCATAATTACTATGGATGGCAACGAATAGCAATTTCGGTATTCGAATATTCGGTCGGGGAGATATTCGAATAATCGAATATTCGATATAATTCTGTGCAAAAGTCACAGTCACAACTAGTGTCATGTGAAGACAGTTTCAATGGTACGTCCTCCACGTAGGCTTCCAGTGTTTCCTCGGCGAAATTGGTGAGACACGGGAGACGTTTGTAGCGCGGATCTAGTAGAGATGCTAGCATAGGTGTTGACTTGGCGGCATCAAGCGACGACGGCTGAAATCGTCGCAAAAGTTCACCACTGATGACCTTCACTTTCACTATCAGAGACCACTATCAGCACTATCAATACTCTGACAGTCATTATTAATTACGCTTTAGAAAAGAAAGCACCCTGACACTGAATATTTCTTCCACATGCATGTTATACTGTGTCTGGTGTCCACTTTATTAACCCGTCTTATATGCGAGTGCATGACAAAATTCCCAAAGTAGGGGAGGGGTCGTCTTATAGGCGAGATAGCCTTTTGGCGAATATGGCTGGTAATTGTGCAATCTCGGAAATGTGTTCTATACCATAAATGTGTTCTATACCAGAAATGTGTTCTATACCGGAAATGTGTTCTATACTGGAAATGTGTTCTATGCCAGAAATGTGTTCTATACCATAAATGTGTTCTATACCGGAAATGTGTTCTATACCATAAATGTGTTCTATACTGGAAATGTGTTCTATACCAGAAATGTGTTCTATACCGGAATGAAATGTGTTCTATACCAGAAATGTGTTCTATACCATAAATGTGTTCTATACCGGAAATGTGTTCTATACCAGAAATGTGTTCTATACCGGAAATGTGTTCTATACCGAACCCATGAAATATAAGATTGCTTTCATTACAGGACTTAATTCAGCTGGAGAAAGCCTACACACAGTTAAACCAATCTGCCAAGTCACCGCGACCTTCAGTGCGGTAATAACAAGAAGTCAGCGTGACCTTGAGCAAGGTCAAAAACCATGGTGCCATCTGCTATATCAACATTAGGTGAATCGATAACACCTGCAGCATAGTAACATCTACCTATAGGCTGTGAATGGAAAACTGTGGGCTGTGAATGGAAAACTGCGGGCTGTGAATGGAAAACTGTGGGCTGTGAATGGAAAACTGCGAGAGGAAATCTGCCAAAATACTATAAAAAAAAGATGCTCGCATCCACATAAAAAGTGATAAATTATCTTTTCTGAACAACTTTGACAAAATCTGACAATATTGATTTTTCAAGATTTTGACTAAAATAGGGAATCCATCTTCAAAAAAAGAGGAAGAGTCACAGACCTATCTAGGCACACTGTACTACATACTCCATATCTTATCTATGACCACTCATCCACGCCAACGAGGGTAATTAATATAAGTTGTTAGAACTTGCTTCACAATCGTTGTAAAATAAATAAAGTTTAAAAACAAAACCAATCTTATAGGAATAGATAACGGAGTGGAATGGAGATGTGTGTGAAGCTATACATGCAATTATTTTGTAGATATTTATTTTCTGGTATGGACTACAAAAATGAAGTGGCATAAAAAACACCTTACTGAATAAATTGGATGGAATGTGCAAACAACATAGATCCAGATCAACCAGACAAGTGTTTTAGCTCCACTATCCAAATAGCAAACAGCATAGATCCAGATCAACCAGACAAATGTTTTAGCTCCACTATCCAAATAGCAAACATCATAGATCCAATCCAGATCAACCAGACAAGTGTTTTAGCTCCACTATCCAAATAGCAAACAGCATAGATCCAGATCAACCAGACAACTGTTTTAGCTCCACTATCCAAATAGCAAACAGCATAGATCCAATCCAGATCAACCAGACAAGTGTTTTAGCTCCACTATCCAAATAGCAAACAGCATAGATCCAGATCAACCAGACAACTGTTTTAGCTCCACTATCCAAATAGCAAACAGCATAGATCCAATCCAGATCAACCAGACAAGTGTTTTAGCTCCACTATCCAAATAGCAAACAGCATAGATCCAGATCCAACCAGACAATTGTTTTAGCTCTACTATCCAAATAGCAAACAGCATAGAGCCGGATCTGGTGCTGTTTGCAAAAGCGACTTGTTGCGATTGGCAGGTTAAAGGAAGTAGAATGTGAATGGAGTAACGTCTGTGTCCAGCCTACCATTGTGATTCCAGCAGATGACCTAGTTATATTACTGTGATATTGTTAGACTTACTTACACCATTTAGCCTCGTTACTCCATTATTTACCTCTACCTAGAGGGGTTTATGTCGTTGGTCGGCACCCGTACTCCATTATTTACCTCTCCCTAAGAGGGGTTTATTGTCGTTGGTCGGCACCCGTACTCCATTATTTACCTCTACCTAAGAGGGGTTTATTGTTGTTGGTTGGGGCCCTTACTCCGTTATTTACCTCTCCCTAAGAGGGGTTTATTGTCGTTGGTCAGGGCCCTTACACCGTTATTTACCTCTACCTAAGAGGGGTTTATTGTTGTTGGTCGGCGCCCTTACTCCGTTATTTACCTCTCCTTAAGAGGGGTTTATTGTCTTTGGTCGGCACCCTTACACCGTTATTTACCTCTACCTAAGAGGGGTTTATTGTCATTGGTCGGCACCTTTACTCCGTTATTTACCTCTCCTTAAGAGGGGTTTATTGTCTTTGGTCGGCACCCTTACACCGTTATTTACCTCTACCTAAGAGGGGTTTATTGTCATTGGTCGGCACCTTTACTCCGTTATTTACCTCTCCTTAGAGGGGTTTATTGTCTTTGGCGGCACCCTTACACCGTTATTTCCTCTACCTAAGAGGGGTTTATTGTCTTTGGTCGGCACCCTTACACCGTTATTTACCTCTACCTAAGAGGGGTTTATTGTCATTGGTCGGCACCCTTACTCCGTTATTTACCTCTACCTAAGAGGGGTTTATTGTTTTTGGTCGGCGCCCTTACACCGTTATTTACCTCTACCTAAGAGGGGTTTATTGTTTTGTCGCGCCCTTACACCGTTATTTACCTCTACTAAGAGGGGTTTATTGTCATTGGTCGGCCCTTACTCCGTTATTTACCTCTACCTAAGAGGGGTTTATTGTTTTTGGTCGGCGCCCTTACACCGTTATTTACCTCTACCTAAGAGGGGTTTATTGTTTTTGGTCGGCACCTTACCACCCACCAAAATTTTGGTCGGCGCCCTTACACCGTTATTTACCTCTACCTAAGAGGGGTTTATTGTTTTTGGTCGGCGCCCTTACACCGTTATTTACCTCTACCTAAGAGGGGTTTATTGTCATTGGTCGGCACCCTTACTCCGTTATTTACCTCTACCTAAGAGGGGTTTATTGTTTTTGGTCGGCGCCCTTACACCGTTATTTACCTCTACCTAAGAGGGGTTTATTGTTGTTGGTCGGCACCCGTACACCATTATTTACCTCTACCTAAGAGGGGTTTATTGTCTTTGGTCGGCACCCTTACACCGTTATTTACCTCTCCCTAAGAGGGGTTTATTGTCTTTGGTCGGTGCCCGTACTCCATTATTTACCTCTACCTAAGAGGGGTTTATTGTTTTTGGTCGGCGCCCTTACACCGTTATTTACCTCTACCTAAGAGGGGTTTATTGTCATTGGTCGGCGCCCTTACTCCGTTATTTACCTCTCCTTAAGAGGGGTTTATTGTCATTGGTCGGCACCTTTACTCCGTTATTTACCTCTCCCTAAGAGGGGTTTATTGTCATTGGTCGGCACCCTTACTCCGTTATTTACCTCTCCTTAAGAGGGGTTTATTGTCTTTGGTCGGCGCCCTTACTCCGTTATTTACCTCTCCCTAAGAGGGGTTTATTGTCTTTGGTCGGCCCGTACTCCTATTTACCTCTCCCTAAGAGGGGTTTATTGTCTTTGGTCGCCCTACTCCGTATTACTCTCCCTAAGAGTTTTTGTCTTGGTCGGGGCCGTTACTCTATTCTGATCAAATCCTGAACCTCTTGGTCTTCATTTTGTATTTGACAGATATAATGCTTCCACTAGATGAACATAAATTGTTTGACCTTTTGTTGGAACCAACCTTGGTGCGATGGATATAGAATCTGCCTTGTAACCAAAGAGGTCAGGTGCTCAAACCCCGTCAGAACCACGGTGGTAAGGTCCTTAGGCAAGTCCACATCTCGAAGAGTTTGTTTCGCAATCGACCATATCGACCATTTGTTGCAAGTTAAATTTAACCAGCGACCATTTGTTGTAAGTTAAATTTAACCATCGACCATTTGTTGCAAGTTAAATTTAACCAGCGACCATTTGTTGCAAGTTAAATTTAACCATCGACCATTTATTGCAAGTTAAATTTAACCATCGACCATTTGTTGCAAGTTAAATTTAACCATCATAATACGGCAATATATTGACATGAATTCAAAAATGCACCGCCTACATTCCATGTCATAAAATTTGACTGTCCGTGTAGCATAGTGGTTAGTTCGCTCACTTCTCACCAATGCAACCTGGGTTTGATCCTCGGTCGGGAGAGTTCGATATTAAACTGTATACAGGTAATCTTGTATGAATCACTAATCAAATGTATACCCTTATTTAACCAGAATCACTGTACATGCATTTATTCAGAATATGTTTTGTGTTTTGGTATATATACCGTTATATGCGAGTTAAAATCAATGTTTGTGCCATTCTATGTAAACGTTTTGGAATTTTCGACCGGTGTTTGCTAAGATTGGTGATGTGTTAACCCTTTCCTCCTTAGAAGCGCCTCTCAACGCCAATGCCTATTAGTAGACAAACAAGCTATAATAAAGATCGGAACAACGTAGTGTATACAACACTTAATAATTCCTAGTAACCTCTATGAAGGTGGAGTAGGCAAGTTCACAGCTTATCCATTGTGTACGATTGGTAAAATACAGCCAAATGTATGAAATAAAACTGCATCTCTATATGGGAAAGGGTTAAAAACTGGCAAATTGGGGGGGGGGATTGTAATTTTGGTGTAATGTTTGTTTAAATGGGTAACATTTTTGTCAAAATGGGACGTTATTTTTCCCCCCATACCCTTTCGCAAAAAATGTTTTTTCCAAAAATTGCGACACGTGGGGATGAAGATGAATACGGAAAATAATGAAAATGTGAGGCTGTAATAAACATCTCAGGAATTAGCATAACCCCCGAGCATAAATATTGGCGAGGGGTTTGAGGCATATAGTGTCATTTACAAAATGTGTCTTCCTGTCCGATGGCACTGTTAGTGAAGGACCAAATGTCGCTCACCAAATAAGGTTTGAACCCACTGTGTGCCCTTAACCTGCCGGAGAGGAATTAATATAAGTTTTCTGGAAACTTGTTTTCCAAACCATTCACAATTTATGTAATTTGTAACATTTTTTGTGTTATACATGTAAATTTATTGGAATAAATACTGTTTAAACCAACCTGCCGGAATGTGCAAACAACATAGATCACAACGCCGCGTCTGATCAGGATCTATGTTGTTTGCTATTCAGACAAGTGTTTTAGCTCCACTATCCGAATAGCAAACAGCATAGGCCTGATCAGATCTGGCTCTATATCGTTTGCAAAAGTTGTGCAAGATTGTTGTTAAGGGTTAGGTTCCAGTGGGGTGCCGGGGCACTATTAGTGCCGATTTCTGACTAGGATGGCCATCTAGCCAATAATTTAAATATTATATTTCGCTAAGAGTTTCATGCCTAAGATTCTGGATACCGTTCAACAGTATTTGCAAAGAACATAGAGCTGCAGCTGATCTGGATCTATGTTATTTGCAAAAGCCTTTAAATGTATCCAGAATGAAATGGGTTAAAGGTCTTTATTCTATTTTTCAGTCATCCTGTGATAAAATTGTATTAATATGTTATTTCTACAATCTGTGATGTATGTTTTCTACTTGTTATATATATGTTTTAATCTCTTTAACATCAAATCTAATATATCAGTATGACCACATTATAAACAATAAATTTACTACATGTACATTTAGACTTATTTATTTGAGGCCAAAGAGATTAATTTTAGTATTATATATCCATACAAACGACAGCCATTTAGCTATCATGCAGTGGATAAGTAGTCGCCATATCTATCCCACCTCCATAGATATTACTGAGACTACATAGAGATTTAGGGTAATATACTATTATATCTCCATACAAACGATAGCCATTTAGCTATCATGCAGTGGATAAGTAGTCGCCATATCTATCCCACCTCCATAGATATTACTGAGACTACATAGAGATTTAGGGTAATATACTATTATATCTCCATACAAACGATAGCCATTTAGCTATCATGCAGTGGATAAGTAGTCGCCATATCTATCCCACCTCCATAGATATTACTGAGACTACATAGAGATTTAGGGTAATATACTATTATATCTCCATACAAACGACAGCCATTTAGCTATCATGCAGTGGATAAGTAGTCGCCATAGATATTACTGGGACTACACGAGATTCTGGCCTTTATCATGAACATTGGTTTGACTACTACGTTGTCAATGTATGTTGTATTGGTAATGGCATCAAGAGGTGCTTCTATGAGATAAAGGGTTAATACAGATTAGAGGGTTTTTACTGTACTGCCAATGAAATCGGGGCTCATTCTGGGTCAGAATGTTTGTGAGAAGCAAGAAAGCGTATGATTGTGAATAGGTTACAAAAAGTGGTGCTCCCTGGGGTTGCTCCTCAGGGCGACTATTTCAAGCCCCTGGAAATCCAATCATGCCTTGGCAATCCCGTTCGTGCTAAATAAGGAATATTTTTGCCAATCCTTCCCCACCCCAGCACATCGAGGGTAATAGTTGGAGGGGTTCAAGCCCATCAGCAATGAGGTCTCGAAAGCTATTAAAATAATGTTGTATGCATGGAGGTCTCAAGAATGTCCGGTTGATCTGCAGTCACTGCGTGGTCGATTCATTTCTAAAAGTCTGAAAAGTTTAAAATCGGGCTGGTAGCATAAAATTACAAGCAAAAAGTGCAGATCCTGATTAAACAGTTTATTACGAGCCCTCTCATCTGTATCTATACTTTTTGCAAACCTATTCAGAGGTCTGTGGTGTTGCAAGGGTTAAATGCACTAGTGCTTGTGAAAATGGTACAGACGGATCTGTAGGCCAGTGGTAACACGCTGGACTGGTAATCCAGGGATTGCAGGTTCGATCCCCCGTTTGTAGTCCAGTGGTAACACGCTGGACTGGTAATCCAGGGATCGCAAGTTCGATCCCCCGTCTGTAGTCCAGTGGTAACACGCTGGACTGGTAATCCAGGGATTGCAGGTTCGATCCCCCGTCTGTAGTCCAGTGGTAACACGCTGGACTGGTAATCCAGGGATCGCAGGTTCGATCCCCCGTCTGTAGTCCAGTGGTAATCCAGGGATCGCAGGTTCAATCCCCCGTCTGTAGTCCAGTGGTAACACGCTGGACTGGTAATCCAGAGATAGCAGGTTCGATCCCCCGTCTGACCCTAGTAAAATTAAGTCTTTCAGATGGGAAATTAAACCGAGGTCTTGTGTCGGTGCTTTACATCGTGCATGTAAAAGAACAAGAGGAGATTCTGGAATGGGTCTCTGTCTGTATCATTGCACTATCTTCCAAAATCTAAAATGACTAATCTCTTCAGGAGGCGTCGCTCATATGGGCAACCGTTAGCGACGATAAATAAACGTAAAACAAACAAACAATGAGAGATATCTGTCAGTTACTGCCCCTGTATACTAAATAGCAGTAATACAACACAATAAAATTCAAAAACAAACTCGGCCATATAGAAAGCACAACTTGCCAGTTCAGGCAAAAGTACAGATTCTGTCTCCGCCACTTCCCGGGGGACATTTGTATTGTGTAATTAATGAGAATCTATCGACTCCTGTTTACAGTCAAACCCGTGTTAAACAGTAAGCCAAGGTAATCACAGAAAGTGGCTGCTTAGCACAGGTGAATGCTTAGTAGAGGTCGAACTAGCTGCTTAATGCAGGTTGGCTGCTTAATTAATTAATGCTCAATAGAGATGACCACTAACACAGGTTTGACTGTTTGACGAGTAGTACACAATGAACAATGACGACATATGTTTGTACCATTTATATATTTAAATTAATAATTTATAAATAATTATAGAAAATCAACATGCATTACAAGTCGTTTTAAATATTTGGAATGCCCTGCAAACAGAAAGTGATAAAAGTGTATACAGTCAGCCATATTGAGAATCTGGAAACTGGCTGCTTAAAATAGGTGACCACTGGTTTGTTATGTTATGTTATATTTCGGGTTTTACGCCTGTATCAGCACCATTTTGGGCTATATCGCCGGCGGGCAGTTTACCTAACAACACCTTTCCTGGGCAGACTCCAGCGGTTAACCAGTACTTGGGTGCACCAACCTCCGTAAGAAACTGCCAACTTTTTCATATAAATGAGACACAGCCTGAGCAGGGCTCGAACCCGTGACCATCAGTGATGATAGGTTACAGTGGTATACAAGTCAGCGCGACCATAACCACTCGACCACGGAGGCAGTGACCACTGGTTTGACAGTAAGTGCATCGACTTTGAACAGCTTCAAGAATGGACACGGGTATTTTACGTTTATAGTCGCTACAGGTTGCCAATGCGACACCTGATTAGTCATTTTAGATTTTTGCAGTATAGTGCACTGAAACAGACAGAGAACCATTCCCAGAGTCTCTTCTGGTTCTTTTACATGTGCACGGTGCAAGCACAAACACGATACCTCGGTTTAAAGTCAAATCTGATAGACTAACACGAGTCATTTTAGTGTGGTATAGAGTGGGGTATAGAGAGGCATATCGAACCTGCGCCCCCATGGATAGAGGGGCATATTGACCATCCCCCTGGATTACAAATCACAAATCCAGTACAAGGAAAATGGGTATCATTTCATGAGAAGGTTATATACAGGTCGCACAGCTCGCGACCCCATTATCTGATGTAAGAGGTTATTGATCCTACTTGAAACAAATGGTGGATTTACTAGGGACGTAACAAACTATTTATTACGGTGTTGCTAAGCAGTTTATTTAGCCCATTTTTGTGACAACACATCTTAAATGTAACATGATTTTCAGATGGTGTACCATGAAAATATATTGCATAGGTATCGACGCGAGGTAACTTGATATCAATTTACCGAGGGTCGATACCTAGTCCGATATGAAACTAGCCACGTTATAACGTCTTTATTACTTTGATATGAATTTGAACATTTAAGAATCAAAATCATGCTCTCCGTTATCCATTTATCAGGAATAAATCATTACTGTCTCAGGAACTATTTATGATACAGCTTTTTCTGGTTTGATACAGGCTCTTGACCTTATCAAACCAGCAAACGTAATATCAGACTGGAAAACGCAGCATATCAACCTGGGTGGTAGGCAAATAACGGCAGAAAATAGGCTATAAGTCAGATCTAAGTAAGTCACAATCTGAAACATCCATTAAGAACTTCTCCTGATTTTAAACAATTGTGAAGATGTAACCAGCACTACCTCCATGGCCGAGTGGTCTAGCTCGCCTTCTACCGCTATCACCATGGCTGCGAGTTTACTCCCCATCAGGGAGTCTGATGATATGTGAGAAAGTTGTCAAGTCGCTTACGGATGTTGGAGATTTGATTACTGGTTCTTACCCAGGAAATGCGAGTGGTCTACTGTCCGCCACAACAGATTGACCGCCCAATAATAATCAGAAAATGATTGGTGGGCAGTGATAGAAGACGGCCCAAACAAATGAACTGAATAATGAAAATTCTAATTAATTTTGTAAATTACCTCCATTTGACCAAAAGTAACTTTGTAAACCAGAGGTTTACCGAAGCAGACTAGGATTGAACTATAATATATCCCCCCCCCCACCACATCTTCTTAATTTAAAGGACACAACATGAGCACAATATATATCACAGACATGTCTTACCTTGAGCGACAAAAAATATAACATAGTTAACAAATATCAAATGGTTTGTACAATAAAAATGAAAGCATTTTCCGAATAGAGAAACACAATGTTCAACTGATTATATATATACGAATGGGTTTTCTCCGGGTACTCCGGTTTCCTCCCAAACGAATGATCACATATACGCTTTCATCTGCGCAAACGAGAGTGCTTAATATAAGTTGTTAGAACTTGCTTCACAATCGTTGCTTCGTAAAATAAATAAAGTTTAAACTATATAATAATAACAAATGCACAGTTTCAGTTCTACCGATACGTTCAATAATTCAGACATAAATCTGCTTATAATGTATGGAGGTAGTTGGTGACACCCTGTACACGGTCACAATAACACAGAAATGCTGGTGCTGTATTAAGGTAGTTGGTGACACCCTGTATACGGGTCACAATAACCAGAAATGTTGGTGTTGTATTAAGGTAGTTGGTGACACCCTGTTACACGGGTCACAATAACCTGAAATGCAGATAGGTAGTTGGTGACACCCTGTATACGGGTCACAATAACCAGAAATGCTGGTGTTGTATTAAGGTAGTTGGTGACACCCTGTACACGGTCACAATAACCAGAAATGCTGGTGTTGTATTAAGGTAGTTGGTGACACCCTGTATACGGTCACAATAACCAGAAATGCTGGTGTTGTAGGTAGTTGGTGACACCCTGTACACAGGTCACAATAACCAGAAATGCTAGTGTTGTATTAAGGTAGTTGGTGACACCCTGTACACGGTCACAATAACCAGAAATGCTGGTGTTGTATTAAGGTAGTTGGTGACACCCTGTACACGGGTCACAATAACCTGAAATGCAGATAGGTAGATGGTGATGCTCTATTGCTTGACTGCAATCTGCTCAACTAAACAATAGAGGTTGGAAACCTAGTATAGGGCTAGTACCTAGGTTGGGTTGGGTTGGGGGGGGGGGTAAACATCACTAATAGTTCAGGTTATTGTCACCAATGTACCATCCATGTTTCTGTCACATGTGTTCAGATTATCTCCGATGCTCCACGAGATAGTTCATACATGATCGAGGTGATTAATGCATCACTATCAACTGATTTGCTCCAAAAGCTTTCTCATCTGCGGATTGACCTTGACACCGTGCAGTTTCCATGCCAATGCACAGAAATCTGCACATTCAATCTTCTCCCTTTGGTACTCTGGCATATCATGAGTGTCTTCAGTCCTAAAATAACAAATAACCTATCTAATAATGTCACATCCCATAATGTCACATTCAATAATGTCACATCCCATAATGTCACATCCCAATAATGTCACATCCAATAATGTCACATCCCATAATGTCACATCCCAATAATGTCACATCCAATAATGTCACATCCAATAATGTCACATCTAATAATGTCACATCCCATAATGTCACATTCAATAATGTCACATCCCATAATGTCACATCCCAATAATGTCACATCCAATAATGTCACATCCCATAATGTCACATCCCAATAATGTCACATCCAATAATGTCACATCCAATAATGTCACATCTAATAATGTCACATCCCATAATGTCACATTCAATAATGTCACATCCCATAATGTCACATCCCAATAATGTCACATCCAATAATGTCACATCCCATAATGTCACATCCCAATAATGTCACATCCAATAATGTCACATCCAATAATGTCACATCTAATAATGTCACATCCCATAATGTCACATTCAATAATGTCACATCCCATAATGTCACATCCCAATAATGTCACATCCAATAATGTCACATCCCATAATGTCACATCCCAATAATGTCACATCCAATAATGTCACAACCAATAATGACACATCCAATAATGTCACACCCAATAATGACACATCCAATAATGTTACATCCAATAATGTCACACCCATAATGTCACACCCAATAATGTCACATCACATAATGCATTATCCCCAATGTATCACTTCTGTAAAATAATGTTTTGGACAGTTAAGGGAATAAACAAAATAGTTCTGAGAAAACTTTTCAAATATTTCAGCGAAATAATAATGTACCAGATCAGTGAAATAATGTACCAGACAAACAAAATAATGTACCAGAACAGCTAAATAATGAACCAGATGAGTGAAATAATGTACCAGATGAGTGAAATAATGTACCAGATGAGTGAAATAATGTACCAGAACAGCTAAATAATGAACCAGATGAGTGAAATAATGTACCAGATGAGTGAAATAATGTACCAGATGAGTGAAATAATGTACCAGATCATGAAATAATTACCAGATCAAGAAATAATGTACCAGAACAGATCATGAAATAATGTACCAGATGAGTGAAATAATGTACCAGATCAGTGAAATAATGTACCAGATGAGTGAATAATGTACCAGATAAAATAATGTACCAACAAACAAAATAATGTACCAGATCAGCTAAATAATGTACCAGATGAGTGAAATAATGTACCAGATCAGTGAAATAATGTACCAGAGAGTGAAATAATGTACCAGATCAGTAAAATAATGTACCAGATCAGTGATAATGTACCAGATGAGTAAAATAATGTACCAGATGAGTGAAATAATGTACCAGATCAGTGAAATAATGTACCAGATCTGAAATATGTACCAGATGAGTGAGAGTAAAATAATGTACATCAGTGAAATAATGTACCAGATGAGTAAAATAATGTACCAGATAATAATGACCAAAAAAAAACCAACAAACAAAAAAACCATCAGTGAAATAATGTACCAGATGAGTGAAATAATGTACCAGATGAGTGAAATAATGTACCAGATGAGTGAAATAATGTACCAGATGAGTGAAATAATGTACCAGACAACAAAATAATGTACCAGACAGAATACTGTACCAGATCCGTAATACTGTACCAATCAGTGAAATAATGTACCAGATCAGTGAAATAATGTACCAGATCAGTGAAATAATGTACCAGATGAGTGAAATAATGTACCAGATGAGTGAAATACTGTACCAGACCTGAAATACTGTACCAATCAGTGAAATATTGTACCAGATCAGTGAAATAATGTACCAGATCAGTGAAATAATGTACCAGATGAGTGAAATAATGTACCAGATGAGTGAAATAATGTACCAGATGAGTAAAATAATGTACCATATCAGTGAAATAATGTACCAGATGAGTGAAATAATGTACCAGATGAGTGAAATAATGTACCAGATGAGTAAATAATGTCCAGACAAACAAAAAATGTACCAGATCCAATCAAAATAATGTACCAGATCAGTGAAATAATGTACCAGATAATTGAAATAATGTACCAGATGAGTGAAATAATGTACCAGATGAGTGAAATAATGTACCAGATCAGTGAAATAATGTACCAGATGAGTGAAATAATGTACCAGATCAGTGAAATACTGTACCAGATCCGTGAAATACTGTACCATATCAGTGAAATATTGTACCAGATCAGTGAAATAATGTACCAGATCAGTGAAATAATGTACCAGATGAGTGAAATAATGTACCAGATGAGTGAAATACTGTACCAGATCCGTGAAATACTGTACCATATCAGTGAAATATTGTACCAGATCAGTGAAATAATGTACCAGATCAGTGAAATAATGTACCAGATGAGTGAAATAATGTACCAGATCAGTGAAATACTGTACCTGATCCGTGAAATACTGTACCATATCAGTGAAATATTGTACCAGATGAGTGAAATAATGTACCAGATGAGTGAAATAATGTACCAGATGAGTAAAATAATGTACCAGACAAACAAAATAATGTACCAGATCAGCTAAATAATGTACCAGATGAGTAAAATAATGTACCAGATCAGTGAAATAATGTACCAGATCCGTGAAATAATGTACCAGATGAGTGAAATAATGTACCAGATCAGTGAATAATGTACCAGATCAGTGAAATAATGTACCAGATGAGTGAAATAATGTACCAGATGCTAAATAATGTACCAGATGAGTGAAATAATGTACCAGATGAGTGAAATAATGTACCAGATCAGTGAAATAATGTACCAGATGAGTGAAATAATGTACCAGATCAGTGAAATATGTACCAGATGAGTAAAATAATGTACCAGATCAGTGAAATAATGTACCAGATCATTAAATAATGTACCAGATCAGTAAATACTATACCAGATCATGAAATAATGTACCAGATCAGCTAAATAATGTACCAGACAAACAAAATAATGTACCAGATCAGCTAAATAAGTACCAGCAAAAAAAATAATGTACTATAATGTCAGACAAACAAAATAATGTACCAGATGAGTAAAATAATGTACCAGATCAGTAAAATAATGTACTAGATCAGTGAAATAATGTACCAGATGAGTAAAATAATGTACCAGATCAGCTAAATAATGTACCAGACAAACAAAATAATGTACGAGATGAGTGAATTAATGTAAGAGATGATTGATATAATGTACCAGATCATTGATATAATGTACCAGATCATTGAAATAATGTACCAGACAAACAAAATAATGTACGAGATGAGTGAATTAATGTAAGAGATGAGTGAAATAATGTACCAGTTCAGTGAAATAATGCACAAGATCAGTGAAATAATGTACCAGATGAGTAAAATAATGTACCAGACAAACAAAATAATGTACGAGATGAGTGAATTAATGTAAGAGATGAGTGAAATAATGTACCAGTTCAGTGAAATAATGCACAAGATCAGTGAAATAATGTACCAGATGAGTAAAATAATGTACCAGATCATTGATATAATGTACCAGATCATTGAAATAATGTACCAGATGAGTAAAATAATGTACCAGATCATTGATATAATGTACCAGATCATTGAAATAATGTACCAGATCATTGAAATAATGTACCAGATCAATGAAATAATGTACCAGATCATTGAAATAATGTACCAGATCATTGAAATAATGTACCAGATCATTGAAATAATGTACCAGATCATTGATATAATGTACCAGATCATTGAAATAATGTACCAGATCAATGAAATAATGTACCAGATCATTGAAATAATGTACCAGATCATTGAAATAATGTACCAGATGAGTGAAATAATGTACTAGATCATTGAAATAATGTACCAGATGAGTGAAATAATGTACCAGATGAGTGAAATAATGTACCAGATCATTGAAATAATGTACCAGATCATTGAAATAATGTACCAGATCATTGAAATAATGTACCAGATCAATGAAATAATGTACCAGATGAGTGAAATAATGTACCAGATGAGTAAAATAATGTACCAGATGAGTGAAATAATGTACCAGATGAGTAAAATAATGTACCAGATGAGTGAAATAATGTACCAGATGAGTGAAATAATGTACCAGATGAGTGAAATAATGTACCAGATGAGTAAAATAATGTACCAGACAAACAAAATAATGTACCAGATCAGTGAAATAATGTACCAGATCAGTGAAATAATGTACCAGATAGTGAAATAATGTACCAGATGAGTAAGATCAGTGAAATAATGTACCAGATGAGTGAAATAATGTACCAGATCAATGAAATAATGTACCAGATCAGCTAAATACTATACCAGATCAGTGAAATAATGTACCAGATCAGCTAAATAATGTACCATACAAACAAAATAATGTACCAGATCAGCTAAATAATGTACCAGACAAACAAAATAATGTACCAGATCAGCTAAATAATGTACCAGACAAACAAAATAATGTACCAGATCAGCTAAATAATGTACCAGATCAGTGAAATAATGTACCAGATGAGTAAAATAATGTACCAGATCATTGATATAATGTACCAGATCATTGAAATAATGTACCAGATCAATGAAATAATGTACCAGATCATTGAAATAATGTACCAGATCATTGAAATAATGTACCAGATGAGTGAAATAATGTACCAGATGAGTGAAATAATGTACCAGATCATTGAAATAATGTACCAGATCATTGAAATAATGTACCAGATGAGTGAAATAATGTACCAGATCAGTGAAATAATATACCAGATGAGTGAAATAATGTACCAGATCAGTGAAATAATGTACCAGATGAGTGAAATAATGTACCAGATCAGTGAAATAATGTACCAGATGAGTGAAATAATGTACCAGATGAGTGAAATAATGTACCAGATCAGTGAAATAATGTACCAGATGAGTGAAATAATGTACCAGATCAGTGAAATAATGTACCAGATGAGTAAAATAATGTACCAGATCAGTGAAATAATGTACCAGATCAGTTAAATAATGTACCAGATCAGCTAAATACTATACCAGATCAGTGAAATAATGTACCAGATCAGCTAAATAATGTACCAGACAAACAAAATAATGTACCAGATCAGCTAAATAATGTACCAGGCAAACAAAATAATGTACCAGATCAGCTAAATAATGTACCAGACAAACAAAATAATGTACGAGATGAGTGAATTAATGTAAGAGATGAGTGAAATAATGTACCAGTTCAGTGAAATAATGCACAAGATCAGTGAAATAATGTACCAGATGAGTAAAATAATGTACCAGACAAACAAAATAATGTACGAGATGAGTGAATTAATGTAAGAGATGATTGATATAATGTACCAGATCATTGATATAATGTACCAGATCATTGAAATAATGTACCAGACAAACAAAAAAACAAAGTGAATTAAGTAAGAGATGAGTGAAATAAGTACCAGTTCAGTGAAATAATGCACAAGATCAGTGAAATAATGTACCAGATGAGTAAAATAATGTACCAGACAAACAAAATAATGTACGAGATGAGTGAATTAATGTAAGAGATGAGTGAAATAATGTACCAGTTCAGTGAAATAATGCACAAGATCAGTGAAAAAATGTACCAGATGAGTAAAATAATGTACCAGATCATTGATATAATGTACCAGATCATTGAAATAATGTACCAGATCATTGAAATAATGTACCAGATCAATGAAATAATGTACCAGATCATTGAAATAATGTACCAGATCATTGATATAATGTACCAGATCATTGAAATAATGTACCAGATCAATGAAATAATGTACCAGATCATTGAAATAATGTACCAGATCATTGAAATAATGTACCAGATCAATGAAATAATGTACTAGATCATTGAAATAATGTACCAGATCATTGAAATAATGTACCAGGTGAGTGAAATAATGTACTAGATCATTGAAATAATGTACCAGATGAGTGAAATAATGTACCAGATGAGTGAAATAATGTACCAGATCATTGAAATAATGTACCAGATCATTAAAATAATGTACCAGATCATTGAAATAATGTACCAGATCAATGAAATAATGTACACCCCAGAAAAATAAAAAAAAAAAACATGAAATAATGTACCATCAATGAATAATGTAATCCAGATGAGTGAAATAATGTACCAGGTGAGTAAATAATGTATCCAGATGAGTGAATAATGTCCCCGATGAGTAAAATAATGTCCCAGTGATGAAATAATGTACCAATCATTGAAATAATGTACCAGATGAGTGAAATAATGTACCAGATAGTAAATAATTACCAGACAAACAAAATAATGTACCAATCAGTGAAATAATGTACGGCAGATCAGTGAATAATGTACCATGATGAAATAAATGTCCAGATCCCTGAAATAATGTACCAGATCACTAAATACTATCCAGATCAGTGAAATAATGACCACTCAGCTAAATAATGTACATACAACCAAAATAAGTACAGATCAGCGAATAATGGGACCAGACAAACAAAATAATGTACTAGATCAGCTAAATAATGTACCAGATCAGTGAAATAATGTACCAGATGAGTAAAATAATGTACCAGATCATTGATATAATGTACCAGATCATTGAAATAATGTACCAGATCAATGAAATAATGTACCAGATCATTGAAATAATGTACCAGATCATTGAAATAATGTACCAGATGAGTGAAATAATGTACGAGATGAGTGAAATAATGTACCAGATCATTGAAATAATGTACCAGATCATTGAAATAATGTACCAGATCAGTGAAATAATGTACCAGATCAGTGAAATAATGTACCAGATCAGTGAAATAATGTACCAGATCAGTGAAATAATGTACCAGATGAGTGAAATAATGGACCAGATGAGTAAAATAATGTACCAGATCAGTAAAATAATGTACCAGATCAGTGAAATACTGTACCAGATGAGTGAAATAATGTACCAGATGAGTAAAATAATGTACCAGATGAGTAAAATAATGTACCAGATGAGTAAAATAATGTACCATATCAGTAAAATAATGTACCAGATGAGTAAAATAATGTACCAGATGAGTGAAATAATGTACCAGATGAGTAAAATAATGTACCAGATGAGTGAAATAATGTACCAGATGAGTAAAATAATGTACCAGATGAGTGAAATAATGTACCAGATGAGTGAAATAATGTACCAGATGAGTGAAATAATGTAACAGATGAGTAAAATAATGTACCAGACAAACAAAATAATGCACAAGATCAGTGAAATAATGTACCAGATCAGTAAAATAATGTACCAGATCAGTGAAATAATGTACCAGATCAGCTAAATAATGTACCATACAAACAAAATAATGTACCAGATCAGCTAAATAATGTACCAGACAAACAAAATAATGTACCAGATCAGCTAAATAATGTACCAGATCAGTGAAATAATGTACCAGATGAGTAAAATAATGTACCAGATCATTGATATAATGTACCAGATCATTGAAATAATGTACCAGATCAATGAAATAATGTACCAGATCATTGAAATAATGTACCAGATCATTGAAATAATGTACCAGATGAGTGAAATAATGTACGAGATGAGTGAAATAATGTACCAGATCATTGAAATAATGTACCAGATCATTGAAATAATGTACCAGATCAGTGAAATAATGTACCAGATCATTGAAATAATGTACCAGATCATTGAAATAATGTACCAGATCAGTGAAATAATGTACCAGATGAGTGAAATA
>CM026403.1:62253274-62290521 GCA_014843695.1 Archivesica marissinica | reverse complement strand
AAACAAAATAATGTACCAGATCAGCTAAATAATGTACCAGACAAACAAAATAATGTACGAGATGAGTGAATTAATGTAAGAGATGAGTGAAATAATGTACCAGTTCAGTGAAATAATGCACAAGATCAGTGAAATAATGTACCAGATGAGTAAAATAATGTACCAGATCATTGATATAATGTACCAGATCATTGAAATAATGTACCAGATGAGTAAAATAATGTACCAGACAAACAAAATAATGTACCAGATCAGTGAAATAATGTACCAGATCAGTGAAATAATGTACCAGATCAGTGAAATAATGTACCAGATCAATGAAATAATGTACCAGATCAGCTAAATAATGTACCAGACAAACAAAATAATGTACCAGATCAGCTAAATAATGTACCAGATAAACAAAATAATGTACGAGATGAGTGAATTAATGTAAGAGATGAGTGAAATAATGTACCAGTTCAGTGAAATAATGTACCAGATCAGTGAAATAATGTACCAGATCAGTGAAATAATGTACCAGTTCAGTGAAATAATGCACAAGATCAGTGAAATAATGTACCAGATCAGTGAAATAATGTACCAGATCAGTAAAATAATGTACCAGATCATTGAAATAATGTACCAGATGAGTAAAATAATGTACCAGATGAGTAAAATAATGTACCAGATGAGTAAAATAATGTACCATATCAATGAAATAATGTACCAGATGAGTAAAATAATGTACCAGATGAGTAAAATAATGTACCAGACAAACAAAATAATGTACGAGATGAGTGAAATAATGTACCAGTTCAGTGAAATAATGCACCAGATGAGTAAAATAATGTACCAGATCATTGAAATAATGTACCAGATCATTGAAATAATGTACCAGATCAATGAAATAATGTACCAGATCATTGATATAATGTACCAGATGAGTAAAATAATGTACCAGATAATTGAAATAATGTACCAGATCAGTGAAATAATGTACCAGATCAGTGAAATAATGTACCAGATCAGTGAAATAATGTACCAGATCAGTGAAATAATGTACCATATCAGTGAACAAATGTACCAGATGAGCAAATAATGTAATGTAATGTGAAATAATGTGTCAATTGGCCCAAAAGTCAATGTAATATTTACTGAAAATTTACAAGGGCAATTTTCTAAGCAGTTATTCAATGTTAATTATAAGAGCTTATGTGAATAGAATTTCCTTGAATTTTAGTTGTATCTTATACATACAAAACAATTTCTCACATACAAACTGTTATATATTAAAATAATTACAATTAGTAATATCCACGACAACAATTTATTATGTATTTATAGATGAATCTGTAGTCCAGTGGTAACACGCTGGACTGGTAATCCAGGGATTGCAGGTTCGATCCCCCGTCTGAACATAATAAAATTAACAGTCTTTCAGATGGGACGTTAAACCGAGGTGTCGTGTCGTTGCTTTACACCATGCACGTGAAAGAACCAGAGGAGATTCTGGAATGGGTCTCTGTCTGTATCATGCACTATCCTCCAAAATCTAACATGACTAATCTCTTCAGGAGGTGTCACTCATATGGGCAACTGGTAGCGATGGTAAATAAACGTAAAAAACAACAAACAATTTATTAGAAAAACAGCAATACACAATAATAATGATTTACTACACCTAACCACATACAAGCAAACAATCAGTGATGCTTCGTTGTGTGAATGGTTTAAACACAACAACCATGCCATATTCCCCTAGTGTTTGTCCTAATGGTACTTTAAACCATCTATATTCTCCAAGTGTTGGTCCTAAAGGTTCTTTAAACCATCTATATTCTCCAAGTGTTGGTCCTAAAGGTTCTTTAAACCATCTATATTCTCCAAGTGTTGGTCCTAAAGGTTCTTTAAACCATCTATATTCTCCAAGTGTTTGTCCTAAAGGTTCTTTAAACCATCTATATTCTCCAAGTGTTTGTCCTAAAGGTTCTTTAAACCATCTATATTCTCCAAGTGTTGGTCCTAAAGGTTCTTTAAACAATCTATATTCTCCAAGTGTTTGTCCTAAAGGTTCTTTAAACAATCTATATTCTCCAAGTGTTTGTCCTAAAGGTTCTTTAAACAATCTATATTCTCCAAGTGTTAATCAAATACATGAAACTAACCACAACAGCTCTGTACTATTAGTGCTGGTTAGATACATTGCGAAGCACATTCATACACTAAGCCACATTGTGAACTCACCCTAACAGACCAAACACAATCTCTAACTCTATCAGCTTTAGAAGATACTCCTCAGTGCTGTATAGATAGAATAGCGTGTCAATGGTCCCTCAAACCGGCTGGTACACCAGAGCTAGCCAAGTCAGAATGTCAAATATTCTCATCTACTCATGGACATAGAAGCACAGCACAAGTCTGCCTCTGTCACTTGCTACACCTATCACCGTCACCCGTCACAGTCACCCGTCACCTGTAATGCTACCAGCACAGTCACATGTCACAGTTACCTGTCATGTTACATAGCACAGTCACAGTTACCTGTCATGTTACATAGCACAGTCACAGTTACCTGTCATGTTATATAGCACAGTCACAGTTACCTGTCATGTTACATAGCACAGTCACAGTTACCTGTCATGTTATATAGCACAGTCACAGTTACCTGTCATGTTATATAGCACAGTCACAGTTACCTGTCATGTTACATAGCACAGTCACAGTTACCTGTCATGTTACATAGCACAGTTACCTGTCATGTTATATAGCACAGTCACAGTTACCTGTCATGTTACATAGCACAGTCACAGTTACCTGTCATGTTATATAGCACAGTCACAGTTACCTGTCATGTTATATAGCACAGTCACAGTTACCTGTCATGTTACATAGCACAGTCACAGTTACCTGTCATGTTACATAGCACAGTCACAGTTACCAATCATGTAACATGGCACAGTTACAGTTACCAATCATGTAACATGGCACAGTTACAGTTACCTGTCATGTTACATAGCACAGTCACAGTTACCTGTCATGTTACATAGCACAGTCACAGTTACCTGTCATGTTACATAGCACAGTCACAGTTACCTGTCATGTTACATAGCACAGTCACAGTTACCTGTCATGTTACATAGCACAGTCACAGTTACCTGTCATGTTATATAGCACAGTCACAGTTACCTGTCATGTAACATGGCACAGTCACAGTTACCTGTCATTTTACATAGCACAGTTACCTGTCATGGTACATAGCACAGTCACCTGTCATGTTACATAGCACAGTCACAGGTCATGTTACATAGCACAGTCACATGTCATGTTACATAGCACAGTCACAGTTACCTGTCATGTTACATAGCACAGTTACCTGTCATGTTACATAGCACAGTCACAGTTACCTGTCATGTTACATAGCACAGTCACAGTTACCTGTCATGTTACATAGCACAGTCACAGTTACCTGTCATGTTATATAGCACAGTCACAGTTACCTGTCATGTAACATGGCACAGTCACAGTTACCTGTCATTTTACATAGCACAGTTACCTGTCATGGTACATAGCACAGTCACCTGTCATGTTACATAGCACAGTCACAGGTCATGTTACATAGCACAGTCACATGTCATGTTACATAGCACAGTCACAGTTACCTGTCATGTTACATAGCACAGTTACCTGTCATGTTACATAGCACAGTCACAGTTACCTGTCATGTTACATAGCACAGTCACAGTTACCTGTCATGTTACATAGCAAAGTCACAGTTACCTGTCATGTTACATAGCACAGTCACAGTTACCTGTCATGTTATATAGCACAGTCACAGTTACCTGTCATGTTATATAGCACAGTCACAGTTACCTGTCATGTTACATAGCACAGTCACAGTTACCTGTCATGTTACATAGCACAGTTACCTGTCATGTTATATAGCACAGTCACAGTTACCTGTCATGTTACATAGCACAGTCACAGTTACCTGTCATGTTATATAGCACAGTCACAGTTACCTGTCATGTTATATAGCACAGTCACAGTTACCTGTCATGTTACATAGCACAGTCACAGTTACCTGTCATGTTACATAGCACAGTCACAGTTACCTGTCATGTTACATAGCACAGTCACAGTTACCTGTCATGTTACATAGCACAGTCACAGTTACCTGTCATGTTACATAGCACAGTCACAGTTACCTGTCATGTTATATAGCACAGTCACAGTTACCTGTCATGTTATATAGCACAGTCACAGTTACCTGTCATGTTACATAGCACAGTCACAGTTACCTGTCATGTTACATAGCACAGTCACAGTTACCAATCATGTAACATGGCACAGTCACAGTTACCAATCATGTAACATAGCACAGTCACAGTTACCTGTCATGTTACATAGCACAGTCACAGTTACCTGTCATGTTACATAGCACAGTCACAGTTACCTGTCATGTTACATAGCACAGTCACAGTTACCTGTCATGTTACATAGCACAGTCACAGTTACCTGTCATGTTACATAGCACAGTCACAGTTACCTGTCATGTTACATAGCACAGTCACAGTTACCTGTGATGTTACATAGCACAGTCACAGTTACCTGTCATGTTACATAGCACAGTCACATGTCATGTTACATAGCACAGTCACAGTTACCTGTCATGTTACATAGCACAGTTACCTGTCATGTTACATAGCACAGTCACAGTTACCTGTCATGTTACATAGCACAGTCACAGTTACCTGTCATGTTACATAGCACAGTCACAGTTACCTGTCATGTTATATAGCACAGTCACAGTTACCTGTCATGTAACATGGCACAGTCACAGTTACCTGTCATTTTACATAGCACAGTTACCTGTCATGGTACATAGCACAGTTACCTGTCATGTTACATAGCACAGTCACAGGTCATGTTACATAGCACAGTCACATGTCATGTTACACAGCACAGTCACCTGTCATGGTACATAGCACAGTCACCTGTCATGGTACATAGCACAGTCACCTGTCATGGTACATAGCACAGTCACCTGTCATGGTACATAGCACAGTCACCTGTCATGTTATGTAGCACAGTCACCCATCATGTTACATGGCACAGTCACCCATCATGTTACATAGCACAGTCACCTATCATGGTACATAGCACAGTCACCTGTCATGTTACATAGCACAGTCACCTGTCATGGTACATAGCACAGTCACCTGTCATGTTACATGGCACAGGCACCTGTCATGCTACATAGCACAGTCACCTGTCATGTTACATGGCACAGTCACCTGTCATGTTACATAGCACAGTCACCTGTCATGTTACATAGCACAGTCACCTGTCATGCTACACGGCACAGTCACCCATCATGTTACATAGCACAGTAACATGTTATGCTACATGGCACAATCACAGTCACCCGTCATGTTACATGGCACAGTTACCTGTCATGTTACATAGCACAGTCACAGGCCATGTTATGTAGCACAGTCATCCATCATGTTACATAGCACAGTCACATGTTATGCTACATGGCACAGTCACAGTCACCCGTCATGTTACATAGCACAGTCACAGGTAATGTTACATGGCACAGTCACAGTTACCCATCATGTTACACTTGTAAAGTGCACATAACCAATATTTAAATTTACTGTATTCATAACAGTTTCATGCTTCCAGGAAATACATAATTGCTTTGCTTTGGGTTTTCTTAAACAGCATAGGTCATATACGTGTGACAACGCTCCAGCTATTATTGGTGGAGAGGACCCCGGGTGCCTCTCCGAGCAGTATTGCATGCACGGAATGGCACCTGGGTAGAACCACCGACCTACAGCAAGCCAGCTGATCAACTTCCTCAAATTAAAGAATTTGACACCCCCGTGGGATTCCAACCTACAGTGGCTAGGGACAAATGATTTTTAAAAAAAGGCTATGGAACCAAACACCGTTTTTTGATACTTACACCCGCAGTGGGATTCCAACCTACAGTGGCTAGGGACAAATGATTTAAAAAACGGTTATGGAACCAAACACCGTTTATTGATACTTACACCCGCAGTGGGATTCCAACCTACAGTAAAAAATCATTTGTTTAAAATAAAGGCTATGGAACCGAACACCGTTTTTTGATACTTACACAAACTGTGGGTAGAGAACTCGTTCAGCAAACGCTGCCGTCCCCGCAAACAGTCTATAGTCCACCCGGGTGTTCTCCGAAATGTCGAGAGTATGCAGCACCCCCTGTACCTGCTCCGATGTTATCGTGTTTACCAGCACGTCCTTCAACGATCTATCCAAATCCTAGCGAGATGGATACAATATATGTTTAAATTGACACTACATCGGTGAAAAGTTTCTATTATTCTCCTCAAAGACTTGAGTATATCAAATAATAAACAAACGTCGTATACGACATTTGTTGTCATAAAAAAATAATGTAAATAGGGTCGACATCCATGCGTAATACAGCATGTGTATTCCGGTCACCCGGGTCGAACCACCGACCTACCGCAAGCCACCTGGATAGCTTCCTCACTTGAAAGAATTCGCCACCCCATGTGGGATTCAAACCTATAGTGGTGAGGGGCAAGCGATTTGAAGTCAACGACTGTGACCACGGGGCCACTTTTACAACATTAGATTAATCGCTCTCGAGAACTCATTCCTGATGGAATCCATCGCCAAGAGGGAGAGAGACAAGGACATATCCATTACACAAGAGGGAGAGAGAAAAGGCCATATCCATTACACAATGTAGGCTCCAAGTTCCATAAAAGTCAGCTCCAAAAATATATATTCATAAAATTCTAAAGTTTTAGATAAATATTTGGTTGAAATTCTAGCATAATGCCGTTTAGTTTTACCTTAAATGTTATAGTCTGTGATTTTTCCTTGTTTTTGAGGAATATTTTCTGGTAGAGACTTTGCCGTCTCGACGTGATTATACAGTGCTTCTTGACATATTCTTGTGGAGTCATTTCTAAAACAAATACATACGTTTTCTATCATAAAAACACTTTTCAGCCTAAAATAGAAATAATAAGTGATTGTTTCAGAGTTTGATCGAATTATACAAATATTGAATGCGATATTATTATAGTGGCCCTAACCACAACATTCATCTCCCTACACATGCATCTCCCTACAACATGCATCTCCCTACAACAGGTATCTCCTAAAACAGCATCTCCCTACAACAGGCAATTCCCTACAACAGTCATCTCCCTACAACAGGCATCTCCCTACAACAGGCAACTCCCTACAACAGTCATCTCCCTACAACATGCATCTCCCTACAACAGGCATCTCCTAAAACAGCATCTCCCTACAACAGGCAACTCCCTACAACAGTCATCTCCCTACAACATGCATCTCCCTACAACAGCCATCTCCTAAAACAGCATCTCCCTACAACAGGCAACTCCCAACAACAGTCATCTCCCTACAACAGGCATCTCGCTACAACAGGCAACTCCCTACAACAGTCATCTCCCTTAAACAGTCATATCCCTACAACAGCCATCTCCCTACAACACCCATTTCAATTTATGCAAGGGTGACAAGTGGTCTAATTTGTTAATATTAGTTGACTTCGCTCAAAGCTTCATGTTTCTTGGGTAACTCAAATCTACTTGACTGCAAGACTTAATTTCTAGCCGTTTCATGTCCATGGGTAACTCAAATCTACTTGACTGCAAGACTTACTTTCTAGCCGTTTCATGTCCATGGGTAACTCAAATCTACTCGACTGCAAGACTTACTTTCTAGCCGTTTCATGTCCATGGGTAACTCAAATCTACTCGACTGCAAGACTTACTTTCTAGCCGTTTCATGTCGATGGGTAACCTAAATCTACTTGACTGCAAGACTTACTTTCTAGCCGTTTCATGTCCATGGGTAACTCAAATCTACTCGACTGCAAGACTTACTTTCTAGCCGTTTCATGTCCATGGGTAACTCAAATCTACTCGACTGCAAGACTTACTTTCTAGCCGTTTCATGTCCATGGGTAACTCAAATCTACTCGACTGCAAGACTTACTTTCTAGCCGTTTCATGTCCATGGGTAACTCAAATCTACTCGACTGCAAGACTTACTTTCTAGCCGTTTCATGTCCATGGGTAACTCAAATCTACTCGACTGCAAGACTTACTTTCTAGCCGTTTCATGTCCATGGGTAACTCAAATCTACTCGACTGCTGGGACAGCGCCAGTCTTCCCTGAATCCATGACTTAATCTGAGTTGGACGCTAAAACATAACAACACAATGATCAGTCATTCATGCTCATATTCAATGCCATACTTTAGCAGCTCCATATTTAAGCATGTATATACCTTACCAATCTCATATTTAAGCATGTCTATACCTTACCAATCTCATATTTAAGTATGTCCATGCTTTAGCTGCTCTATATTAAGCATGTTCATACCGTACCAATCTCATATTTAAGCATGTCCATACCGTACCAATCTCATATTTAAGCATGTCCATACCGTACCAATCTCATATTTAAGCATGTATATACCGTACCAATCTCATATTTAAGCATGTATATACCGTACCAATCTCATATTTAAGCATGTCCATGCTTTAGCTGCTCTATATTAAGCATGTTCATATTTAAGCAATTCCTTATTTCAGCAAGTCCATATCCATAGCTAAGCAATTCCATATTTAACCCATTTCATTCTGGATACCGTTCAAACGGTATTTGCAAAGAACATAAGAGCCAGATTAACCGCCACGGAACGTTCCGTCCGATCAGGCTCTATGCTGTTTGCTATTCAGATGATCTTGCTAAGACACTTGGCTATGCAGCAAACAACATAGATCCTGATCAGCACGCAGCGTCACGCTGCGGCTGATCTGGATCTATGTTGTTTGCAAAAGCCTTTAAATATATCCAGAATGAAATGGGTTAAGCATGTTCCATATTTAAGCGCATGTCCATATTAAAACGTGTCCATATTTAAGCATGTCCATATCTAACCCACAGGGATTCGGCACGTTTGGGGGTACTAGTATATATATTTAAGTACAGGGATTCTACTCTGTGGGATGTCAGATTTCGCATCGATCAGTAAAATGGCCATATCTGAAACAATTTTGTACAAAGCTGTCCAAATATAACGCCTATCCCGAGTCTTTATATTGTTCTTCAAATAAAACACAACTTTAAGCTGCATGCATGTATACTTTGCAAACAATTGCCACATACATTGGCCATAGCAGGTCACATTTCCATACTAGGACACGGGTTCTGTCAGCAACACAAAAAAATCTTCGACGGGAGAGTTTTAACTGCGAATAACATTATCAATAAAATGTGTTTCCACTAACGTGTAGGTTTATTCGGCAAAAATGTACGTCAAAAAGAGATTTCGTAGCATTTTCAATTTGTTTTGAAAATTTCTAAAGCGGCGCAATTCGCATTGAAACCAGCGTTGAAACGAGCGTTCTGATTGGATTATTAGAATGTAACAAGATGTTTTTTTATATATGAAGAACAATCATAATCCAATCAGAACGCTCGTTTCAATGTTTCATATTAAAGCATGTTTCATATTTAAGAATGTCCATATTTAAGCGTGTTCATATTTAAGCTTACCGATATTTAAGTATGTTTCATATTTAAGCATGTTTAATATTTAAGCATATCCATATTTAAGCATGTCCATATTTAAGCATGTTTCATATTTAAGCATGTCCATATTTAAGCATGTCCATATTTAAGCATGTTCTATATTTAAGCATGTCCATATTTAAGCATGTCCATATTTAAGCATGTTCTATATTTAAGCATGTCCATATTTAAGCATGTTCTATATTTAAGCATGTCCATATTTAAGCATGTCCATATTTAAGCATGTCCATATTTAAGCATGTCCATATTTAAGCATGTCCATATTTAAGTATATCCATATATTAAGTATATCTATATTATTTAAGCATGTCAATATTTAAGTATATCTATATATTAAGTATATCTATATTATTTAAGCATATCCATATTTAAGCATATCCATATTTAAGTATATCCATATTATTTAAGCATATCCATATTTAAGCATATCCATATTTAAGTATATCCATATTATTTAAGCATATCCATATTTAAGCATATCCATATTTAAGTATATCCATATTATTTAAGCATATCCATATTTAAGTATATCCATATTATTTAAGCATGTCCATATTTAAGCATATCCATATTATTTAAGCATGTCAATATTTAAGCATATTTAAGCATATTTAACATGAATATGACTTGAAGACTACCTTAACATCTTCTACACCGTTTGTGTCCATAATCGCCCAATCAATGTCCCCTCTACTCTGTTTCATCTGGTCATTTAAATAGTCCTAAAATGAAGATCAATTAATTAACCAATCAGATGCAAACTGCAAACAACATTTGGGGGAGGGGGGGGGGAGGGTTAATATCGCACCAACAAGCTTAGGTCATATAGTTTAAACATATTTTATTTCCCAATATAATACATATTGAACAATGCATACATCACACATACTCAAAATACAGAAAAAGGATTAGAATGAAAGACAGTCTTATATAATTCTTCTCCTTAGGTCATATGGCAACTCTCCAGCTATTATTGGCGGAGGAAGACTACGGCAGCCCTTCCTAGCAGTAATTCAGGCACAGATGGGCACCTGGGTAGAACCACTGACCTTCCAAATCTTCTACCCGCTATAATTTGGTCAAGAATACACTAAATACAAAATAGAGCGACACATACTCAGTAGTTTAGTTTGCATTGCTCGTACAAATGGCGTGTTTATTATTCAAACATTCCTGGAGAAACAAAGCAAATTCGATGAATTCCTATCCCTAACCAAACTGGAGTTCGACAGATTGATTTGTGGATTTTTAGCCAATTAAAGGGCAATAACTCTGGTGTTCATAGACCGATTCCGTTGAAAATGATACGTGCGCCACTGCACTATGGTGAAATTAAGCTTCATAAAATTCCACACAGTGGTTCTGAGAACTAGATCTGGACAGGCAAATTTGTGAATTATAGTACTGGTAAATTAAAGAGCAATAATTTTGGTGTTACTGGGCAGATCCCCACGTAAAGTGGACATGCACTAAAACACTATGGTCAGGGATCATTTTAGAGGGCAAAGTGGGCGAAATTGTCGCCCTAGGGACCCTGACTTCGCCCTCTGGGGGGCCCACTTCTCCCTGGTTTTTACGATTTTCAAACAAAATTGTGTCTAGTAAGATACACTGGGCCCATTATAAAGCACTCCTTCTATTCAAATGTTGTATTTAATGGTTGTACTGTGCATTTTAACCCTATTTTGCAGAAGTATATTAAAGAACACCATTTAAGGAAGCGATCACACGCTTTCTCACTTCTCCCAAAAATTCTGACCTAGAATGAACCCTGATGGTAATGCATGTTTAATCTAAATTTCATAAATTACACCCGTACGTAGGTTACTGAGAACTGGCTCTGTACAGACGACACCAAAACCCTTGCCATTCCGGATACCGTACGTAGGTTACTGAGAACTGGCTCTGTACAGACGACACCAAAACCCTTGCCATTCCGGATACCGTACGTAGGTTACTGAGAACTGGCTCTGTACAGACGACACCAAAACCCTTGCCATTCCGGATACCGTACGTAGGTTACTGAGAACTGGCTCTGTACAGACGACACCAAAACCCTTGCCATTCCGGATACCGTACGTAGGTTACTGAGAACTGGCTCTGTACAGACGACACCAAAACCCTTGCCATTCCGGATACCGTACGTAGGTTACTGAGAACTGGCTCTGTACAGACGACACCAAAACCCTTGCCATTCCGGATACCGTACGTAGGTTACTGAGAACTGGCTCTGTACAGACGACACCAAAACCCTTGCCATTCCGGATACCGTACGTAGGTTACTGAGAACTGGCTCTGTACAGACGACACCAAAACCCTTGCCATTCCGGATACCGTACGTAGGTTACTGAGACTGGCTGAGTACAGACGACACCAAAACCCTTGCCATTCCGGATACCGTACGTAGGTTACTGAGAACTGGCTCTGTACAGACGACACCAAAACCCTTGCCATTCCGGATACCGTACGTAGGTTACTGAGAACTGGCTCTGTACAGACGACACCAAAACCCTTGCCATTCCGGATACCGTACGTAGGATACTGAGAACTGGCTCTGTACAGACGACACCAAAACCCTTGCCATTCCGGATAACAAAAACTAGCACAAAAGATTTTTTAGGAAAACACACTAACTGTTGCATCTGCTTTGAAGAGATCATCGTCAATATCAATCAAGTGTTTCTTGGTCTTCGATTTCTCTGTCTTCTCTTTCTCTGTTTTATCAACGTTGGTCGGCAGATCAGGAACTCCGTGGTCACTCTTAGGCGTGTCTATGTTCTCACTGCAACAAGATAGTTTAGACAAATTAATTTTAGCTTGATTGCGAAACAAGTTCTTACAACTTATATTAATCACTCTCGAGACCTCATTCCATAAGGGAGAGAGAAGAGGCAACGTGGAAATTAAATGCCTTGCCTAAGGGCACAATCGCAACGGCTCCAGCGGGGCTCGAACCTTTCGCACCTGAAGCGAACGCGCTACCACTGCGCTATCACAAATTCCACTAAATATATAAAACTTGTCATAAAGCCATAGAATGAGCTTATTTAGATCAAGTTGATTTAGAAAGAGTTGTTTTAGAAAGAGTTGATTTAGAAAGATTTGATTTAGAAAGAGTTGATTTAGAAAGAGTTGTTTTAGAAAGAGTTGATTTAGAAAGAGTTGATTTAGAAAGAGTTGTTTTAGAAAGAGTTGATTTAGAAAGAGTTGTTTTAGAAAGAGTTGATTTAGAAAGAGTTGTTTTAGAAAGAGTTGATTTAAAATGTGTTATTTAGAATGAGTTGATTTAGAATGCATTTATTTAGAATGTGTTATTTAGAATGCGTTTATTTAGAATGTGTTATTTAGAATGTGTTATTTAGAATGCATTTATTTAGAATGTGTTATTTAGAATGTGTTATTTAGAATGCATTTATTTAGAATGTGTTATTTAGAATGTGTTATTTAGAATGTGTTATTTAGAATGCGTTTATTTAGAATGTGTTATTTAGAATGTGTTATTTAGAATGTGTTATTTAGAATGAGTTATTTAGAATGCGTTTATTTAGATGAGTTTATTTAGAATGTGTTATTTAGAATGTGTTATTTAGAATGAGTTATTTAGGACAAGTTTATTTAGAATGAGTTATTTAGAATTGAGTTATTTAGAATGAGTTATTAAGAATTGAGTTATTTAGAATGAGTTATTAAGAATTGAGTTATTTAGAATGAGTTATTAAGAATTGAGTTATTTAGAATGAGTTTGTTTAGCACAATGAGTTTATTTAGAATGTGTCGCACACCGAGGTTATTCTGCTGAGTGGGTGATATGAAATTGTGATTATTTCCATATTTCAATAATACTCAAGAGTAGTAATTTTGATACTTGAAAACTCGAGACAAATTTCTGATTGAGTACTCGGGACAAATTTCTGATTGAGTACTCGGGACAAATTTCTGATTGAGTACTCGGGACAAATTTCTGATTGAGTACTCGGGACAAATTTCTGATTGAGTACTCGTGTACGAGGAAAAGATTATTTGATTCTTGCATTAATGGGAATGTATGTTTGCTTTAATTTCAAGTATTTTGGATGAGGTATTTCCGAATACCGACACTATATTATCTGATAAGTTTCATATTGCTAACAGAACTGAGTATTCAAGTACTCGATTTTCATATTGCTAACAGAACTGAGTATTCAAATACTAGATTTTCATATTGCTAACAGAACTGAGTATTCAAATACTCGATTTTCATATTGCTAACAGAATTGAGTATTCAAGTACTCTATTATCATATTGCTAAATATAACTGAGTATTCAAGTACTCGATTTTCATATTGCTAACAGAATTGAGTATTCAAATACTAGATTTTCATATTGCTAACATAATTGAGTATTCAAATACTCGATTTTCATATTGTTAACAGAATTGAGTATTTAAATACTCGATTTTCATATTGCTAACATAACTGAGTATTCAAGTACTCGATTTTCATATTGCTAACATAATTGAGTATTCAAATACTTGCGCAATGTGTCATCTCTAATATTCAGACATACAATGCCTATAACTTTAGATACACAAACATTGTTGACATTCCTAGGCCCAACACAGAAACATATGGTAAGAAGTATTTTAGGTATGCTGCTGCCAAATTATGGAACTCATTACCAGATGATTTTAGAAAATCCTCCTCTTTTGGACAATTCCGATCACAGATCAATACCTGGCCTGGAGAAACATGCTCCTGTTCATCGTGTAATATAACATAGCTTAAATAGTTTTCTTCTTTTTCTCAGACCATTAACCCATTCAACCCCAAGTAACTGACATGGACTGGTGCGTGATATTTTCAGACCAATAAATTAATAAGAAAATTACCTTTGGATCAGTTCATTTATCAAAATGGGTAATTTTATCTAAAAATAGTAATAATTATTACTGGCAAAAAAGTGCAGATCCTGATGAGACGGCTCGTCATGAGCCGGCTCATCTGGATCTACACTTTTCATAAGCCTATTTAGAGGTATGTGGGGTTGAAATGGTTAATTAACCCTGTGAGCAAGTTGCTGATCAGTTCCTCCCTTATTGACATTTGGGAAGATATTCTCATTTAACCATGTTTTACTTGTCACACTTTTCTGTTCCTTTTATTCTCACTATTTTGTCCTTTTTTCTTTTAGGGCAGTTCTTAGACTCTATATGGGTCCAGATCAACAGCTTCCACACAGCTTAATATGTATGTTCAGGTCTATTAATACATTTTCAAGGTGCACTAATTAACATGTGATACTTAATAATTAACATGTGATACATATTTATTTAATTAATGTATTATAATATTATATGTATTAACATGTATTATATATAAGTCAGTGTTAAAAAAAGCTCTTTCGAGCTTATGTTATGTTGTTATATTGCCCGACTTTGGAAATAAAATTGACTTGACTTGACAAAGTTTTGTGAATACAAACCAAATTCCTGATTCTCATGCTCGCAATATTAATTAAAACTCTCGATTTTCCAAAATCCTGTTTATTATTTACCCTACAGAAATGTATAATCCAATCCCACAATGCTTTAATCAACTTCCACTATAGATGCACAAACACCCGTCAACGACCCCAGGATTGTAAGTATAAAAACCTGCTCGTTTAATCGTACCATAGATATATTTATAAAAGCACATTACCTATACACAGTATTCACAGAAACTGGCTAAGCAGCAACATGCTCCAATTACTTTCATACATAAATTCACATTTGAATTCTGAAACCTTGTTAGATTCAAATATCAATTTAAGAAAAGCACAATTTGTATTTTTTATTGACCTTCCGCAGTATTTTCTATTATATGATTTCTATAATGGCTTCAATTTATTACTAAGTTGACATCAAAAGGCTAAATACGCTATTGATCCGATCCATTGAATTTAATAAGAAGTTTATATGATGGCAAATTGTAACCACATAATAACAATGTAATAAACAGCATGCCACAATCACTCACAGGAGAAGAACAACATTCCGCGGACATTGATTGGTTCCTCACAATATTACATTTCTATTTTTAGTTTATACTGCTAAACAATCAATTTCGGATTATGACTGGCAGGTGTCACTCAATCCCAACGTAACTAACACAGAAAGAGAGAGGCAGTGTTTAATCTAAGTGAAGTCCGCCTGCGTGGTCGAGTGGTTACCGTTGCTGACTTGTATACCACAGTAACCTATCATCACTGAAGGCTATGGCCTCGAGCCCGCTTGGACCGTGTCTCATTTATATGAAAATGCTGGCAGTTTTTTTAAGAAAGGTTGGTGCACCAAGCACTGATTAACAGTTGGAGCCTACCCATGAAAGGTGTTGTTAGGTAAACTGCCCGTCACTCGGGCAACCAGTAGCGATGTTAAATAAATTTAAATAAAAACCAAAACATTTAAGTGACTCCTAAGAACATAATCATACTGTCTACAGCTGTGCACAAACTCCGGGCTACAGCTGTGCACAAACTCCGGGCTACAGCTGTGCACAAATTCCGGGCTACAGCTGTGCACAAACTCCAGGCTACAGCTGTGCACAAACTCCGGGCTACAGCTGTGCACAAACTCCGGGCTACAGCTGTGCACAAACTCCGGGCTACAGCTGTGCACAAACTCCGGGCTACAGTTGTGCACAAACTCCGGGCTACAGCTGTGTACAAACTCCGGGCTACAGTTGTGCACGATCTCAGGGCTACAGTTGTGCATGAACTCCGGGCTACAGCTGTGCACAAACTCCGGGCTACAGCTGTGTACAAACTGCGGGCTACAGCTATGCACAAACTGCGGGCTACAGCTGTGCACAAACTCCGGGCTACAGCAGTGCACAAACTCCGGGATACAGCTGTGTACAAACTCCAGGCTACAGCTGTGTACAAACTCCGGGCTACAGCTGTGCACAAACTCCGGGCTACAGATGTGCACAAACTCCTGGCTACAGATGTGCACAAACTCCGGGCTACAGCTGTGCACAAACTCCGGGCTACAACTGTGTACAAACTCCAGGTTACAGCTGTGCACAAACTCCGGGCTACAGATGTGCACAAACTCCGGGCTACAAATGTGCACAAACTCCGGGCTACAGCTGTGTACAAACTCCGGGCTCTCACAGCTGTGCACAAACTCCGGGCTCTCACAGCTGTGCACAAATTCCGGGCTCTCACAACTGTGCACAAACTCTGGGCTCTCACAGCTGTGCACAAACTCCGGGCTCTCACAGCTATGCACAAACTCCGGGCTCTCACAGCTGAAGCGAAAACACTACCATTGAGCCACTACAACTTCACATAAACATGTAGCAACATGGTGAAATGGGCAGGAGGTCATAAAACCTTTCTCAGATCTCAAACTCAACAACCTAACAAACACAATTCAAATGAAATTCCGTGACACATTTCCAGAGTTTTCAGTTACATATAAATCAAATTCATTAATGAATTGTCTGTCGTCTGCTACAATTATTTAAACTATTTATAGTTTAGTTTATACAAATTTATTTTAGCTCGATTGCGAAACTAGTTCTTTCAACTTTTTTTTTTATTAATCACTCTCGAGACCTCATTCCTGATGGAATCCATCGCCACGAGGGAGAGAGAAGAGGCAACGTGGAATTTAAATGCCTTGCCTAAGGCCACAATCGTAACGGCTCCAGCGGGGCTCGAACTCCGGACCTTTCGCACCTGAAGCGAACGCGCATCCACTGCGCTATCACGACTTCCACACACCACACAAACTATTTATAGCATTTATTTTACCCAGCATGCAATGAGTTATCAGTTGTAACCTAGGCAGTTAGATTATTATGAGTCAGTTACTAGATAGTTTAAAATAAGTCATTTTGATCAATAATATAAAGTCCCTTGATCTTCCTTCCAAAATTAAATCAACAAGAAAGCATTAAGATCACCAGCTAGCTTATTGGATCCATTATCCCTGTGAAGATTTAAATTCATAATTCAACATTCTCTCTTTCACATTTTCCTATCAGACATTTACATTGAAATATTTATACAGGCAGATTCATGTTTGGGAGTGTATATAGCCACATATCTAAATTTGAAAAAATGTCTTGAGGACAGTAAATCTTGACAAAAAGGGGCAGTAACTCTTGTCAATGGACAGTACATATTGTCAATGGGCTGTAACTCTTGTCAAAGGGCAGTAACTATTGTCAAAGGGCAGTAACTATTTAAAAGGGCAGTAACTCTTGTCACAGGGCAGTAACTCTTGTCAGAGTCCTGTAACTATTGTCAAAGGGAAATGACTCTTGTCAATGGGCTGAAACTCTTGTTAAAGTGTAGATACTATTGTCAAAGGTCAGTAACCCTTGTCAAAGGAGAATAACTCTTGTCTACGGGGTGTAAGTCTTTTCAAAGGGCAGTAATCTTGTCGAAGGTCTGTAATTCTTGTCAAAGGACAGTAAATATTGTCAAAGGGCAGTAACTCTTGTCAGAGCACTGTAACTATTGTCAAAGGGCAATGACTCTTGTCAAAGAAGAGTAACTCTTGTCTACGGGGTGCAAGTCTTTTCAAAGGTCTGTAACTCTTTCAAAGGGCAGTAACTCTTGTCAAAGGGCAGTAACTCTTGTCAGAGCCCCTGTAACTATCGTCAAATGGCAATGACTCTTGTCAAAGGGCTGAGACTCTTGTCAAAGTGTAGATATTATTGTCAAAGGGCAGTAACACTTTTCAAAGGTCAGTAACTCTTGTCAAAGGAGAATAACTCTTAGTTACGGGGTGTAAGTCTTTTCAAAGGGCAGTAATCTTGTCAAAGGGCAGTAACTATTGTCAAAGGTCAGTAACTCTTGTCAGAGCATTATAAGTATTGTCAGAGGGCAATGACTCTTGTCAAATGGCTGAAACTCTTGTCAAAATGTAGATACTATTGTCAAAGGAGAGTAACTATTGTCTACGGGGTGTAACTCCTTTCAAAGGGCACTAATCTTATCAAAGGGTTGTAACGCTTGTCAAAGGGCAGTAACTCATGTCAAAGGGCAGTAACTCTTGTCAAAGGGTTGTAACACTTGTCAAAGGGTTGTAACGCTTGTCAAAGGGCAGTAACTCTTGTCAAAGGGCAGTAACTCTTGTCAAAGGGTTGTAACGCTTGTTAAAGGGCTGTAACTCTTGTCAAAGGGCAGTAACTCTTGTCAAAGGGTTGTAACGCTTGTCAAAGGGCAGTAACTCTTGTCAAAGGGCAGTAACTCTTGCCAAAGGGCAGTAACTCTTGTCAAAGGGTTGTAACGCTTGTCAAAGGGTTGTAACGCTTGTCAAAGGGCAGTAACTCTTGTCAAAGGGCAGTAACTCTTGTCAAAGGGCAATAACTCTTGTCAAAGGGCATTAACTCTTGTCAAAGGGCAGTAACTCTTGTCAAAGGGTTGTAACGCTTGTCAAATGGCAGTAACTCTTGTAAAAGGGCAGTAACTCTTGTCAAAGGGCAGTAACTCTTGTCAAAGGGTTGTAACGCTTGTCAAAGGGCAGTAACTATTGTCAAAGGGCAGTAACTCTTGTCAAAGGGTTGTAACGCTTGTCAAAGGGCAGTAACTCTTGTCAAAGTGCAGTAACTCTTATCAAAGGGCAGTAACTCTTGTCAAAGGTCTGTAACTCTTGTCAAAGGGCAGTAACTCTTGTCAAAGTGCAGTAACTCAGTTTTATCATTTTATAATTATTTAATTATTAAATCTAGACAGATATCCTACAACATATATCCTACATTATATATCCTACAGTATATATCCTACAGTATAATTATATCCTACAGTATACATCCTACAGTATATATCCTACAGTATACATCCTACAGTATATATCCTACAGTATACATCCTACAGTATACATCCTACAGTATACATCCTACAGTATACATCCTACAGTATACATCCTACAGTATACATCCTACAGTATACATCCTACAGTATATATTTCGGAATAATCAGACTTTATCTGTCAAGGGAGGTAATAGAAAAAGCAGCAATGTGGCTCATTCGATAACATTTTAAAAATCCCAAAAAAAATTAAAGTTCACGATCAATTTTAAAAATCCCATACAATTTTTTAATTTTCATTTACCATCTGCACGAAGATACATGAATAATAAATATTTGTACGGCGGTAACAAACTATATTTCTGCCGCAACAAACTCATAACAAAATATTTTTGAAACCAAATAACAAGTTTGGAAATTTCGAAATAGTCACAAATTCCATCTTGCTCTAGTGGTGGTTTTACGTTTATTTATCGTCGCTACCGGTTGCCCATATGAGCGATGCGATTAATCATTTTAGATTTTGCAGGATAGTGCAATGATACAGACAGAGACCCATTCCAGAATCTCCTCTAGTTTTTTTACGTGCACGGTGTAAAGCACCGACACCAGACCTCGGTTTAACGTCCCATCTGAAAGACTGTTAATTTTATTAGGGTCAGACGCGGGGATCGAACCTGCGATCCCTGGATTACCAGTCCAGCGTGTTACCACTGGACTACAGATCCATCTGTTATATGTATTATGATATGATTATGCTATTTATATACCTTGTAAAAGTCTGATAACAACAAGCTGTTATGTTCTGTTCTGTTCTGTTCAATAAAAACCAAATTTGTGAAGAAAATAAATATTTGTACAAATATTCCAATATTACAAACACTTTAAAATTTGAAACAGAGATGTTCGATGTTTAAGTAAGAATTTACATACTGTCAACAAATACTGTATTCTATACAAATAAATGTATAGTAAATGCATGAAAATGTCAATATTTAAATACTTTAAGCAAACAGTCATTGCATACGGTGACCAGGCAGTCCGGACAGGTACAAACAACGACCTTAAAATGTGTGATCTTTATTTAATCATGCAAGCCTGCCATTTCTTAGGCATTGTGTTTGAGATTACATGCATTAACTTCTGATCTCTTACAGGCATTAATGTCTGATCTCTTACATGCATTAACTTCTGATCTCTTACAGGCATTAATGTCTGATCTCTTACAGGCATTAATGTCTGATCTCTTACATGCATTAACTTCTGATCTCTTACATGCATTAACTTCTGATCTCGTACAGGCATTAATGTCTGATCTCTTACATGCATTAACTTCTGATCTCTTACAGGCATTAACTTCTGATCTCTTACATGCTTTAACTTCTGATCTCGTACATACATTAACTTCTGATCTCTTACATGCATTAACTTCTGATCTCTTACAGGCTTTAACTTCTGATCTCTTACATACATTAACTTCTGATCTCGTACATACATTAACTTCTGATCTCTTACAGGCATTAACTTCTGATCTCTTACATACATTAACTTCTGATCTCTTACATGCATTAACTTCTGATCTCTTACATGCATTAACTTCTGATCTCTTACAGGCATTAACTTCTGATCTCTTACAGGCATTAACTTCTGATCTCTTACATACATTAACTTCTGATCTCTTACATGCATTAACTTCTGATCTCTTACAGGCATTAACTTCTGATCTCTTACAGGCATTAACTTCTGATCTCTTACATGCATTAACTTCTGATCTCTTACATGCATTAACTTCTGATCTCTTACATGCATTAACTTCTGATCTCTTAAAAGGTTGGATTTCTGTACTGTAATATACTTGGGTGATTTTTTGTTGTTGATTTTTTTAATTTAAGTTTATTTAACGTCGCTACCGGTTTCCCATTTGAGCGACGGGCAGTTGACCTAACAACACCTTTCCTGGGCAGGCTCCAGCGGTTAACCAGTACTTGGTGCACCAACCTCCGTAAGAAACTGCCAACTTTTTCATATAAATGAGACACGGTCTGAGCGGGGCTCGAACCCGTGACCATCAGAGATGATAGGTTACTGTGGTATACAATTCCGCGACCATAACCACTCGACCACGGAGGCGGACTAACTTGGGTGATATAATTAGTTTAGTAAATTGTACAATTAAAAGATAACAATGTTATTAGAAGTTGCGACTGTAAATTTGACCCAGAATATCACATTTAATCAAATAAATGTTATTTATAAGTTGCTATAAACTAATAAAAATCAAAATTACCTGCAATAATTCCACGCAAAATTGCACCTATAAATATTCTTGAAAATCGGTTATTTCTCAATACTCGGTGGCAAACTTAGAAATACTATTTCCTGAAGAATTCACGAAAAACTACAATGTTTGGTGTAGTTTATGATTTCACTGGGGTATTTGTGTATGTCATTAGGTGTTAGGTCTATATAGACCGTCCGATCAGATAACTATTGTCCGCATTCATAGTCGGATCACAATTATGTAATTTGATCCGAAGTGAATCTTTTCTCCGATAGCGGGTGGATCTGTATATAGCGTATGAGAGTTTATCTGAGCGGTATAGACTGGTATCTGGCTTGACTTTCCCGCTATACATACAGGCATATACCGGTACCCACAATCCTACAATTCTACAACCATACAATCCTTTCAATATATACCGTTCCACATGGATTTATTTACTTATTCAACTTTTGAAATATTTTTTGACAAACTAATTGGTGCTATTTCACCACACACTTCATTTAGAATACGTTTTGATCGGATCCATTTATAGGTATTCAACTGCTTTAAGCAGCTATTGTGGGCAACGTTCAGATTTATATAAAGTGTTTTACAAAAAGAACTAGACCTAGAACTAGACCTAGAACTAGACCTAGACCTAGACATCTTAGGCAATGTTTAGATTTATAAACTTTTACAAAAAGACCTAGAGTTGCAGCAAGATTCAGATTCAGGGATCATTTTAGAGGGCGATGTGGGCGAAATAGTCTCCCTAGGGACCTTGACTTCGCCCTCTGAGGGCCCCACTTCTCCCTACTCTTTTTTTTGGTTTTTACGATTTTCAAACATGTTGTCTTAGTAAGATACACTGGCACATTATAAAGCACTCCTTCTATTCAAATGTTATATTTAATGGTTGTACTGTGCATTTTAACCCTATTTTGCAGAAGTATATTAAAGAACACCATTTAAGAAATCAATCACGCGCTTTCTCACTTCTCCAAAAAATTCTAACCTAGAATGAACCCTGAGATTTATAAATAATTGATTTTCTACAAAAGACAGCAAAAGACAGCATATTCGTTAATAATCTATACTAATTAATCCCTTGTTTTAATTAGACACAGTGCTCATGGTGGGGGCTTAATAAGCCCGACCCTGGTAGCTACACCTTTGGTGGGGCTTAACAAGCCTGACCCTGGTAGCTATACCTTTGGTGGGGGTTTAACAAGCCTGACCCTGGTACCTACACCTTTGGTGGGGGTTTAACAAACCCTACCCTGGTAGCTATACCTTTGGTGGGGGTTTAACAAGCCCTACCCTGGTAGCTATACCTTTGGTGGGGGTTTAACAAACCCTACCCTGGTAGCTATACCTTTGGTGGGGGTTTAACAAGCCAGACCCTGGTAGCTATACCTTTGGTGGGGGTTTAACAAGCCCGACCCTGGTAGCTACACCTTTGGTGGGTGTTTAACAAGCCTGACCCTGGTAGCTACACCTTTGGTGGGGGGTTAACAAACCCTACCCTGGTAGCTATACCTTTGGTGGGGGTTTAACAAACCCAACCCTGGTAGCTACACCTTTGGTGGGGGTTTAACAAGCCCGACCCTGGTAGCTATACCTTTGGTGGGGGTTTAACAAACCCTACCCTGGTAGCTATACCTTTGGTGGGGGTTTAACAAGTCCTACCCTGGTAGCTACACCTTTGGTGGGGTTTAACAAGCCAGACCCTGGTAGCTACACCTTTGGTGGGGGTTTAACAAGCCCGACCCTGGTAGCTACACCATTGGTGGGGGTTTAACAAGCCCGACACTGGTAGCTACACCTTTGACGGGGGTTTAACAAACCTACCCTGGTAGCTACACCATTGTTGGGGGTTTAACAAGCCCGACCCTGGTAGCTACACCTTTGACGGGGGTTTAACAAACCTACCCTGGTAGCTACACCTTTGGTGGGGGTTTAACAAACCTACCCTGGTAGCTACACCTTTGGTGGGGGTTTAACAAGCCCGACCCTGGTAGCTATGCCTTTGGTGGAGGTTTAATAAGCCAACCCTGGTAGCTACACCTTTGGCGGGGGTTTAACAAACCCGACCCTGGTAGCTACACCTTTGGTGGGGGTTTAACAAACCTACCCTGGTAGCTACACCTTTGGTGGGGGTTTAACAAGCCAGACCCTGGTAGCTACACCTTTGGTGGGGGTTTAACAAGCCCGACCCTGGTAGCTACACCTTTGGTGGGGGTTTAACAAACCCTACCCTGGTAGCTACACCTTTGACAGGGTTTAATAAGCCAGACCCTGGTAGCTACACCTTTGGTGGAGGATTAGCAAACCCTACCCTGGTAGCTACATCTTTGGTTGGGGTTTAACAATCCCTACCCTGGTAGCTACACCTTTGGTGGGGGTTTAACAAGCCAGACCCTGGTAGATACACCTTTGGTGGGGGTTTAACAAACCCTACCCTGGTAGCTATACCTTTGGTGGGGGTTTAACAAGCCCAACCCTGGTAGCTACACCTTTGGTGGGGGTTTAACAAGCCCGACCCTGGTAGCTACACCTTTGGTGGGGGTTTAACAAACCCTACCCTGGTAGCTACACCTTTGGTGGGGGTTTAACAAGCCCCACCCTGGTAGCTACACCTTTGGTGGGGGTTTAACAAACCCTACCCTGGTAGCTACACCATTGGTGGGGGTTTAACAAGCCCAACCCTGGTAGCTACACCTTTGGTGGGGGTTTAACAAGCCTGACCCTGGTAGCTACACATTTGGTGGGGGTTTAACAAGCCTGACCCTGGTAGCTACACCTTTGGTGGGGGTTTAACAAGCCTGACCCTGGTAGCTACACCTTTGGTGGGGGTTTAACAAACCTACCCTGGTAGCTACACCTTTGGTGGGGGATTAACAAGCCAGACCCTGGTAGCTACACCTTTGGTGGGGGACTAACAAGCCCGACCCTGGTAGCTACACCTTTGGCGGGGGTTTAATAAACCCTACCCTGGTAGCTATACCTTTGGTGGGGGTTTAACAAGCCAGACCCTGGTAGCTACACCTTTGACGGGGGTTTAACAAACCTACCCTGGTAGCTACACCATTGGTGGGGGTTTAACAAGCCCGACCCTGGTAGCTACATCTTTGACGGGGGTTTAACAAACCTACCCTGGTAGCTACACCATTGTTGGGGGTTTAACAAGCCCGAACCTGGTAGCTACACCTTTGACGGGGGTTTAACAAACCTACCCTGGTAGCTACACCTTTGGTGGGGGTTTAACAAACCTACCCTGGTAGCTACACCTTTGGTGGGGGTTTAACAAGCCCGACCCTGGTAGCTATGCCTTTGGTGGAGATTTAATAAGCCAAACCCTGGTAGCTACACCTTTGGCGGGGGTTTAACAAACCCGACCCTGGTAGCTACACCTTTGGTGGGGGCTTAACAAACCTACCCTGGTAGCTACACCTTTGGTGGGGGTTTAACAAGCCAGACCCTGGTAGCTACACCTTTGGTGGGGGTTAAACAAGCCCGACCCTGGTAGCTACACCTTTGGTGGGGGATTAACAAGCCAGATCCTGGTAGCTACACCTTTGGTGGGGGTTTAACAAGCCAGACGTTGGTAGCTACACCATTGGTGGGGGTTTAACAAGCCCAACCCTGGTAGCTACACCTTTGACGGGGGTTTAACAAACCTACCCTGGTAGCTACACCTTTGTTGGGGGTTTAACAAGCCCGACCCTGGTAGCTACACCTTTGACGGTGGTTTAACAAACCTACCCTGGTAGCTCCACCTTTGGTGGGGGTTTAACAAACCTACCCTGGTAGCTACACCTTTGGTGGGGGTTTAACAAGCCTGACCCTGGTAGCTATGCCTTTGGTGGAGGTTTAATAAGCCAAACCCTGGTAGCTACACCTTTGGCGGGGGTTAACAAACCCGACCCTGGTAGCTACACCTTTGGTGGGGGTTTAACAAATCTACCCTGGTAGCCACACCTTTGGTGGGGGTTTAACAAGCCAGACCCTGGTAGCTACACCTTTGGTGGGGGTTTAACAAACCCTACCCTGGTAGCTACACCTTTGACAGGGGTTTAATAAGCCAGACCCTGGTAGCTACACCCTTGGTGGAGGTTTAGCAAACCCTACCCTGGTAGCTACACCTTTGGTTGGGGTTTAACAATCCCTACCCTGGTAGCTACACCTTTGGTGGGGGTTTAACAAGCCCGACCCTGGTAGCTACACCTTTGGTGGGGGTTTAACAAGCCCTACCCTGGTAGCTACACCTTTGGTGGGGGTTTAACAAGCCCGACCCTGGTAGCTACACCTTTGGTGGGGGTTTAACAAGCCCTACCCTGGTAGCTACACCTTTGGTGGGGGTTTAACAAGCCCTACCCTGGTAGCTACACCTTTGGTGGGGGTTTAACAAGCCCTACCCTGGTAGCTACACCATTGGCGGGGGTTTAACAAACCCTACCCTGGTAGCTACACCTTTGGTGGGGGTTTAACAAGCCCTACCATGGTTGCACCTTTGGTGGGGGTTTAACAAACTTACCCTGGTAGCTACATCATTGGTGGGGGTTTAACAAACCCTACCCTGGTAGCTACACCTTTGGCGGGGGTTTAACAAGCCATACCCTGGTAGCTACACCTTTGGTGGGGGTTTAACAAACCCTACCCTGGTAGCTACACCTTTGGTGGGGGTTTAATAAGCCCTACCCTGGTAGCTACACCTTTGGTGGGGGTTTAACAAACCCTACCCTGGTAGCTACACCTTTGGCGGGGGTTTAATAAGCCCTACCCTGGTAGCTACACCATTGGCGGGGGTTTAACAAGCCCTACCCTGGTAGCTACACCATTGGCGGGGGTTTAACAAGCCCTACCCTGGTAGCTACACCATTGGCGGGGGTTTAACAAGCCCGACCCTGGTAGCTACACCTTTGGTGGGGGTTTAACAAGCCCTACCCTGGTAGCTACACCTTTGGTGGGGTTTAACAAGCCACCCTGGTAGCTACACCTTTGGTGGGGTTAAAAGCCACCCTGTAGCTACACCTTTGGTGGGGTTTAAAAGCCCGACCCTGGTAGCTACACCTTTGGTGGGGGTTTAACAAGCCCTACCCTGGTAGCTACACCTTTGGTGGGGGTTTAACAAGCCCTACCCTGGTAGCTACACCTTTGGTGGGGGTTTAACAAGCCCGACCCTGGTAGCTACACCTTTGGTGGGGGTTTAACAAGCCCTACCCTGGTAGCTACACCTTTGGTGGGGGTTTAACAAGCCCGACCCTGGTAGCTACACCTTTGGTGGGGGTTTAACAAGCCCGACCCTGGTAGCTACACCTTTGGTGGGGGTTTAACAAGCCTGACCCTGGTAGCTACACCTTTGGTGGGGGTTTAACAAACCTACCCTGGTAGCTACACCTTTGGTGGGGGTTTAACAAGCCCGACCCTGGTAGCTACACCTTTGGTGGGGGTTTAACAAGCCCGACCCTGGTAGCTACACCTTTGCGGGGTTTAACAAACCCTACCCTGGTAGCTACACCTTTGGTGGGGGTTTAACAAGCCGACCCTGGTAGCTACACCTTGGGGGGTTTAACAAACCTACCCTGGTAGCTACACCTTTGGTGGGGGTTTAACAAGCCAGACCCTGGTAGCTACACCTTTGGTGGGGGTTTAACAAGCCGACCCTGGTAGCTACACCATTGGTGGGGGTTTAACAAGCCCTACCCTGGTAGCTACACCTGTGATGGGGGTTTAACAAGCCCGACCCTGGTAGCTACACCTTTGACGGGGGTTTAACAAACCTACCCTGGTAGCTACACCTTTGGTGGGGGTTTAACAAACCTACCCTGGTAGCTACACCTTTGGTGGGGGTTTAACAAGCCCGACCCTGGTAGCTATGCCTTTGGTGGAGGTTTAATAAGCCAAACCCTGGTAGCTACACCTTTGGCGGGGGTTTAACAAACCCGACCCTGGTAGCTACACCTTTGGTGGGGTTAACAACCTACCCTGGTAGCTACACCTTTGGTGGGTTTAACAAGCCACCCTGGTAGCTACACCTTTGGTGGGGGTTAACAAGCCCACCCTGGTAGCTACACCTTTGGTGGGGGTTAACAAGCCGACCCTGGTAGCTACACCTTTGGTGGGGGTTTAACAAGCCGACCCTGGTAGCTACACCATTGGTGGGGGTTTAACAAGCCCAACCCTGGTAGCTACACCTTTGACGGGGTTTAACAAACCTACCCTGGTAGCTACACCTTTGTTGGGGTTTAACAAGCCCGACCCTGGTAGCTACACCTTTGGTGGGGGTTTAACAAACCTACCCTGGTAGCTACACCTTTGGTGGGGGTTTAACAAGCCAGACCCTGGTAGCTACACCTTTGGTGGGGGTTTAACAAACCCTACCCTGGTAGCTACACCTTTGACAGGGGTTTAATAAGCCAGACCCTGGTAGCTACACCTTTGGTGGAGGTTTAGCAAACCCTACCCTGGTAGCTACACCTTTGGTTGGGGTTTAACAATCCCTACCCTGGTAGCTACACCTTTGGTGGGGGTTTAACAAGCCAGACCCTGGTAGCTACACCTTTGGTGGGGGTTTAACAAGCCCGACCCTGGTAGCTACACCATTGGTGGGGGTTTAACAAACCCTACCCTGGTAGCTACACCTTTGGTGGGGGTTTAACAAGCCCGACCCTGGTAGCTACACCTTTGGTGGGTTTAACAAGCCCTACCCTGGTAGCTACACCTTTGGTGGGGGTTTAACAAGCCTACCCTGGTAGCTACACCTTTGGTGGGGGTTTAACAAGCCCGACCCTGGTAGCTACACCTTTGGTGGGGGTTTAACAAACCCTACCCTGGTAGCTACACCTTTGGTGGGGGTTTAACAAGCCCACCCTGGTAGCTACACCATTGGTGGGGGTTTAACAAGCCCGACCTTGGTAGCTACACTATTGGCGGGGGTTTAACAAACCCTACCCTGGTAGCTACACCTTTGGTGGGGGTTTAACAAGCCCTACCCTGGTAGCTACACCTTTGGTGGGGGTTTAATAAGCCAAACCCTGGTAGCTACACCTTTGGTGGGGGTTAACAAACCTACCCTGGTAGCTACACCTTTGGTGGGGGTTTAACAAGCCCTACCCTGGTAGCTACACCTTTGGTGGGGGTTTAACAAACCCTACCCTGGTAGCTACACCATTGCAGGGGTTTAACAAGCCAGACCCTGGTAGCTACACCCTTGGTGGGGGTTTAACAAACCCTACCCTGGTAGCTACACCTTTGGTGGGGGTTTAACAAGCCCGACCCTGGTAGCTACACCATTGGTGGGGGTTTAACAAGCCCTACCCTGGTAGCTACACCTTTGGTGGGGGTTTAACAAGCCCTACCCTGGTAGCTACACCTTTGGTGGGGGTTTAACAAGCCCTACCCTGGTAGCTACACCTTTGGTGGGGGTTTAACAAGCCCTACCCTGGTAGCTATACCTTTGGTGGGGGTTTAACAAGCCCTACCCTGGTAGCTACACCTTTGGTGGGGGTTTCACAAGCCCTACCCTGGTAGCTACACCTTTGGTGGGGGTTTATCAAGCCCTACCCTGGTAGCTACACCATTGGCGGGGGTTTAACAAACCCTACCCTGGTAGCTACACCTTTGGTGGGGGTTTAACAAACTTACCCTGGTAGCTACACCTTTGGTGGGGGTTTAACAAGCCCTACCATGGTTGCACCTTTGGTGGGGGTTTAACAAACTTACCCTGGTAGCTACATCATTGGTGGGTGTTTAACAAACCCTACCCTGGTAGCTACACCTTTGGCGGGGGTTTAACAAGCCATACCCTGGTAGCTACACCTTTGGTGGGGGTTTAACAAACCCTACCCTGGTAGCTACACCTTTGGTGGGGGTTTAATAAGCCCTACCCTGGTAGCAACACCTTTGGTGGGGGTTTAACAAACCCTACCCTGGTAGCTACACCTTTGGCGGGGGTTTAATAAGCCCTACCCTGGTAGCTACACCATTGGCGGGGGTTTAACAAGCCCTACCCTGGTAGCTATACCTTTGGCGGGGGTTTAATAAGCCCTACCCTGGTAGCTACACCATTGGCGGGGGTTTAACAAGCCCTACCCTGGTAGCTACACCATTGGCGGGGGGTTTAACAAGCCCTACTCTGGTAGCTACACCATTGGCGGGGGTTTAACAAGCCCGACCCTGGTAGCTACACCTTTGGTGGGGGTTTAATAAGCCTGACCCTGGTAGCTACACCTTTGGTGGGGGTTTAACAAGCCCGACCCTGGTAGCTACACCTTTGGTGGGGGTTTAACAAACCTACCCTGGTAGCTACACCTTTGGTGGGGGTTTAACAAGCCCGACCCTGGTAGCTACACCTTTGGTGGGGGTTTAACAAGCCCGACCCTGGTAGCTACACCTTTGGTGGGGGTTTAACAAGCCCTACCCTGGTAGCTACACCTTTGGTGGGGGTTTAACAAGACCTACCCTGGTAGCTACACCTTTGGTGGGGGTTTAACAAGCCCGACCCTGGTAGCTACACCATTGGTGGGGGTTTAACAAGCCCGACCCTGGTAGCTATACCTTTGGTGGGGTTTTAACAAACACTACCCTGGTAGCTACACCTTTGGTGGGGGTTTAACAAACCCTACCCTGGTAGCTACACCTTTGGTGGGGGTTTAATAAGCCCGACCCTGGTAGCTACACCTTTGGTGGGGGTTTAACAAGCCCTACCCTGGTAGCTACACCTTTGGTGGGGGTTTAACAAGCCAGACCCTGGTAGCTACACCTTTGGTGGGGGTTTAACAAGCCCGACCCTGGTAGCTACACCATTGGTGGGGGTTTAACAAACCCTACCCTGGTAGCTACATCTTTGGTGGGGGTTTAACAAGCCCGACCCTGGTAGCTACACCATTGTTGGGGGTTTAACAAGCCCGACCTTGGTAGCTACACTATTGGCGGGGGTTTAACAAACCCTACCCTGGTAGCTACACCTTTGGTGGGGGTTTAACAAGCCCTACCCTGGTAGCTACACCTTTGGTGGGGGTTTAACAAGCCCTACCCTGGTAGCTACACCTTTGGTGGGGGTTTAACAAGCCCGACCCTGGTAGCTACACCTTTGGTGGGGGTTTAACAAGCCCTACCCTGGTAGCTATACCTTTGGTGGGGGTTTCACAAGCCCTACCCTGGTAGCTACACCTTTGGTGGGGGTTTAACAAGCCCTACACTGGTAGCTACACCATTGGCGGGGGTTTAACAAACCCTACCCTGGTAGCTACACCTTTGGTGGGGGTTTAACAAACTTACCCTGGTAGCTACACCTTTGGTGGGGGTTTAACAAGCCCTAACATGGTTGCACCTTTGGTGGTTGTTTAACAAACTTACCCTAGTAGCTACATCATTGGTGGGGGTTTAACAAACCCTACCCTGGTAGCTACACCTTTGGCGGGGGTTTAACAAGCCATACCCTGGTAGCTACACCTTTGGTGGGGGTTTAACAAACCCTACCCTGGTAGCTACACCTTTGGTGGGGGTTTAATAAGCCCTACCCTGGTAGCAACACCTTTGGTGGGGGTTTAACAAACCCTACCCTGGTAGCTACACCTTTGACAGGGGTTTAATAAGCCAGACCCTGGTAGCTACACCTTTGGTGGAGGTTTAGCAAACCCTACCCTGGTAGCTACATCTTTGTTTGGGGTTTAACAATCCCTACCCTGGTAGCTACACCTTTGGTGGGGGTTTAACAAGCCAGACCCTGGTAGCTACACCTTTGGTGGGGGTTTAACAAGCCCGACCCTGGTAGCTACACCTTTGGTGGGGGTTTAACAAGCCCGACCCTGGTAGCTACACCTTTGGTGGGGGTTTAACAAGCCCGACCCTGGTAGCTACACCTTTGGTGGGGGTTTAACAAGCCCGACCCTGGTAGCTACACCTTTGGTGGGGGTTTAACAAGCCCGACCCTGGTAGCTACACCTTTGGTGGGGGTTTAACAAGCCCGACCCTGGTAGCTACACCATTGGTGGGGGTTTAACAAGCCCTACCCTGGTAGCTACACCTTTGGTGGGGGTTTAACAAGCCCTACCCTGGTAGCAACACCTTTGGTGGGGGTTTAACAAACCCTACCCTGGTAGCTACACCTTTGGCGGGGGATTAACAAGCCCGACCCTGGTAGCTACACCTTTGGCGGGGGTTTAATAAACCCTACCCTGGTAGCTATACCTTTGGTGGGGGTTTAACAAGCCAAACCCTGGTAGCTACACCTTTGGCGGGGGTTAACAAACCCGACCCTGGTAGCTACACCTTTGGTGGGGGTTTAACAAACCTACCCTGGTAGCTACACCTTTGGTGGGGGTTTAACAAGCCCGACCCTGGTAGCTACACCTTTGGTGGGGGTTTAACAAACCCTACCCTGGTAGCTACACCATTGCGGGGTTTAAAACCACCCTGGTAGCTACACCTTGGTGGGGTTTACAAACCTACCCTGTAGCTACACCTTTGGTTGGGGTTTAACAATCCCTACCCTGGTAGCTACACCTTTGGTGGGTGTTTAACAAGCCAGACCCTGGTAGCTACACCTTTGGTGGGGGTTTAACAAGCCCGACCCTGGTAGCTACACCTTTGGTGGGGTTTAACAAACCACCCTGGTAGCTACACCTTTGGTGGGGGTTTAACAAGCCCTACCCTGGTAGCTACACCTTTGGTGGGGTTTAACAAGCCTACCCTGGTAGCTACACCTTTGGTGGGGGTTTAACAAGCCCTACCCTGGTAGCTACACCTTTGGTGGGGGTTTAACAAGCCCGACCCTGGTAGCTACACCTTTGGTGGGGGTTTAACAAACCCTACCCTGGTAGCTACACCTTTGGTGGGGGTTAAAACCACCAACACCCACCCACACACTTTGGTGGGGTTTAACAACCCTACCCTGGTAGCTACACCTTTGGTGGGGTTTAACAAGCCAGACCCTGGTAGCTACACCTTTGGTGGGGGTTTAACAAACCCTACCCTGGTAGCTACACCATTGGTGGGGGTTTAACAAACCCTACCCTGGTAGCTACACCTTTGGTGGGGGTTTAACAAGCCCGACCCTGGTAGCTACACCTTTGGTGGGGGTTTAACAAGCCTGACCCTGGTAGCTACACCTTTGGTGGGGGTTTAACAAGCCCGACCCTGGTAGCTACACCTTTGGTGGGGGTTTAACAAGCCTGACCCTGGTAGCTACACCTTTGGTGGGGGTTTAACAAACCTACCCTGGTAGCTACACCTTTGGTGGGGGTTTAACAAGCCCGATCCTGGTAGCTACACCTTTGGCGGGGGTTTAATAAACCCTACCCTGGTAGCTATACCTTTGGTGGGGGTTTAACAAGCCCGACCCTGGTAGCTATACCTTTGGTGGGGGTTTAACAAACCCTACCCTGGTAGCTACACCTTTGGTGGGGGTTTAACAAACCCTACCCTGGTAGCTACACCTTTGGTGGGGGTTTAACAAACCCTACCCTGGTAGCTACACCTTTGGTGGGGGTTTAATAAGCCCGACCCTGGTAGCTACACCTTTGGTGGGGGTTTAACAAGCCCTACCCTGGTAGCTACACCTTTGGTGGGGGTTTAACAAGCCCGACCCTGGTAGCTACACCTTTGGTGGGGGTTTAACAAGCCCTACCCTGGTAGCTACACCTTTGGCGGGGGTTTAACAAACCTACCCTGGTAGCTACACCATTGGTGGGGGTTTAACAAGCCCTACCCTGGTAGCTACACTTTGGGAACACACCCACACACCTTTGGTGGGGTTTAACAAACCTACCCTGGTAGCTACACCTTTGGTGGGGGTTTAACAACCCTACCCTGGTAGCTACCCAACAAAAACCACCCACACACCAACAACCCACCTGTAGCTACACATTGGCGGGGGTTTAACAAACCCTACCCTGGTAGCTACACCTTTGGTGGGGGTTTAACAAGCCCTACCCTGGTAGCTACACCTTTGGTGGGGGTTTAACAAGCCCTACCCTGGTAGCTACACCTTTGGTGGGGTTTAACAAGCCCTACCCTGGTAGCTACACCTTTGGTGGGGGTTTAACAAGCCCTACCCTACAACCACAACCACCCTGGTAGCTACACCTTTGGTGGGGGTTTAACAAGCCCTACCCTGGTAGCTACACCATTGGTGGGGGTTTAACAACCCTACCCTGGTAGCTACACCTTTGGTGGGGGTTTAACAACATACCCTGGTAGCTACACCTTTGGTGGGGTTTAACAAGCCCTACCCTGGTAGCACACCTTGGTGGGGGTTAACAAACCTACCCTGGTAGCTACACCTTTGGTGGGGGTTTAACAACCCTACCCTGGTAGTTACACCTTTGGTGGGGGCTTAACAAACCCTACCCTGGTAGCTACACCTTTGGTGGGGGTTTAACAAACCCGACCCTGGTAGCTACACCTTTGGTGGGGGTTTAACAACCCTACCCTGGTAGCTACACCTTTGACGGGGGTTTAATAAGCCCTACCCTGGTAGCTACACCTTTGGTGGGGGTTTAACAAGCCCTACCCTGGTAGCTACACCTTTGGTGGGGGTTTAACAAGCCCAACCCTGGTAGCTACACCTTTGGTGGGGGTTTAACAAGCCCGACCCTGGTAGCTATACCTTTGGTGGGGGTTTAACAAACCCTACTCTGGTAGCTACACCTTTGGTGGGGGTTTAACAAACCCTAATCTGGTAGCTACATCTTTGGTGGGGGTTTAATAAGCCCGACCCTGGTAGCTACAACTTTGGTGGGGGTTTAACAAGCCCTACCCTGGTAGCTACACCTTTGGTGGGGGTTTAATAAACTCGACCCTGGTAGCTACACATTTGGTGGGGGTTTAACAAACCCGACCCTGGTAGCTACACATTTGGTGGGGGTTTAACAAGCCCTACCCTGGTAGCTACACCTTTGGTGGGGTTTAACAAGCCCTACCCTGGTAGCTACACCTTTGGTGGGGGTTTAACAAACCCTACCCTGGTAGCTACACCTTTGACAGGGTTTAATAAGCCGACCCTGGTAGCTACACCTTTGGTGGGGTTACAAACCCTACCCTGGTAGCTACACCTTTGGTTGGGGTTTAACAAGCCCTACCCTGGTAGCTACACCTTTGGTGGGGGTTTAACAAGCCCGACCCTGGTAGCTACACCTTTGGTGGGGGTTTAACAAGCCCTACCCTGGTAGCTACACCTTTGGTGGGGGTTTAACAAGCCCTACCCTGGTAGCTACACCTTTGGTGGGGGTTTAACAAGCCCGACCCTGGTAGCTACACCTTTGGTGGGGGTTTAACAAACCCTACCCTGGTAGCTACACCTTTGGTGGGGGTTTAACAAGCCCGACCCTGGTAGCTACACCTTTGGTGGGGGTTTAACAAGCCCTACCCTGGTAGCTACACCTTTGGTGGGGGTTTAACAAGCCCTACCCTGGTAGCTACACCTTTGGTGGGGGTTTAACAAGCCCTACCCTGGTAGCTACACCTTTGGTGGGGGTTTAACAAGCCCTACCCTGGTAGCTACACCTTTGGTGGGGGTTTAACAAGCCCGACCCTGGTAGCTACACCTTTGGTGGGGGTTTAACAAACCTACCCTGGTAGCTACACCTTGGTGGGGGTTAACAAGCCAGACCCTGGTAGCTACACCTTGGTGGGGGTTAACAAGCCCGACCCTGGTAGCTACACCTTTGGTGGGGGTTTAACAAACCCTACCCTGGTAGCTACACCTTTGGTGGGGGTTTAACAAGCCAGACCCTGGTAGCTACACCTTTGGGGGGTTTAACAAACCTACCCTGGTAGCTACACCATTGGTGGGGGTTTAACAAGCCCGACCCTGGTAGCTACACACAAACCACCTTTGGTGGGGGTTTAACAAACCTACCCTGGTAGCTACACCTTTGGTGGGGGTTTAACAAACCTACCCTGGTAGCTACACCTTTGGTGGGGGTTTAACAACCACCCTGGTAGCTACACCTTTGGTGGGGGTTTAACAAACCCTACCCTGGTAGCTACACCTTTGACAGGGGTTTAATAAGCCCGACCCTGGTAGCTACACCCTTGGTGGGGGTTTAGCAAACCCTACCCTGGTAGCTACACCTTTGGTTGGGGTTTAACAATCCCTACCCTGGTAGCTACACCTTTGGTGGGGGTTTAACAAGCCAGACCCTGGTAGCTACACCTTTGGTGGGGGTTTAACAAGCCCTACCCTGGTAGCTACACCATTGGTGGGGGTTTAACAAACCCTACCCTGGTAGCTACATCTTTGGTGGGGGTTAACAAGCCCGACCCTGGTAGCTACACCATTGTTGGGGGTTTAACAAGCCCGACCTTGGTAGCTACACTATTGGCGGGGGTTTAACAAACCCTACCCTGGTAGCTACACCTTTGGTGGGGGTTTAACAAGCCCTACCCTGGTAGCTACACCTTTGGTGGGGGTTTAACAAGCCCTACCCTGGTAGCTACACCTTTGGTGGGGGTTTAACAAGCCCGATCCTGGTAGCTACACCTTTGGTGGGGGTTTAACAAGCCCTACCCTGGTAGCTATACCTTTGGTGGGGGTTTCACAAGCCCTACCCTGGTAGCTACACCTTTGGTGGGGGTTTATCAAGCCCTACCCTGGTAGCTACACCATTGGCGGGGGTTTAACAAACCCTACCCTGGTAGCTACACCTTTGGTGGGGGTTAAACAAACTTACCCTGGTAGCTACACCTTTGGTGGGGGTTTAACCAGCCCTACTATGGTTGCACCTTTGGTGGGGGTTTAACAAGCCAGACCCTGGTAGCTACACCTTTGGTGGGGGTTTAACAAGTCCGACCCTGGTAGCTACACCATTGGTGGGGGTTTAACAAACCCTACCCTGGTAGCTATATCTTTGGTGGGGGTTTAACAAGCCCTACCCTGGTAGCTATACCTTTGGTGGGGGTTTAACAAGCCCTACCCTGGTAGCTACACCTTTGGTGGGGGTTTAACAAGCCCTACCCTGGTAGCTACACCTTTGCGGGGTTTAACAACCCTACCCTGGTAGCTACACCTTTGGTGGGGGTTTAACAAACTACCCTGGTAGCTACACCTTTGGTGGGGGTTTAACAAGCCCTACCCTGGTAGCTACACTTTGGTGGGGGTTTAACAAGCTACCCTGGTAGCTACACCTTTGGTGGGGTTTAACAAACCCTACCCTGGTAGCTACACCTTTGGTGGGGTTTAACAAGCCCTACCCTGGTAGCTACACCTTTGGTGGGGGTTTAACAAGCCCTACCCTGGTAGCTACACCTTTGGTGGGGGTTTACAAACCCTACCCTGGTAGCTACACCTTGGTGGGGGTTTAACAACCCTACCCTGGTAGCTACACCTTGGTGGGGGTTTAACAAGCCCTACCCTGGTAGCTACACCTTTGGCGGGGGTTTAACAAACCCTACCCTGGTAGCTACACCATTGGCGGGGGTTTAACAAGCCCTACCCTGGTAGCTACACCTTTGGTGGGGGTTTAACAAGCCCTACCCTGGTAGCTACACCTTTGGTGGGGGTTTAACAAGCCCTACCCTGGTAGCTACACCATTGGTGGGGGTTTAACAAGCC